>CM033474.1:152739499-153295238 GCA_019447015.1 Hymenochirus boettgeri
ACGGTTAAGCAGGTGATCTCCATTCAGATCACTCTGCGTACCTAGTATAGTACAAGCTGTCATGCTGACAGCCTTATACATTTTGTGAATGGAACTCAAAGTTCCGTTCACAAATAGGATTTTTTCTAAGTCTTTGCTACTTAGCAAGAGACTTAGAAAAAAATGGGGACAGAGATCAAAATTTGGTGATCAATTCTGATCACCAAATTATTGATCTTTGCCAATGAATGAAAATCACTTCCTGGAAAATGATTTCCGGGAAGTGATTTTTCCGATCGGATTCGAATTGGAAAACGGGCATTTATGCCCGTATTCCAAGTTCGGTATCATTCCCTAAGATGATTTGATGATCATCTTTGGGAATGATCCCCCAAAAAAAGGGGAAATGCACACAAAAAAAAGTGATACACACACTTTTTTTTTTTACCCTAAAACATAAATTAGCAAAAAACTTCTCCAAGCTTCCCAATGTCCCCGGTGATATCGGGTAAAGTAAACGCGGATCATTTATTTTTGGATTTCAGGGAAACTAAGCCTATTTTAGTAGGAAATTTGCAGAGGTACCAAAAAAAGACCGTATTGATTTTTTAGGATCAGTAAAGTGTGCAAAAACTTGTGTGACTCTCCGTACTAACTGGTTTTCCACTAAAAGGGGGAGTGGGGGATAGGGGTGGGTTGTGGCGTTTTTTAATTTTTTCTTGTAATTGCAATTGCGCCTGGATCCCATTTGAAGCTAGTTGGTGGCCCGTCTCTGTTTGCACCCACCCTTATGGCATAACGTTTGATTCAGGACATGTGGGAGATTGCCGTTTAGTGGGTTTTTTACTTGCCGAGTGGGTTTAGGTAGGATTTCAACCATTGAGTCCTCTTATTATTTTTTCACAAAATCTCCTAAAAGACGGAGTTCTATGGAAACAGCGCCTGGAATTCTTCATGTATTACAAAAGCATGATACCATCAGTAGCTGAAGGTGTGTAGCTTCCAAAAATATATAGTTTGGGGGGGTATTTCCAAGTTGATTAGGCTATTCAAATTACAGAACACTTTGATTTTTATCTTGTAATTGGACTTGTGCATGTGTCCAATTTGAGTAGTGGTGGCCCGTCTCTGTTTGCACACACCCTTATGGCATACCGTTTGATTCAGGACATGTGGGAGATTGCCGTTTAGTGGGTTTTTTTACTTGCCGAGTGGTTTTAGGTAGGATTTCAACCATTGAGTCCTCTTATTTTATTTTTTCACAAAATCTCCTAAAAAGCACGGAGGTTTATGGAGAAACAGCGCCCGGAATTCTTCATGTATATACGAAAGCATGATACCATCACGTAGCTGAAGGTGTGTAGCTTCCAAAAATATATAGTTTGTGGGGGGTATGTATTTCCAAGTTGATTAGGCTGTTCAAATTACAGAACACTTTGATTTTTTTTCTTGTAATTGGAGCTGTCATGGTCCAATTTGAGCTACTTGGTGGCCACGTCTCTGTGTGCCCACCCACATATGGCATACGTTTGATGCAGGATATGTGGGAGATTGACATTTAGTGGGTTTTTTTGTGTCAAAAGGGTTTAGGTAGGATTTCAACCCTTGAATCATCTATTTATTTTTCACAAACCTCGTAAAAACACGGACTTCTTTGGATCAGTGGGTCTGGAATTCTTCATGTATGTATGAAAAGCATGGCATCGTAACATAGATGAAGGTGTTGTGTAGATTCAAAAATATATAGTTTGTGGGGAGAATTTCCATGTTTCGGGACTGTTTCCTTAGAAAAAATGTAGGCTGTTCAAATTACAGAGCATTTTGATTTTTCTTGTAATTGCATTTGTGCATGCGTCCCATTTGAGCTAGTTGATGGCCACGTCTCTGTGTGACCACGCATATGGCATAACGTTTGATTCAGAACATGTGGGAGATTGATATTTAGTGGGGGGTTTTATTTGTGGGGGGCATTTCCAAGTTTTGGGGCTGTTGAAATTACAGAGCACTTTGATTTTTTCTTGTAATTACAACTTGTGCATGCGTCCGATTTGAGCTAGTTGGTGGCCACGTCTCTGTACATCCACACATATGGCTACTGTTTGATTCAGAACATGTGGGAGAGTGATATTTAGTGGGGGGTGGTTATTGTGGGGGGGCATTTCCAAGTTTTGGGGCTGTTTGAATTACAGACAAATGATTTTTTTTGTAATTAACTTGGGATGTGTTCCCATTTGAGCTAGTTGGTGGCCATGTCCCTGTGTACATCCACGCATATGGCATACCGGTTGATTCAGGGCATTTGGAAGATTGATTATTGACAAGTTTTTTTACATGACATGGAAATTTGCCATGATTTTAACTTTGAATTGTATTTTTTATACATTTTTTCCTGAAATCTGGTAAAAAAGCGAATTTTACATGAAAACTGCGTCATACCATTGGTGGTATGCATAAAAGAATCACACCATTGTGTAGCTGAGAATGTGTAGATTCAAAAAATATAAGTTGGGGGGGGTATTTCTAATATAGAGGGGGTGTTTAGTCTGACAAATCTGAAAGTTGCTGTAATTGGGCCATGTTTCATTGGCTACTTGTGGCTAGTTGATTCCACGTTTGCGTGTGTAACCATACATAGGGCATACCGTTTGATTCAGGGCATTTGGGAGATTGATATTTGGTAACTTATTTTTTACATTATGTGATTTTGGCATGATTTCTACCTTTGAGAGTGTTTTTTTCCAAATTTTTTAGAAAATCTGCTAAAACTGTGAACTTCTACGAAGAACTGCGCCCACACCATTGATGGTACGAATGAACAAACTACAGAATTTCGTAGATAAGGTGGTGGGATTTGAGAAAAATTATGGTTTTTGTGGGGTGTTGTTGGGGAAAAAATTGCAGACTGTTCAAATTCAGATTTGGCTGATATTTTTGCTGTTTCTGAGCATTGTGCATTGTTTTCACTTTGTGGCTTTTGGCTTCCACGTCCACGTGTGTAACCACCACATATGGCATACCGTTTGATTCAGGACATTTGGGAGATTGATATTTAGTAACTTTTTTTTACATTCCATGAGGGTTTGGCATGATTTCTACCTTTTGAATTGTTTTTTGTTCATTTTTAGACAAATGCGAACTTTCTACGAAGAATTGCGCCCCACACATTGATGGTATGAATGAACAAGCTACTGTGTTACATAGCTGAAGATGTGTAAATTTCAGGAATATATAGTTTGTGGGGGTTATTTTCTAAGTTACGGGGGTGTTTTGTGGAAAAAACTGTAGACTGTCCAAATTCGGAATTGGCTAAATATTTTCGCTGTTTTTCTGAGCCATCGTCTATTTGTGAACGGAACTTTGAGTTCCATTCACAAAATGTATAGTAAGGCTGTCAGCATGACAGCTTGTACTATACTAGGTACTGCAGAGTGATCTGAATGGAGATCACCTGCATTACCTCCACTAGACCACTAGGTGTCAGTCTTACACCACTCTATGGGAAGACCCCGGTGAAGGAGGAAGTTCTGTGAGTCACCGGGTCTCCCTTTCCGTTGAAGAGCTCCTCCTCACTTCCTCCTCGTGGGACCGGCTGATGCAGGGAAAGGTAGGGATATCTCCTGATTCCCCCCTCGAATTTGGACCAAACCGAGGGGGGATCGAGGGGGCTAGGGGGGCAGTTGAATGCTGCCCCCCGATCGCCCCTAGCAGGGGGAAAAATTTTTTTGGAGGGGGGAAGCCACAGATCGTATATTCACGATCTGTGGCAGTTTGAGTATTCACTGCACAGATAGTGAATATACGATCTGTGGCAGGGAAAGGGTTAAAGTCATACAGCAACACAAACACCTCAGCGTGTTGAAATAAGGCAAAGTATTTTTTTTAATGTACATATCCATTTAAGTGACTTTAACCCTTTGTGAATAGTTAAATATTACTTTAAGGCAAAAATCTAATGATGTGGGCCAGCAACTCAGTAAGCTCCAAACACTAATTTTGTATGTGCAGATCATGGGAGCTGATTAGCTGCAGTTACTGTATGGTCGCAGGACACACCGCAGGAATCCTGTTTGCTAAAGAAAATCGCCACTTTAGAGTCTCTGGTTAAAGAGCAGCTGTTGGTTTTTTCTGCAGATGAGATCTCATTTGTTTTCAGTAAGCACCAGGTAAAGGGTTTTCTGAACCATGAATGATGGTTATTACAGTTCCAATACAGGTCCACTCAGATACAGATGCAGAAACACAGGGTGCCGGCACCTTGAGAGATACCATCACTTCCCAACAGCAGGCTTACAGTCACATTTCCAATATTTTTTTACATAAATCCTACAGGAGATCCTTTACCTACTGGAAATCTTTTAGCACAGACTAATTATCAGTATATGCAGCAAAAGAATTTTAAACCACAAATGCTTTGCTTTACATTGCATATTCTCTGCAGTTTTAAATGCCATACAATCTACATAGTTTATCGCCATTAGCATACACAGAGACCTTAATTTAATAACTACTGCTAAATCGTCAATGAAGTAACTAATGGTTCTGTGTACACCACTCTTACAGGGAGATTAAATAAAAGTTCTTATCCTTTAAAATGGTGCCCTTAGATAATTGACTTCAGATTAGTTTATTTACCCCTGATAAAGTGCGTTGCCATACCAGACTAACAGGGTTATTCAATAAAAGTTCTTATCGTTTAAAATTGTGCTAATTTTGCCCCAACCAATGAGATCTTATTTAACATTTGAACGCTAACATCTGATTGGTTGGGCCAAAATTAGCACAATTTTAAACGATAAGAACTTTTATTGAATAACCCTGTTAGTCTGGTATGGCAACGCCCTTTATCAGGGGTAAATAAACTAATCTGAAGTCAATTATCCAAGGGCATAGACACCTTTGAAACTAAGCACCCCAATATGACAGCACAAGACCTTGTAAACCAAAATAATTACCAAAATGTAACAACTTTTATTGCTCCATAAATACACAGATATATACATATAGCCACAACACATTTAAAAACATTAAAAAATTAAAAAACAATCTTAAACCCCCACTGTTGGATCCACCAATGGGACATCCCCCGTGTAATTCATATAACACCTGATAATCCACTAACGGGGCAACCCCCATGTAACTTATAACTACTGCTAAATCATTGATGAACAGATTAACTAAAAGTGGTCCCAAAGCAGAACCCTGTGAAACACTCCATAGAACTATATTAAAAATAAATATTTTTTGCTGTATTAGTCCAATATATGTAGTAAAAAGTAGAGTACTGTGATACTTTTAATGGACTAACAGTTTATTTTAGTAGACAGCTTTGAGGATAGATCCCCCCTCGAAAGCTTGTCTACTAAAATAAACTGTTAGTCCATTAAAAGTATCACAGTACTCTACTTTTTACTAGAACTTTAGTCACATAAACTCCATTGACAGTTGCTTTCTGAACACAACCTATCAACCAATTCTCACTCCATGCACAAATGCGCTTTTTAAAGTAAGTAGACTTTGTATACATCAGTATATATTAGCTGACTATGTGGCACAGTTTTAAAAGCTTTAGCAAAATCTAAGCGTATTGCATATATTGTTATGCCAGAGTTCATAATCCTTATTGGTCTATTAGGCTAACTCAACCAATAAAAAAAAAATCATTGACAGAGAGAGAAGAAAACATGTGAGCTTTTTATCCATTTTCTCTTACTATACAGTTACAAAATTCAGTTTGTAAGGAAAGTTTTTTTGATATTTTAGCAATTTCAAGGGAAATTAGCTAGGCTGGTCTGCTTTAGTTTGTTCTAAAGATGTTTGTTTGAATAGATTTCTCTCGGTAGACATAAGCCCAAACTTAGATGATTTCCCAGGGGCTAAAGGTCTTTAAACAATTATTTTGTATCAGTAGAAGAAATGTACCCTAGAGATCAGAGGCTCTTTGGCTAATTAGTTGTGAACTGATTATTTGATTAACAAAAAAAGCTGGTGCAATAAATTATTGTTTAATTAGATGAAGCATTGAGTGAAAACTGCCAACTGGAAATTAAAGCATTATTTATTGTGGTTTTTCAATATAAATGTAGTTAGAGGTGCTAGCTGCTGGTCTATTATTGTTACTCCTCCATACTTCCATCCAGTTATTTGAATTACTACAGTAGTGGTATCTAAAAGGCAGAGCGATGACTAAAATCATAGTAAATTATCTGCCTTGTTTCTTTGCTATCACAAACTTTAAAGCAGGTACCTAGGATTTTCAGATAAGTAAAAAGTTTGTATTGCAAAGAGAGTGTATGGAAAAAAAAGACAAAACACCCCTAAATATTAGAAATACCCCCAATAAACCCACAGGATTGAAAATAAACCACTGAAAACCAATCTATCACATGTCATGAATAAAACGATATGCCACATGTATGGGTGTAAGCAAAGACAAGGCTACCAACTAGCCCAAATGGGGACCAATGCTTAAGTTTAATTACAAAAATGAAATTCAGCCAGATGTCTATTTTTAACAGCTTCCTGGACACCCCTAAATCTCAGAAATACCCCCAAGAAACTTTTAGGGCAATGTAATAAAAGTTCTTATTCTTAAAAATAGTGCTAATATCCCCAACCAAACAGATGTTAGCTTCCATTCATTCCATTTTTTCTGAAAAATTAAGGAAAAACACAAATGACAAGTAAAACAACCCACTAAAAATCAATCTCCCATTTGTTCTGAATAGAGATGTTCGAAACGTTTGAGTTTCGTTCCGCTTTCGAATTTTTTCGAAAATTCATTTCTGAACCAATAGAAGTCTATGAGAGAAAAAAAGCCGAAAGTTTCTATCCATTTTGAGTAGCAAATAGTAATAGTAGGTTACTGTAAATGACACAGAGACGTGGGGAATGGTCTGGGGAACCCGTAAATATAACCAAAACTTATTTCAAAACTATCTTTCCTCTCGATCAGGCTGTTTTGGAGCTTCCGCATTCTATTCAAGGATTACTGAAATCGAACACTACTTTCGAGGTTTACCCATATTACAAATTCGAGGGTTACCGAAATCATTTCTTGCTTTCGAGGGTTACCGAAATCGATCTTTCCTTGACAAGAGTTACCGAAATTGATCGCTACTTTTGATGGCTGCGACATTACAAATTTGAGAGCTGTTTAGCATCGACCTGTGCTTTCATGGGGTACCGAAATCGGATCTGTACTTCGAGGTTACCTAATCAATCGCTGCTTTCACGGGTTGCAATACTACACATTCGAGGTTTACGACATCAGCTTGTATTATCGAGGGCTTACTGAAATCGTCAGTTCTGCTTTCGGAAACGTACTTCCGTTTTTCGGGCAGCTTGTTTTCCTGTTCTGTCCCACATCTGGTTACAGCCTCAGCATGCCTAGCATGGGATTGGCTTGCTTCATGGTGGCCTATACCACTCTGGGCCATATAAGTAACTATATGGGATTCCAGTTGGGCACCCCACATTAAAGCGGCGCAAGTTTCGCATCACGCCCTTATTTGTACTTTTTTGGTACACCATATAAATATTGTCAGAAAACTTTAGTTTTTTTTTTCAGTTTAATATTTGTGTAAAGCACTTCGTATTACCAGATAACCGCATTCCACCACCACTAACATTTGTCAGGACCTTATTAATTAAGTTAAGTGGTTAGTGAATAAACTGTTGTGGGCATTAAATAGCCCAACAAAGCCTGTCGCTAAACCGCATATTAATGGCTTTTATTTTGTTTATATAATCTTATTACGAAGAGAAAGATACAGGACATAGACTCTGCCCCATCCTCTCTTCCTTTCCTCCTCCTCTCTTCCTTCCTCTCCTTCCCTCCTTCTCCTTCTTCTCTTTTCCTCCTCTTCCTCTCGTCTCCTCCTAAACAAAAAAAAACTCTTCCTCCTCCTCCTTCCTATCACGTCCTTCCTTCCTCCTTCTTCCCCTATCCTCTCTCCATCTTCCTCCGTCTTCCCTCTATGCCACCTGGATGTAGTAGATCCAACCCGCCTCATTTAATGACTAGCACAGATATTACCATGACCTGGATTAATGAGACCCTCCCATTTGCGATGTAACTGGAATTCCCTACGAGATACCATGACCTGGATTCTATGAGAACCACCCCAGTCGATCTGTAAACTACTCCCCAGATATCCCTGACCTGGATGAATGAGATCCAACCATTGATGTAACTGAATCCCACAGATATATCCATACCTGGATAATGAGACTCAACCCCCTGATGTATCTGAATACCCCACAGATATACCTGACCTGGATTGATAATGACATGAAACCAACTCCCCTTTGATGTACCTGCGAATCCCAGATATACCACTGACCTGGCGATGAATGAGAGAACCAAACCCTTATGCTACTTAATCCCCAGATATACCCCTTGACCTGGAGGACTAGCACTAACAAATCAAGTCTGATCTTATCTGAATCCCCACCCAGTATATACCATGACTCTGCGTATAAATGAGATCCACTCTGTTGATCTACACTTGAATACCACAGAATATACCATGACCTGCTAATGGAATTGATATCCAACCCCGTTGACGTAATCTGAATACCACAGATATCTACATGCAACCTGATCCTGAAAACCACCCTTTGATGTAACTGATACCTAGAGATATACATGACCCTGGAATGAATGAGGACAATCGCAGCTTCCATTTGATCTACTGACCACCACGATATTAACCATTCGACTCTGGATAATGAGAACCAACCCAGTTGATGTTCACCTGAACCCACATCCTATACCTTGACCTGGGACTCGAATGAGAAATCCAACCCCTCAGTTGATGTAACTGAATCCCCAGACATATCATGTCCTATCCTGGATTGAATGAAGAACCAATCCAGTTTGATCTAACTGAAATCACCAAATAGATATCCATGACCTCTGCTGGATAAATGAGAACCCAATCCATTTGATGTAACTGAATACCACAGAGATACCATGATCCTGGATTGAATGAGAACCAGTCCATTGATCTACACCCTGAATACACTATATAATCTAACCACGCTCCTGCTAGGAAAGTCACAATTGACCCAGTGATGTATATGAATCCTCCAAGAGATACATTATACCATTACCTGGATGAATGAGCTCCAAACCGCAGTTGATGTAACTGAATCCACAATTAACCCTATTACCAGGATGAATGAGAACGCAACCAGCTTGGATCCTACTGATACCATCGATTCACTCCGCCCTGGATAATGAGAACCAAACCACGTTGAGTACCTGGATTACCAGATCCTTCATGATTATACCATGACCTTGAATGACTGAGAACTCTCCGTCCAGTGGATCTAACCTGATACCATCCTGATATACCATGACCTGGTGAATGGATACACATAACCAACCCAGTTGAAAATTGTAACTGAATACCCTTACAGATATACCATGACTCTGGTATTGAATGAGATCACTCCTCAACCCTTTGATTCCGTAACCTGAATTTACCAACAGATATCCATCACCTTGGAGAATTAGATCCAACCCATTGACTGCTGTAACTGTAACTCATACACAGATATCCAGTACCTGGAGATGGAGAACCACCCTTTGATGTACACGTCGAATCTCCCCACGCAATTATCCCTGATCCTGGGATGTGAAGATCCAATTCCTAGTTGCATCTACACTGAATCCCACAGTTATACCAATGACCTGGTACCTAAATGAGAACCAGTCCCAGTTGATCTAACGGAATCCCACAGATCATAACCATGATACAACCTTGGATGAATGAAAACATCCCTAGTTAACATGTCACTTGAATACCACAGATATAACCATGACCCTGGAATGAAGGAAAACCAAACCCAGTTGATGTAACTTGCCATTACCAGAGATATACCTCATGGCCTGATGAATTGCACCAGATCCTAGGTCTGATATCTACTGATACCAGTCTCATAACCATGACTCTGGAACTAAATGTAGAACCATCCAGTTGTTGTAACTGAATCACTCCCAGATATACCATGACTGGATGTAATGAAACCCCTTCAGTTGATCTAACCTTGAATACCATACAGAGTCTCCCAATGACCCTGGATGAATGACAATGAACCCAGTTGATGTAACTGAATACCAGAGATATACCATGACCCTGGATGATTGAGAATCCTACCCCAGTTGTGTAAAATCTGATACCTACAGATATCCATGCGACTTGGATTGACGGATCCACCCCACAGTTGATGCACTACTGAATACTTCCTGACTATACCATGACCGTTGCCATGTAATGAGAACCCAACCCAGTTAATGTATCCCGTGAATCTCCACCGTATATCATGACCCGTAGAATGAAACCCTACCCCAGTTGATGTAACTCGAATACCACTAGATAATCCTTACCCGGATCATGAATACAACCAGTCCATTTACACTTACCTGAATACCACAGTATATAATACCCTATCCATGACCCTGGTATGAACTGAATACCAATCCTGTTAATGTACTGATCCTCACGACTATCCATGACCTGGCATGATGCAACCCATCCAGTTGCTGTAATCCTGCGAAGTACCTCCTACATATATACCATGATCCCTTCTGGATGGATGAGATCCAACAGTTGATGTAACTGAGACCTACCCAGATATACCATTGTACCTGGAGATGAGAACCACTCCATTGTGAGGTAATGACATTACCACAGATATACCATGACCTGGATGAATCTGACGAATCCACCCCGCTGTTGGATGTAACTGAACCTTACCCATCAGATTCCTACCTCATGCCCGGATGAATGAAAATCCCACACCCAGTTATGTAACTATACTCCCACAGATAATCCATGACCCCTCGATGAATGTCAAACCAGTCCAGTTAATGTAACTGAATACCAACAGATATACCTCCTTGACCTTGATGATGAAAAACCAATCCTTCATGTTACACCTGAATCCACCGCTCATAACTCACGTTGGCACGATATAAGTCCACCATTCCCCAGTTGATGTGTAACTCGCAATATACCACAGATCTACGGACCATGACCTTGCACTGGATTATATCCAACCAAGCTGAGTAACTGAATTCCCCTCCACTCACAAGATTACCCGGATCCTGGAGGAATGAGAACCAACCCAAGTTGATACTGCTTAACTGAATACTCACAGATTATATCAATTACCGACCCAAAGGACTGCAATTGAAAAACCACACTCCCAGTTTGGACTGTAACTAACATATCCTCACAGCTATAGCCATGAACCCCCGGCACGATGAGAACCGTCCAGCTTGATCTAAGATGTAATACACACAGTATAATTCTAAAATAAAAAAAACTATACAAGGACCTGGTGATGAATGAGAACCAACCCATTTGATGTAATCCCGAATCAACACGATATACATCTCCTGACCTGGAGAATGAGTATCCAATACAGTTCATCTATACTGAATACAACTAAAGACATATGATATGCCTGAATGAGAACCCATACAGTTTTACTGTACTCGGAACTCCCATACAGCACTATACCAATGGCCTTGGATGAATGAGAACCAATCCGAGTTGATGAACTGAATACACAGATCCTTACATCTGCGACCTGGATAATGAAGATACCAAGCTCCAGTTGTATCTAACGATATCCAAAGATATACCACTTGAACCTGCGAGGAGAGATCCCATACCCAGCTTTGATGTAACGAGACTACCTATCAGATATACTCCATGACCCTTGATGAACCAGAACCTAACCCGTTTTACTCGTAACTTATACCTACAGAATATACCATGGCCTGGATGAATGATGCACCTTCCAGGTGATGCTCACTGACTCCACAGATAGACCATGACCAGCGATGTAATGAAACAATCCGTCTTGATCTATACTGAATACCACAGATATACCCTCATGACCTCGCGATTTAATGAGACCAGTCCAGTTTGCACATCTAATCTAACTACCCACAGATATACTCATGACCTGGATGAATGAAAACCCCATACCCAGTGGAATCCGTAACTGAATACCACAGATATCAAATGACCAGTGATAATGAGATCCCAACACCAATACCATTTGATGTAACCTTCCTACCACAGATTATCACTCATGACCGGGATTCGACAATTGAGATCCAACCCAGTTGCGCATGTAAACTGATATCTCCACAAAGATATACATGACCTGAAAAATGAGAACCAAACCAGTTGAGTAAACCTGACCCACAGTATACTCACTTGACACCCTGGTGAATGTAGAATCCAACTCAGTGGATGTCCTACTGACTACCACAGAATATTACCAGGTCACACCGGATGAATGAGATCTCCTAACACCTCCTCTGATTGCACCGAATACTCCGATATACCAATGCCATACTGGAGAATTACCAATCCAACCCTTTGTATGTAACTGAATCCCACAGATATACCATGCCTGGAGTAATGAGAATCCCCAGCTGTGAATGTAACTGAATTCCTCCCGATAATCTCCATGCTCTGGATGAATCCGAAGAACCCCTAACCCATTTGCGCGAAATTTAACTGACACGAATCCCACACATATTACCATGACCCCTGGAATGAATGAGAATACAAAGACATCCAACCAAGTTTACCTTGTAACTGGTGCGCAATTCCCCTACAATATACCCATTGACCATGGATATCACTGAGCTCCAACCCAGTTGCACTGTTAACTGCACATTCCACACTAGATATACCATGCACTGGACTGAATGAGATTCCAACCATCCCGGCTGATGTTAACTCGCAATTAACCCCCACGAGATATACCCTCATCCTCAAAAATAATCCACCTTGGATGAATGACCAGAACCAACCCATTTGATGTAACGGAATCTCACAGATTACCTCATACCATGACCTGCGTGAATTCCATGAAGATCCAAACCCCCTTGTATGTAACTGAATCCACCGATTACCTCATGACCTCTGGATGAATGAGATCCCTCTCTTCTTCCTTCCCTCCATACATCCTCTTCCCCTATCATCTTCCCCTCCCGTTCCTCTTCCTCCTTCCTCTCCTCCTGTCCTTCTTCCTTCCTATCCTTCCTCCTTCTTCCTCTCCCTCTCTTCTGGCTTCCTCTCCTTCTTCTCAACCCAGCTGATGTATACTGAACCAAGTCTCACCATGAACCTGGATTAATGGAACGCACCCCATTGACTGAACTTGAATCCCACAGATACCCTACCTGTATGACTCATATCCACCTACCCATTTGCTGAATGTGTTGTGAATCCAACTCCTCCACAGTATTACCACAACGGGAGGCAATGATTAAGCCAACCTCAGCTGATGTATACCTGAATACCACAGCAATATCCATGCCTGGCCCTTGAATGAGAACCAACTCCATTTGATGTACTTGATCCCCTCCCTAAGATTACCATGGACCCTGGATGAAGGGGAATAGAACTCAACCCCAGCTGTGTAACTGAATCCACAGATATATCCCTATGAACCTGGATTGAATGAGCCACTTCCAGTTGATCTAACTGAAAGCCCACCGATTACTTATATCCACTGACCTGGATATATAAATAGTATTCCCAATCCGTTGATCTAACTTGAATCCTCACAGATCTGACCATGACCTGGGTGGATGAGATTTCCAACCCAGTCCGTGACGTAACTTGAATACCTACGATATCCATATCCATGACCTGGATCTCGAAGTAAACCACCCATTTGATGTAACTGAATTACCAAGACTTCTACCATGACCCTCTGGATGTACTGACGAAACCTGTTCCATTGCGCTTCTTAATCTGATACCACCGATGATAATACCATGACCCTCTGGATCGAAGGAGATCTCAATCCCCAATTCTCCTTGTATGTCCCTGAATGAATCATCAGATATATTCCTCCATGACCTTCTGATCGATGAGAACCAACCCAGTGACCTTTAACCTGAAATCCCATACCAGATATTACCATGAACCTTGGATGATTCCAGATCCCACACCCAGCTCTGAGTAACTGATACCCTACAATATACGCCTATCGACACCTGGATGAATGCTGCAGCTCCAACCCCCAGCTGATGTATCCCTGAATACCCACAGATATACCATGATACTGGATGAAGAGACCACCCCCATTGAACATGTAACGGACCTCCTCACAGGGGAAAAAAAAAATACTAACCAGACTCTGGATGCAATGAGAACCAAACTCCCCGTTGATAACTGAATTCCCACAGATATAATTACCATGTCACCTGGATTGAATGAAGAATTCCAATCACCCAGTTGATGTAACTGAATCCCACAGCATATATCCATGACCCTGTGATGAATGGATCCAAACCCAGGCTGATGTCCTGTCGAATACCACAGATATTATACCATGACCTGGAGAAATGAGACACCCAAATAAAAACACATAAAAAAATAAAAATACACAATAAAAAACCAAAAAAAAAAAAAAAAAAAAAAAAACAACAATAAAAAAAACACCATTTTGCACTTTGTACTGACTTTTCACAGATATACCATGAACTGGATTGAATGACTGAACCAAACCCAGTTGATGCTAACTGAATTCCCACGATTATACCATGTCCGACTGGTGCATGGAGAGCCAACTCCAGCTTGACTGTAACTGAATAGCACACGTCCATTACGCATGACCTTGGAATGAACGAGATACCACCATTTGATGCTTACTGAATATCCCCAAATATACCAATACTGGATGAATGAAGAACGCTACACCTCAGTTGTGTACGGTGAATCTCCCAGGAGATACCCCATGATCCTGGATGCAATGAGATATCACAACCGCCCAGTGAGGTTAACTGAATCCCCACAGTATTACCACTACTTGACGACATTCAGATCCACTCCCAGCCTGTTGCTAACTGTGAATACCACATAAAAAAAAAATCAAAAAATAAAAAACAAAACAAATAAAATATGGGGGGGCAGTGGGGGGGGAAAAAAAATCCTAACATGACCTGATGATGTCACCATCACCCATTTTACTGTAACTGAATCCCCATCCGATATTACCATTGACTGGCCCGAATGGAACCAAACTCCCGTTTTGATTACCTGAATCCCACACGCATACTTCCCATGACCTTGGATGAATGAGCAAAAACACCCAATCCTGTTGACCTTCTAACTGACCCACATACGACTCCATATCATGAGCTGATAAATGAAGATCCAATCCCAGTTGATCTAACTGACTTACACAGATCATATACCTATACCATCCACCTTCCGGTATGATATCCAACCACAGTTGACTACTGCTATATACTCCACAGATATACTCTTACACCTGTGATGAATGACAATAACCAACCCAGTTGATGTCACCTGAATACTCCAGAGATATAACCATGACCCCTGGAATGATGAGAACCAGCTCCTTTGATCTACTGAAACACACAGATATACACTTCCTCCATGACCTGGAAAAATGCGACGATCCAATCCAGTTGATCTACTCTTCCTTCCTCCTTCCTTCTTCTCATCCATTCCTCCTCTCTCTTTCCTCCTCCCTCTCCCCTCCTTTTCCTTCACTGTGAATCCTCACAGATATACCTGCCTCTGGGATGGATTCACAGATCCAACCCAGTGACGTAACGAATACTCTCCAGATATATAACCATGACCTGGATGAATTAAACCAACCCCAGTTTGAATGTAACTGCGATACCAGAGATATACTCCATTGACCTGGATCGCAATGAGAACCATCCTTGTGACTCTATACGGCAATACCACAGATATTCCACCATGACCCTTGGATGAATGAGATCCATACTAGTTGATGTAACTGAATACGCACAGATCTGCCATACCTGGTGCCTAATGAGAACCAATCCAGTGGTCGACGCTAAACTGAATCCCACAGATACACCATGACCTTGGATAAATGACTTAAGCAAAGGGCCAGTTTGTTATCCGTAACTTGGACTTACCATCAGATATGCCTGACCGATCGTGCCACTTCCTGATGAGGGAACCGTCCCCAATTTATATCGAACCTGTGAATACACAGCTTCTACCTGACCTGGTCCAATGAGTATCCAATCCAAGTGGATGTCACTGGAATACCAAAGATCACTATCCATGATCACCGGGATAATGAGAACACTCTCCAGCCTTGATCTACCTTGAATACCAACTAGATATAAGACTCCATGACCCTTGGATGACACTTGAGACCATCATTGATCTACTGAATACCACACTGATTACTGCCCATCCATTGACTTGGCATGATATGAGATCCAACCCAGTCCTTTGATATATCCATGCTCCCTACCTCTCGATTGAATGATAACCCACCACAGTTTTTATTTGTAACCCTTGAATACCAGAGATATACCCTGATGACCTGGATGATAGATCCAACCCAGTGGATTAACTCGACAATACCACAGATATTACCATGACGTTGGATGAATGAGATCCCATACCCATTTGAATGTAACTGATACCACAGTATAACTTACCATGACCTGGATGAAGTCACAATCCATCCAGTTACTTTAAACTTATACCCCCCCCGATATTACCATGAATGCACCGTTGGATAAGTCCGTGAAAACCAATCAGTGATGCTACCGAATACCTACAGATATACCTCCTGCACCCTCGTATGGATGAGATCCAACCAAGTTTCACTGTAACTGACAATCCCACAATATTCCATGACTCCCGGATGATGAGAACTCAACCCAGTTGATGTACACTACTGCAATTACCACAGATCTCCTAACCATGACCCGGATGAATCACATAACAACCCCAGTTTCCCCTTTAATACACATATCCCTTACAGATATACCCATGTTACCCCGCAGGAATGAGATAACCAGTCCAGTGGATCTACCATATGAGTACCCATATGACCCGGTGATGAATGAGACCCCTCCCATTGTATCGCTAACTGAATCACGTTTAACCATGACAGGATGGACACTGAAAGAGCCAATACTACTCTGATCTAGACTGAATACCAATAGATATATACCCATCGAATCTGTGTCATGCAGGATGAACCAACCCAGTTCCTATTTAACTAGTGCACTTCCAACAAACTCCTCATGGCCTGGATGAATGAAACCAATCCTAGCTCTGATGTTCCTGTGAATACTACCAAGATATTACCACATTGAACCTGTGATATGAGCACCGTCCGTTGATCTAACTGTGACAATCCACAGATAGACTCCGATACCTGGATGAATGAGTATCCACACCTAGTTGAAATTTAACTGATACCCCTTACAATATACCATGAACCTGGATCAAGAGAACCAATCCCGTTGAGTAACTCAATACCCTACAGATTCGCAATACCACCGGTGCCTGTACCATTGAGAACTCATCCAGTGTAGGTATCCATCTGAATTCCACCCACAGATTCTCATACCATGAACCCAGGATGAATGGAGAACCAATCCAGTTGATCTATCCTCATATACCACAGATATACCTGACTCCTGGATTAATGGAACCAGGCCAGTCTGATTCTAATGATCCCCACAGATATCCATGACCTTGTATGATCGACAAATCCAACCCAGTTGTCATGTAACGGAATACCCACATGATATACCCATGATCCGGAATGACATATGATCCAACCCATTTTGCGCTCTGTCTCGTACTGAACACCATACAGATATACGATGACTCTGGATGAATGTCGACACATCCATCTCTTCCTCCTCTATCCTCCCTCACTTACCTTCTAATAGCCGGGGTGCTCTCCTCCACTCCTCCTAAGCCTAACATCCCTACCTTCCTCCATACTTTCTTCCCGCCTCTTCCTCTATCCCTCCCCTACTCCATATCCTGCCAACTCAACCTTCCATCATTCACCACCTATTCTCCATACCTCCAGACCCCTCCTCCTATCCTCCCCCACCTTTCCTACTCTCCTCCTCTCCTACACTCCATCATACTCAACTATCCTCCTATCCATCCCCTACCTCCATCCCATTTCCACTCCCGTCCGCTCACCCCCTCCCAACCACAACCAAGAATCCTCCCTCCTACTCCGCTTCAGCCTCTGGCACCACCACAAGACAATATCACGGTGATCGCATATGCACGCAAGGAATTTTTGCATTTCGTAATTTCCACACATATTTAAAAATGCAGGTGCAAATGTTTAAACAACGTATTAATGCAGCCTAGCCCGATTGTTATATAAAATGTTTATATAAAATATTATCACAATTTATTTACATAAATAATTGTCAAAGAAGTTTTTTTTGTTTTATAGTTTTTATTTGTGTAAAGCACTTCTCATTACCTATTAATGTTAATGTGTTTGTTAATGTAACTAGTGGCGCAATAAAAAGCGCAGTAAGCTGTCGCTACTATCATATTAATGTATTTTTTTTTTATATGATCTTACAGAAATGGAAACTGCTCTGCCTCCAATCCCAGCACCACCACTTTGATCGGGTGGCCAGGATGGAGAGGGCCATGACGGAATGGCCCGCAAAATCCACCGCATGGAGCGGGAGATAAACTTTTTTTTTGTAATAGTTATATATATATATATACACTAAAAAAAATTAAAACTTAAAAATGTTTGTCTTTATAATTTACTGCACACATACATCACACCGCACACAGTTTTTATGTTTAGAGGAAAGTGGGTGATGGGGTACCATTTTTTACAGTACCAAGAGTACAGGACAAGCCCAGTGTAGTACAGGACAGGCCCACTGTAGTTTGTTACCATTGTTTCTGAAACAGTAGCTTTGCCCTGGTAGAATGACCCCACACCTTAGTACAACTCTCCCTCAGGGTATTCTTAGTGCAAGGGAAAGTGAGTAATGGGTAGCATTCCTGCAGCATCACAGGCCACAGTGTCTTAGCATTGTGGATGAGCCAGGAAAGCAGCCAGACAAGCAATGTAGACTGTTGGTTTGGGCCAGGCAGGTAAAAACTTAGCAACAGAGTAGCTAGTGTGGCTGACAAAATGGTCAGAACAGGTGACATCACAAGGGTGTAAACATTTGGCATGGGCCAGAGAGTATGGCCCACAGGTAAGAAATATTAGCCACAGAGTAGCTGGTGCAGCTGTACAAAATGGTCAAACAGGTGACACCACAAGGATGTAAACGTTTGGCATGGGCCAGGCAGGATTCACCCACAGGTAGAAACATTAGCCACAGAGTAGCTGTTTGATTTAGTTACCATGAAAATTATCTTAAGTATAGCTTAGTCAGCCATGATAATAGAGCCACACAAAACACTACGAACCCACACGGAAAAATTAGCCGTTA
The DNA here is from genome assembly GCA_019447015.1 of Hymenochirus boettgeri. Classification (NCBI taxonomy): domain Eukaryota; kingdom Metazoa; phylum Chordata; class Amphibia; order Anura; family Pipidae; genus Hymenochirus; species Hymenochirus boettgeri. The sequence goes on from CM033474.1 coordinate 152,758,776, forward strand.
CACAGCTTAATTAATGTAGAGTGAGTAGGACCACCATAACCCACACCAAATAGAAAAAATAGCCACTGAGGCATGGTTGACAAGGGGCAACAGGCCTTCAGTCACAGACATCAGCAACAGGAATGCTGTATGAGATCTGATCCACGCCTCATTCATCTTAATGAATGTCAGACGGTCCACATTCTCAGAAGAGAGACGAGTCCTCCTCTCTTTAACAACACCCCCTGCGCACTAAAGGTCCTCTCCGAAAGGACACTGGATCAATGGCATGCTGTGCCAACTTAGGCCAGGTGTCTAGCCTTGCCATCCATAGTCCATGGATCCTCAGTCTTTGAGTCTACACCAGTCCTGATCCGATGTAGTCAGTGACCTGGGAGACTGAGGTATTGCCTGTCGGAGCTGCCAGTAGATGGTCCTGGCAACTGCGGCTGGAAGAATAATCTGAAGTTTCCGTGAACACCGCCTCATTACTGCTCTTCCACTCAGGGACAGGTGCAAGCACTTGGAAGGCAGAACAGAGGTGACGCAAAAGAAACGCCTCATAGTTCTGCATTTCTCCCTTCCCTCTGAGATGCGGGGATGAACTCAGACTTTTACCCTTGTACGGGGATCTACAAAGGTGGCCACCCAGTACTGCTCCTTCTCCTTGATGGCCTTGATGTCACTGAGACTACAGTGTTGGATTCAACCTTTACCCAACCAGAATGACATGTGGTACTTGGGAGGGTTGAAGTGTCCCCCTAGAAGAACGCCCCATTTCCACTGGTTCCAGGTCATCAAAATCCTCTCTTCATCATCAGATGGCTGCTCTGTACTGTGGTCCCTGGGCTCAGAAGGAGCCATGGTATCGTCATCCTCCTTTTCACATGCTGCTGCTCTGTCAAGGATGCCCGTAGCGTGTGCTTGAGGAGGAACACCAGAGGGATGGTATCCGATGGTGGCATCATCACGGCTTACCATCCTGGTGCCCCTCATAGGCGCAAGCACACGACAAGCATCCCTAAGAGCTGCCACTGCCTGGGTAACAGAAAACCCAGGTCCCCAGCCTGATCTTGTACAGTAATGGTACAAATAGTCCATGGTGGCTCGCTTTTGCTGGAGCAGCATCATCATGAGACTAGAGTTCAGGGGGTAAGGGTGTCGCATATCAAGCCATTTTGTGGCAGCTGGTGCTGCTTCTAAAACGCGACAGACGAGCTGTGTATGACCATCAAAGTGGCTCGACACCCTCCTAGCATGCCTCAGTACATCCTGCAGGACAGGGTACTTGCTAAGGAACCGCTGGACAACCAGGTTGAGAACATGGCCAGGCAAAGAAACGTGTGTGACTTTGCCCAAGCTAAGGGGCAGAGATGATATTAGTGGTGTCTGAAACATTGCCTTTATACTCAGGGGGTTGACACTACTGTGATTGGTGAATTTAGGTCATGTGGCAGAGTCATTTTCATTAATTGAGTGTTATTGCGGTTTCAAAATTCATTTTCGATAATCATCTACTTTCGATTTCGATAATCATCTACTTTCTATTTCCATAATAATTGAAAACTTGGAAAATCGGGTTTCGTGAATTCCGAAAGTTTTGTGATTCCGAAAGTTTTGTTGGGACTTTGAAACCCTCAGATTCAATTTGAAACTGGGTTCTATTCGAACCCACATTACATCTCTAGTTCTGAATCAAACGATATACCATATTACACATATACAAGGTTACCAACTAGCCCCATGGAGACCAAGGCCTAGTGTAATTACAAAGAAGAAATCCAACTCAGTTACTCAGCCACAAACTACATACTTTTGGAACCTACAAACCCCCACATTTCTTTCACACTTAAATGCAGAATTCTGCAGTTACTTTAAAATTTTATACATTAAGTAGATTTTCTGAAAAAAAAAAACGAAAAATAGTACACTCCTCAAACTCAGAAATACACCACACAAACTACTGTATATATCTATAGAATCTTTACACATTTTCTATGTGACGGTGTAATTCTTTTACACAAACAAGCAGAATTCTGCCCACAGTACGAATTTGGATCTTACCACATGTCCTAAATAAAACAGTTTTTACTTGCATCAAGGCACTGCCAGCAAACTCAAAAGATGAATGTACAATTTTTGGGCTCACTCTTTCTATTTGTTAACTAAAACATTAGCTTAAAGCATTATCATTAAAGTATTACAAAATATATTATATATTATATATATATATATATAGAAATATAGGGATCCGATGCACTCCCGTTCGCAAGTAGAATGCCCGGGTGCTGCCTGGGTGAGAAATCTAACAGAGAGGTGTAGCAGGCGCACTCCACGGTCTTAGTCAAAAACTTTTTATTGTAAAAAATAAGTAGGCCAAAAACTACCTACGCTTTTCAGCCGATATCAATGGGCCGTCATCAGGGTTCACAGCAATGGCGTCAGTCAACATTTAAGACAACACATGAGATACACACCCCAACCCGCCCCCACGTGATAGTGCAAACCACATTGTGATGCGCTAGGGATGGAATTCCGAATGCACTGCGCTGTATGACAGTCAATAAAACATGCCCATTAAATACAAAGTGTCCATCTGTGAGCAGCAAATATAGTAGTGTCTATGAGCCAAAGAACATACCTCTAAATGGCAGTGCATCGGGGAACCTAATAAGTACTAAATAGCAAACCAGGGATATGGGGAACTACACGAGAACCTAAAGCCAGGTGAACCGCGATCATGCCGGCACCGCTATGGAAGTAATAGATAAAATGTAGGGGGAAGAAAGTGCCCCATATTACTAAAGTGCATGGTGCCAAGTGATGCCACGTATAAAACATGATATAAAATACATATAAATAAACACTAATCAATCCTCGATACAAAGAGTTAAATATTATACACAAGCTTAATAAATATACGGATGCAGGGTATTACTATTTACGGGATCAAAAGTTCCGAAGGAGGGGGATAATATACATAATAAGGGTGGTATTAAAACCACAGAAAATATGGAGCAGGGGCTTATAAAAAAACAAAATGGAGAGTCAACTTAAGAGACTAAACTAAGACAGTGGAGGGACATATTGTTCATTTAATCCCTGGGCGACAAAGAACCATATCTCTTGATCCACCTAACTTCTCTTTGGAGAGGGCGCCCTTCGGTCACCGGCCTCCCTGGGTGGTTCTATATCAATAGCCATCCATCCCCTCTCCATTGTGTTTTTATAAGCCCCTGCTCCATATTTTCTGTGGTTTTAATACCACCCTTATATGTATTTATTATCCCCCTCCTTCGACTTTGATCCGCGTAAATAGTAATACCCTGCATCCGTAATATTTCATAAGCTTGTGTATAATATTTAACTCTTGTATCGATGGATTGATTATGTTTATTTATGTATTTTATTATCATGTTTTTAACTGTGGGCACTCACTTGGCACCATGCACTTTAGTATATATGGGGCACTTTCTCCCCCTACATTTTATCTATTACTTTCCATAGCGGTGGCCGGCATGATCGCGGGTTCACCTGGCTTTTTAGGTTCTCGTGTAGTTCCCCATATCCTGGTTGCTATTCAGTACTTATTAGGTTCCCCGATGCACTGCCACTTTAGAGGTATGTTCTTTGGCTCATAGACACTTACCATATTGCTGCCTCACAGATGGACCACTTTGGTTATTTAAATGGGCATGTTTTTATTGACTGTCATACAGCGCAGTGCATTCGGGAACAATTGCCATCCCTTGAATAGTCTAGACTAGGAACCCGTAAATATAACCAAAACTTATTTCAAAACTATCTTTCCTCTCGATCAGGCTGTTTTGGAGCTTCCGCATTCTATTCAAGGATTACTGAAATCGAACACTACTTTCGAGGTTTACCCATATTACAAATTCGAGGGTTACCGAAATCATTTCTTGCTTTCGAGGGTTACCGAAATCGATCTTTCCTTACAAGAGTTACCGAAATTGATCGCTACTTTTGAGGGCTAGCGACATTACAAATTTGAGAGCTGTTAGCATCGACCTGTGCTTTCAGGGGGTACCGAAATCGATCTGTACTTTCGAGGGTTACCTAAATCAATCGCTGCTTTCACAGGTTAGCAATACTACACATTCGAGGGTTACCGAAATCAGCTTGTATTATCGAGGGTTACTGAAATCGTCAGTTCTGCTTTCGGAAACTACTTCCGGTTTTCGGCAGCTTGTTCCTGTTCTGTCCCACATCTGGATTACAGCCTCAGCATGCCTAGCATGGAGTGGCAGTGCTTCATGGTGGCCTACCTGGCCAGAAGTAACTATGATGGGATTCCAGTTGGCACCCCACATATAAAGCGGCGCAAGTTGCGCATCACGCACCGTATTTGTACTTTTTTGTAAACCATATAAATAATTGTCAGAAAAACTTTAGTTTTTTTTACAAGTTTATATTTGTGTAAAGCACTTATTACAGATAACCGCATTGCAAACCACCACTAACATTTGCAGGACCTTATTAATGTAAGTTAGTGTTAGTGAATAAACTGGTGGGGCATTAAATAGCCCAACAAAGCTGTCGCTACCGTCATATTAATTGATTTTATTTTTTTATATAATCTTACAGAAGAGAAAGATACAGGGACAGAGGACTCTGCCCCATCCTCCCCTCCTCCTCCTTCTCCGCTTCAGCCTCTGGCACCACCACAAGGCAAGTATCACGGTGATCGCATATGCAATCGCAGGAATTTTTGCATTTCCGTAATTTCCACAATATTTAAAAATTGCAGGTGCAAATGTTTAAACAACGTATTAATGCAGCCTAGCCCCGATTGTTATATAAAATGTTTATATAAAATATTATCACATTTATTTACATAAATAATTGTCAAAGAAAGTTTTTGTTTTATAGTTTTTATTTGTGTAAAGCACTTCTCATTACCTATTAATGTTAATGTGTTTGTTAATGTAACTAGTGGCGCAATAAAAAGCGCAGTAAAGCTGTCGCTACTATCATATTAATGTATTTTATTTTTTATATGATCTTACAGAAATGGAAACTGCTCTGCCTCCAATCCCAGCACCACCCACTTTGATCGGGTGGCCAGGATGGAGAGGGCCATGACGGCAATGGCCCGCAAAATCCACCGCATGGAGCGGGAGATAAACTTTTTTTTTGTAAATAGTTATATATATATATATATATATATATATATATACACTAAAAAAATTAAAACTTAAAAAATGTTGTCTTTATAATTTACTGCACACATACATCACTCCTCTAAACAATAAAAACTGTGTGCGGTAAGTGGGTGATGGGGTACCATTTTTTACAGTACCACAGAGTACAGGAGCAAGCCCAGTGTAGTACAGGAGCAGGCCCACTGTAGTTTGTTACCATTGTTGCTGAAACAGGTAGGCTTTGCCCTGGTAGAATGACCCCACACCTTAGTAGCAACTCTCCCTCAGGGTATTCTTAGTGCAAGGGAAAGTGAGTAATGGGGTAGCATTCCTTTGCAGCATCACAGGCCCACAGTGTCTTAGCATTGTGGATGAGCCAGGAAAGCAGCCAGACAAGCAAATGTAGACTGTTGGTTTGGGCCAGGCAGGTAAAAACATTAGCAACAGAGTAGCTAGTGTGGCTGTACAAAATGGTCAGAACAGGTGACATCACAAGGGTGTAAACATTTGGCATGGGCCAGGCAGGATTGGCCCACAGGTAAGAAATATTAGCCACAGAGTAGCTGGTGCAGCTGTACAAAATGGTCAGAACAGGTGACACCACAAGGATGTAAACGTTTGGCATGGGCCAGGCAGGATTCACCCACAGGTAGAAACATTAGCCACAGAGTAGCTGTTCTTGATTTAGTTACCATGAAAGATTATCTTAAGTATAGCTTAGTCAGCCATGATAATAGAGCCACACAAAACTGACCCTACACCGGAAAAATTAGCCCTTACACAGCTTAATTAATGTAGAGTGAGGTAGGACCACACATAACCCCACCAAATAGAAAAAATAGCCACTGAGGCAGTGGTGACAAGGGGCAACAGGCCTTCAGTCACAGACATCAGCAACAGGAATGCTGTACTGAGATCTGATCCACGCCTCATTCATCTTAATGAATGTCAGACGGTCCACATTCTCAGAAGAGAGACGAGTCCTCCTCTCTTTAACAACACCCCCTGCTGCACTAAAGGTCCTCTCCGAAAGGACACTGGATCAATGGCATGCTGTGCCAACTTAGGCCAGGTGTCTAGCCTTGCCATCCAATAGTCCAGTGGATCCTCAGTCTTTGAGTCTACACCAGTCCTGGATCCGATGTAGTCAGTGACCTGGGAGACTGAGGTATTGCCTGTCGGAGCTGCCAGTAGATGGTCCTGGCAACTGCGGCTGGAAGAATAATCTGAAGTTGTCCGTGAGACCGCCTTCAGTACTGCTCTTCCACTCAGGGACAGGTGCAAGCACTTGGGAAGGCAGAACAGAGGTGACGCAACAGAAACGCCTCATAGTTCTGCATTCTCCCTTCCCTCTGAGATGCGGGGATGAACTCAGACATTTTACCCTTGTAGCGGGGATCTACAAAGGTGGCCACCCAGTACTGCTCCTTCTCCTTGATGGCCTTGATGTCACTGAGGACTACAGTGTTGGATTCAACCTTTACCCAACCACGAATGACATGTGGTACTTGGGAGGGTTGAAGTGTCCCCCTAGAAGAACGCCCCATTTCCACTGGTTCCAGGTCATCAAAATCCTCATCTTCATCATCAGATGGCTGCTCTGTACTGTGGTCCCTGGGCTCAGAAGGAGCCATGGTATCGTCATCCTCCTTTTCACATAGCTGCTGCTCTGTCAAGGATGCCCCGTAGCGTGTGCTTGAGGAGGAACACCAGAGGGATGGTATCCGAGATGGTGGCATCATCACGGCTTACCATCCTGGTGGCCTCCTCAATAGGCGCAAGCACACGACAAGCATCCCTAAGCAGCTGCCACTGCCTGGGTAACAGAAAACCCAGGTCCCCAGAGCCTGATCTTGTACAGTAATGGTACAAATAGTCCATGGTGGCTCGCTTTTGCTGGAGCAGCATCATCATGAGACTAGAGTTACAGGGGGTAAGGGTGTCGCATATCAAGCCATTTTGTGGCAGCTGGTGCTGCTTCTAAAACGCGGACAGACGAGCTGTGTATGACCATCAGAAGTGGCTCGACACCCTCCTAGCATGCCTCAGTACATCCTGCAGGACAGGGTACTTGCTAAGGAACCGCTGGACAACCAGGTTGAGAACATGGGCCAGGCAAGAAACGTGTGTGACTTTGCCCAAGCTAAGGGCAGAGATGATATTAGTGGTGTCTGAAACGTTGCCTTTATACTCAGGGGGTTGACACTACTGTGATTGGTGAATTTAGGTCATGTGGCAGAGTCATTTTCATTAATTAGATGATTATTGCGGTTTCAAAATTCATTTTCGATAATCATCTACTTTCGATTTCGATAATCATCTACTTTCTATTTCCATAATTAATTGAAAACTTGGAAAATTCGGGTTTCGTGAATTCCGAAAGTTTTGTGAATTCCGAAAGTTTTGTTGGGACTTTGAAACCCTCAGATTCAATTTGAAACTGGGTTCTATTCGAACCCACATTACATCTCTAGTTCTGAATCAAACGATATACCATATATACACATATACAAGGTTACCAACTAGCCCCAATGGAGACCAAGGCCTAAGTGTAATTACAAAGAAGAAATCCAACTCAGTACTCAGCACAAACTACATACTTTTGGAACCTACACACCCCCAGCATTTCTTTCACACTTAAATGCAGAATTCTGCAGTTACTTTAAAAATTTTATACATTAAGTAGATTTTCTGAAAAAAAAAAACGAAAAATAGTACACTCCTCAAACTCAGAAATACCACCCACAAACTACTGTATATATCTATAGAATCTTTACACATTTTTCTATGTGACGGTGTAATTCTTTTACACAAACAAGCAGAATTCTGCCCACAGTACGAATATTGATCTTACCACATGTCCTAAATAAAACAGTTTTTGACTTGCATCAAGGCACTGCCAGCAAACTCAAAAGAAGTGAATGTACAATTTTTGGGCTGCACTCTTTCTATTTTGTTAACTAAAACATTAGCATTAAAGCATTATCATTAAAGTATTACAAAATATATTATATATATATATTTTATTAGAATATAGGGATCCGATGCACTCCGTTCGCAAGTAGAATGCCCGGGTGCTGCCTGGGTGAGAAACTAACAGAGAGGTGTAGCAGGCGCACTCCACGGTCTTAGTCAAAAACTTTTTATTGTATAAAATAAGTAGGCCAAAAACTACCTACGCGTTTCAGCCCGATATCAATGGGCCGTCATCAGGGTTACACAGCAATGGCGTCAGTCAACATTTAAAGACAACACATGAGATACACACCCCAACCCGCCCCCCACGTGATGTGCAAACAGAGCTACGTATATGTGATGCGCTAGGGATGGAATTCCCGAATGCACTGCGCTGTATGACAGTCAATAAAACATGCCCATTTAAATAACAAAGTGTCCATCTGTGAGGCAGCAAATATGGTAAGTGTCTATGAGCCAAAGAACATACCTCTAAAGTGGCAGTGCATCGGGGAACCTAATAAGTACTGAAATAGCAAACAGGGATATGGGGAACTACACGAGAACCTAAAGCCAGGTGAACCGCGATCATGCCGGCACCGCTATGGAAGTAATAGATAAAATGTAGGGGGAAGAAAGTGCCCCTATATACTAAAGTGCATGGTGCCAAGTGAGTGCCCACGTTAAAACATAGAATAAAATACATATAAATAAACACATAATCAATCCATCGATACAAAGAGTTAAATATTATACACAAGCTTATGAAATTATACGGATGCAGGGTATTACTATTTACGGGATCAAAAGTCCGAAGGAGGGGGAAATAAATACATAATAGGGTGGTATTAAAACCACAGAAATTAGGAGCAGGGGCTTATAAAAACACAATGGAGAGTCAACTAGAGGACTTATAAGAAACAGTGAGGGCATATTGTTCATTTAATCCCTGGGCGACAAAGAACCTAATCTCTGATCCACCTAACTTCTCTTTGTAGGAGGGCCCGTTTCCGGTCACGGCCCTCCTGGGTGGTTCATAGTCAATAGCCATCCATCCCCTCTCCATTGTGTTTTTATAAGCCCGCTCCATATTTTCTGTGGTTTTAATACCACCCTATTATGTATTTATTTATCCCCCTCCTTCGGACTTTTGATCCCGTAAATAGTAATACCCTGCATCCGTATAATTTCATAAGCTTGTGTATAATATTTAACTCTTTGTATCGATGGATTGATTATGTGTTTATTTATATGTATTTTATTATCATGTTTTTAACTGTGGGCACTCACTTGGCACCATGCACTTAGTATAATATGGGGCACTTCTTCCCCCTACATTTTATCTATTACTTCCATAGCGTGCCGGCATGATCGCGGTTCACCTGGCTTTTAGGTTCTCGTGTAGTTCCCCATATCCCTGGTTGCTATTCAGTACTTATTAGGTTCCCCGATGCACTGCCACTTTAGAGGTATGTTCTGGCTCATAGACACTTACCATATTGCTGCCTCACAGATGGACCACTTTGTTATTTAAATGGGCATGTTTTATGACTGTCATACAGCGCAGTGCATTCGGGAATTCCATCCCTAGCGCATCACATATACGAGCTCTGTTTGCACTATCCGTGGGGGGCGGGTTGGGGGTGTGTATCTCATGTGTTGTCTTTAATGTTGACTGACGCCATTGCTGTGTAACCCTGATGACGGCCATTGATATCGGGCTGAAACGCGTAGGTAGTTTTGGCCTACTTATTTTATACAATAAAGTTTTGACTAAGACCGTGGAGTGCGCCTGCTACACCTCTCGTTTATTATATATATATATATATATATGTAATACGAGCATCATGTAGTTATTGGGTAAATATGTCATTCTTTACAGAAAAAACCCAATCCATCGCTAAGCATTTTAGCACTGGCTCACAGGAATGTACGAGACAGTTTTCTCACTGTGTTTTTGATGGGTGAAATCTGGTAAGGAAACGCCACAAGTGCTATTCAGTGAAAACCGAATAATACTGAGAGAATCACAAATCTTTTCTCTTTTGTAATGGTAACTGTGCAAAGCAGCATGTATAATTTTCATTAAAATTGTTGGGCTAATAATCAGCGTTTACTTTGACGATTCCCTGGGGACTTTGGTACAGTTTGGATGTGATCTTTGGGAATAATAACAAATTGGAATTTATTCCACCCAGGAAGTGATTATTTTTTCACTAATTAGAACTGATCACCTAATATTGATTTCTACCCCTATTTTATATGTATTCACAAATACTATAGCAAGCTGTCAGCACATTTTTTTTTTTTTTTGCCGTGCCTTAAAAATCGGTTTTTGGATTTAACCAATTGGAATGTTCACTACTTAAGGCATTGCATTTTTTTAAAAGGTAACTGTGATCACCATACATTATACATTAAACATGCATTAAAAAGAGCACAGTCCTACCTTTAAAATGAATCCAGGATCATGCTTCTAGATGCAGTCTTTTACAATGGTATAACTAGTTTTTTTCTTGCTAGTATTGTGATCTGAGACATGACTAGTGCCACTGCTCCCCCCCCCCCAAGTCTCAGTCTTGAGCATGCCCACTGCTGGGACAGAGCATCAACAGCTGCATCATAAGCCCCACCCTTGAACTTCAAATCATTTTAAAAGCTAGCCACAAGCCTGAAAACATTTTTCCCCCTCATTCTAAGGAAAGGACAAAGAGCGGTTGCAAATCTGTAACTAGCTTTAGAAAAGATAGATTTTTTGGGTGGTGGGGCTTCTTACACAGCACATCATGTGACTGTCACAGACTCAGACAGTCAGGACAGGCAAAGAATTGTAACTTTACAAACCTGTAAATCCTAGACTTGTTTTGTTGGTATAGGGACAACTTGTTTGTAAGGACTAGAGATGTCCGAAACTTCGAAAAATCCGGTCCGCGCGAGGATCCGGGATTTTCGAAAAAATCCGTAAATTCGAAAATCCGCGAGCGGACCCGTTAAACGTATTAAAGAAAAGTTCGGCAAAATCCGCATTAAAAGTGGTCTAAATAGCCTTGGTAATGTTAACTTAATCACTCAGGGACCTGGGTATGTCCTTAGAAACACGTATCAATGCCACAATACCTAAAAATTACAGTCCGCTAGCGAGAGAACAGTATTTTTCGAAAATACGATGATTCCGTAAAAAACGAGGATTTCCGTAAAAACGAGGATCTCCGTAAACCCGAGGATTTCCGTAAGTCCGCGAATCTCCGTAAAAACGAGGATTTCCGTAAAAACGAGGATTTCCGTAAAAACGAGGGTTTTCGTAAAAACGAGGAACCACGAGGAACCGGAACTTCCTGCCTAGCAAAATGGCTAGTTCGCAAGGCAGTTGATGCCATGAATACCTGCTGCTCGGGGGTACGATGAGTTCCCCCCTGGCACCCATCATGTGCGGCGCGGCGGCGCAGGATTATGGAGGGGCTCCAGCGCGGATCCTGCGCGCGATTTGGATACCAGACACTGTCTCTACCTCAGAGACAGTGGTCTGACCTCAAGAGGCAGAGGCCTCAATATGTGGCTGCCGTACGGCAGATGATAGAAGGCAAGTATACCTTTTATTTATTACTGTATTATAATACGTAGTAAAATATTTTAATTCACTTCTGACAAAGACATATTTATATATATGTTTTTTTAAAACATAATAATCCTTAAATTTGGCTTGTGAGAGAGAGAGATCCAAGTTCTTTGTATTTCTCATTCACTGGTATTATTACATTATTCTTTTCTTATATTATTCAATATCAGCCCTATTTAAAGGGAAGTAAAGTCAAAAATAAATCACTGAAAAGTGACTTTATTTAAATAACACCTATAAATTTAAAATGATACCCACACATAGACACACTTGGTGCCCCCCCTTCCATTTCCATGGCAGCCTATTTAAAGGCTAAGTAAAGTTAAAAATGAAATCGATCATTAAAAATTGATTTCTTTTTATCTTATAATGCATACTGATACCCACACATAGACACAGTTAAACACACTTTACTGGCCCACCCTTTTAGTTACATGGCAGCCCTATTTGAAGGGAAAGTAAAGTCAAAAATAAAATGTTGATCAATTATTAAAATGATTTATACACTCCAAATTAAAAATGTTTGTGTACCCCACAAAATCTATACAGATACAAGTACACACCAGCTACTGATGCTCCCCTACACCCAACCAACTTTTCCCTTTCCGTGGCTACAATCACACAATAAAAATATAAGTACTTAGCCAGATAAGGTATGAAATCATTGCCATAGAAAATGATTGACTTTTAAAAAACTAATATTGCCTTATTTAATCTGTATTTTCAAGCAGAATTCAAAGTATATAATTAAATATTTCCTTTAGATATATCATTCATTATGTATTTTTTTATTTTAATTTGCAGGGGATCTTCCTCGGATACCCCACCCCCCACCACCGTCCCCGCCAAGAAGGAATGTAAGTGCAGCCTATTGAAAAAAAACATTTTTCTAAATCTTCATTTGTCCAAGGCCACATTACAGCGCACACGAGCCCTCCAGAACAAGAGCGTGTTTCCGGTGTGCTCATGTGTATATGCCATTGAGTGCAGTACGATAGAATAATTGTGCAAAAATTGAGGATCACATTAATTGCCACACTATTGTGTGCTTTTAACACGTTGATATGTCCAAGCCCTTTATCAAATGTTTGCATAATTTTTGTAACTTCTCCGAGAATTGTTTTAGTAAATGTATTTGAACATTTAATGACAGTGAGAGTAAATAAAATTTCCTTTTTTTTTTAGCATACACAAAACTAGCCTCAGGCTAAGGGCAGCCCATTGCCCCCTCCGGGCAGTCCCTTGCCCCTCCGGGCTCACCATCGCCCCCACCGGGCAGTCCACCGCCCCAAGAAGAGGAGGAACCGGGGACCAGCCGACACGTAAGTGCATCCTAAGCAATTTTTATCTTTTTATTGACCTTGATTGTCAGCAAATAATTAGTGAAATTATCATTGATAATTATTGAATTTTATTATTTCACTGATAAAAATTTTCGAAAATAAAAAGGAAACAAACTATTAATTTGGCTGAGAGACAGAGCTTCTCATTTCTCATTCCCATTTATTGTCCCCAACTCCCCATGTTTGGGCTGTAACTTGTCCTCAGTTTTAAGCTTAAGTCACGAAATTCGGTCCAAACGTCCAAATTATCCAAGAAATGTTCACTACATAGCCTTTTAGGAAATGTTCTTATATATATTACTATGGATTGGACGGTGATTGTTTGAAATAAAACATTTTTTTTCTAGAAGCAGGACCAGCCTCTACAGGCCCTCCACCCTCTCCACCCCCTCCACCCTCTCCAGCCCCTCCAGGTCCTCCACCTCCCAGCCCCTCCAGCACCTCCTGCCTCTCCAGTCACTCTGGCGGCCATGCTTGAGAATCGTAAGTAATCATATCTAACGTTAATGAATGTTATATACAAGACTATTATATCTGTATTTCCCAGTGTAACATCCACGCTACATGATGCACATTGGGTACTGTGGGTTTGACAATGCTTTTAGGGGCGTGCAACACTTCCAAAAAATTTTGTGATCACAGTCTAGTGATACAAACCAAGAATGTTCTGATACAATTTAGCAATAAACGTAATGTTTTTTAAGCCGCATTACCTCCTGCTGTTATCAGTGATCCCCCATGATGCAATAATTCGCTTTAAGTGGAAGTTCAGTGATAATATATATACTTTTAAGGAAAAAGAGCAGTATTAATCCATCCAATTACCTTAATCTGCCCATTCAGCAATCAGCATTGTGTCTTGTGTATAATAAATGCAACGGAAATAAGACTTCCGTTTGCAGGACCCTAATAGAGACCGTTATGGTCTTGCCCTTGACCCAGCGCCTGGGTTGATTCAGTTGCTCAGTAGAGATCTGAGCATGTGTACCATCCAACAGCCAATCATAGAAATCACTGTTACCATAACTAGGTATGCATAATATAAACTAAGAATTTTAGAAAAATGATATCTTATACTGAGCTTTCCTTTTTATCACATACCGCAACATTATAGCCATTGCAGTACCATGTATGTGTAAGTAGTTATTCAGGTGCAAAATTGCATCTACCGCATGTGCTTTAGGAAATGTGCTCGAACACTCTCATTTTCTCATATCTTCCTCCACAGAACTACAGAGCATGCGGCGGGAGATGCGCCACATGGGGGCGCCTGCGCCGCCGCCTGGACCGCCCCGCCTGACCAGACTGGAGAGGAGGGCACCCCAGTAACCCCCTTTTTTTTTTGTTGTTTATTTTTTGTAATAGTTTTTTTTTTTAAATTTCATAATAATATAAACAGTTCTGAAAAAAAAAATGTTTTTGGGCTTTTATTTTTCGATATATCAAATATTCAATAGATTCATAATCAATTTTTATTGAAAAATTAACAATACACATATCATTTAGCTAGTATATGTCTGGTACTTATAATTGTATATAACTTACCATTAATTGCCATTACACACACAACATTGGCCACATTCCCCTATATAGTAGTTTGCACACCAAGGCAAAGAAGGCGATGGGGGTACTGTTTACCATAATGTCCACTGCGGTTTGCACCATTGTTGTGGGCCAGGCAGGCTTGGCCCACTGGACTACCCTCACCCCATTGGCTATCTCCCTCAAGATATGCATCATGCTAGGGAAAGCAGGTGAAGGGTAATGCTTCGTAGGAACAGCAGCATTGAGTTACAGCAGGCCCATGCAGTTTGCCCATTGTTGTGGGGCCAGGCAGGCTTGGCCCCACTGGACATACCCCTCACCCCATTGGCTACTCTCCCTCAAGATATGCATCGTGCAAGGGAAGCAGTGAAGGGTAAGGCTTCGTAGGAACAGCACCATTGAGTTACAGCAGGCACACTGCAGTTTTGCCACCATTGTTGTGGGGCCCAGGCAAGCTGGCCCACTGGACATACCCCCTCACCTCATTGGTACTCTCCCTCAAGGTATGCATCGTGCAAGGGAAGCAGTGAAAGGGTAAGGCTTCGTAGGACAGCACCATGAGTTAAGCAGGACACTGCAGTTTTGCCACCATTGTGTGGGGCCATGCAAGCTTGGCCCCACTGGACATACCCTCACCCCATTGGCTACACTCTCCCTCACGATATGCATCGTGCAAGGGAAAGCAGGTGAAAGGGTAAGGCTCGTAGGAACAGCACCATTGAGTTCAGCAGGCACACTGCAGTTGCCACCATTGTTGTGGGGCCAGCAAGCTTGGCCCCCACTGGACATACCCCTCACCTCATTGGCTACTCTCCCTAGAGTATGCATCGTGCAGGGAAGCAGGTGAAAGGGTAAGGCTTGTAGGAACAGCACCATTGAGTTACAGCAGGCCCACTGCAGTTTGCCACCATTATTGTGGGGCCAGGCAGGCTTGGCCCCACTGGACATACCCCTCACCCATTGGCTACTCTCCCTCAAGGTATGCATCGTGCTAGGGAAAGCAGGTGAAAGGGTAAGGTTCGTAGGAACAGCAGCATTGAGTTACAGCAGGACACTGCAGTTTGCCACCATTGTGAAGAGCCAGGCAAGCTTGGCCCCACTGGACCTACCCTCACCTCATGGCTACTCTCCCTCAAGGTATGCATCGTGCTAGGGAAAGCAGTGAAAGGTGAAGGTAAGGCTTCGTGGAACAGCACCATTGAGTTACAGCAGGCACCTGCAGTTTGCACCATTGTTGTGGGCCAGGCAAGCTTGGCCCCACTGGACATACCCTCACCCCATTGGCTACTCTCCCTCAGAGTATGCATCGTGCAAGGGAAAGCAGGTTGAAGGTAAGGCTTCGTAGGACAGCACCATTGAGTTACAGCAGGCCCACTGCAGTTTGCCACCATTATGTGGGGCAGCAGGTTGGCCCCACTGGACATACCCCTCACCCCATTGGCTTACTCTCCCTCAGATATGCATCGTGCTAGGAAAGCAGGTGAAAGGGTAAGGCTTCGTAGGAACAGCAGCATTGAGTTACAGCAGGCACACTGCAGTTTGCCACCATTGTTGAAGAGCCAGGCAAGCTTGGCCCCATGGACATACCCCTCACCCATTGGCTACTTCCCTCAAGGTATGCATCGTGCTAGGGAAAGCAGGTGAAAGGGTAATGCTTCGGAAACAGCACCATTGTGTACAGCAGGCCCCTGCAGTTTGCCACCATTGTGTGTGGGGCCAGGCAGGCTGGCCCACTGGACATACCCCTCAACCCATGCCTACTCTCCCTCAGAGTAGCATCGTGAGGGAAGCAGTGTGAAAGGTAAGGCTTCGTAGGAACAGCACCATTGAGTTACAGCAGGCACACTGCAGTTTGCCACCATTGTTGAGAGCCAGGCAGGCCGGCCCCACTGGACATGGAATACTGCTCTCGGGGCAGGCAGGATTGACCCAGAGCTGAAACATTCGCACAGAGTAGCTGTAGGCGTATGAGATGGTTACAGAGTAGGTGGTGAACCACACAAGGTGCCTCATGGAGAGAGAACGAAGATCAAATATGGAGTACTGCTCTCGGGCCAGGCAGGATAACCCAGAGCTGAAAACATTAGCCCACAGAGTAGCTGTTTGCGGCTGTATAGATGTCAGAGTAGGTGACACCACAAGGTGCCTCATGGAGAGAGAACGAAGATCAAATATGGAGTAATGCTCTCGGGCCAGGCAGGATTGACCCAGAGCTGGAAAACATTAGCCCCAGAGTAGACTGTTGCGGCTGTATGAGATGGTCAGAGTAGGTGACACCACAAAGGTGCCTCATGGAGAGAGAACGAGATCAAATATGGGTACTGCTCTCGGGCAGGCAGATGACCAGAGCTGAAAACATTCCACAGAGTAGCTTGTTGCGGCTGATGAGATGGTCAGAGTAGGGACACCACAAAGGTGCCTCATGGAGAGAGAACGAAGATCAAATATGGAGTACTGCTCTCGGGCCAGAGGGATTGACCAGAGCTGAAAACATTAGCCACAGAGTAGCTGTTGCGGCGTTGAGATGGTCAGAGTAGGTGACACCACAAAGGTGCCTCAGGAGAGAGAACGAAGATCAAATATGGAGTACTGCTCTCGGGCCAGGCAGGATAGACAGAGCTGAAAACATTAGCCACAGAGTAGCTGTTGCGGCGTATGAGATGTCAGAGTAGGTGACACCACAAAGGTGCCTCATGGAGAGAGAACGAAGATCAAATATGGAGTACTGCTCTCGGGCCAGGCAGGATAGACCCAGCTGAAACATAGCCACAGAGTAGCTGTTGCGGCTGTATGAGATGGTCAGGTAGGTGAGAGACGTAGTGAGTGGATGTGACGGAGAGAGAGTAAGAGAGTGGGGGGTGAGATGGAGTGAGGTGACACCACAAAGGTCCTCATGGAGAGAGAACGAAGATCAAATATGGAGTCACTACGCTCTCGGGCCAGCAGGATAGACCCAGAGCTGAAAACATTAGCCACAGAGTAGCTGTTGCGGCTGTATGAGATGGTCAGAGTAGGTGACACCACAAAGGTGCCTCTCATGGAGAGAGAACGAAGATCAAATATGGAGTACTGCTCTCGGGCCAGCAGGTAGACCCAGAGCTGAAAACATTAGCCAAGAGTAGCTGTTGCGGCTGTATGAAGGTCAGAGTAGGTGACACCACAAAGGTGCCTCATGGAGAGAGAACGAGATCAAAATGAGTACTTATCGCGGCCAATGGATCGACCCACTTAGAAAATTAGCCACAGAGTAGCTGTTGTCGCTGAGCATTTGTTATTTCATAACCTGATGCAGAGTAGAGCAGTAGTAGACCATATATGGCCCTGCCAATAAGAAAAATTAGCCATTTGCAGCTAAGCTGGCATACAGCTAAGCCTCTAGGTGGAAAATGAGGGGCAAGGAGCAGTATGGGTGGCCAGGGGCAGGAGGCCTTCAGTCACGGGCATCAGCAATAGGGTGCTGTATGAGATGTGATCCACGCCTCATTCATCTTGATGAATGTAAGGGGTCCACATTCTCAGTGGAGAGACGGGTCCTCCTTCCGTTACAACACCCCCTGCTGCGCTGAAGGTCCTCTCCGAAAGAACACTGGATGACGGGCATGAAGGACCTCGATGGCATACGTGCCAACTCGGGCCAGAATCAAGCCTCGACACCCAGTGTCAGTGGATCCTCAGTCTCTGATGTGGCTACACCGGCCCTGGTCCGATGTAGTCGGTGACCCTGGCGACTGAGGTGTTGCCTGGTGGAGTTGCCAGTGGATGGGCCTGGCAACTGTGGTGGAAGAAAACAGCCTGAAGTTGGCCGCGAGGCCGCTCCAGTACTGCTGCTCCTCCTGTCAGGCACAGGGGACGTGAGCCCTGTTGATCCCCAACATCAGGTGTGTAGGCCTGCCAGCACCTGGGAAGGCAGAACAGAGGCAACGTAGCAGTGTTGCTCATAGTGCTGCATTCTACCTTCCCTCTGAGATGCGGGATAACTCCGACACTTACCCTTATGCGGGGATCTATAAGGGTGGCCACCCAGTACTGCTCCTTCTCTTTGAGCCTTAATCCTGGGGTCCTTGCGAAGCATTGCAGCATGAAAGAGCCCATGCGCCGCAAACTGCCTGCCGCAGAGGACCCCATGTCTCGATGTCACTGAGGACAGTAGTGTGGCTCAACCTTCCCCAACACGAATGACATGTGGTACTTGGGAGGGTTGAGATGTCCCCCTAGAGAATGCCCCATTTCCCCTGGTCCAGGGTCACCTCAAATCCCCCTCTCATCATCGGACGGCGCTCTGCACCGTGATGTTTGGGTCTGGAAAGCATCACGGTGTCCGGCGTCCTCTCTTCCATGCCTGCTGCTCGACAGCGAGTGCCCTGTCGGTATGCCGCGGAGAGTGTGCTCAAGGAGGAACACCAGTGGAATGGTATCCGAATGGTGGCATCATGCGGCTTACCATCCTGGTGGCCTCCTCAATGGCGCGAGCACACGGCAGGCATCTCTAATCAGCAGCCATGCCTGGGTAACAGCAAACCCAGGTCCCCAGAGCCTGATCTTGCCTCGTACTCTACAATAGTCTATGATGGCTCGCCTCTGGGAGCAGCTCAGCAGCATCATAAGACTAAGGTTCCAGCGGGTGGGGTGTCACAAATCAGGCGGTTTCTGCGGCAGACCATTC
The DNA here is from genome assembly GCA_019447015.1 of Hymenochirus boettgeri. Taxonomy (NCBI): domain Eukaryota; kingdom Metazoa; phylum Chordata; class Amphibia; order Anura; family Pipidae; genus Hymenochirus; species Hymenochirus boettgeri. The sequence continues at coordinate 152,778,042 of CM033474.1, forward strand.
TGCTGCTGAAACTCGGCCAGACGAGTCGTGGCCGTGTATGACCTCCTGAAGTGACTGGACACCCTCCTAGCCATCCTCAGTACCTCCTGGAGACCAGGGTACTTGGTGAGGAACCGCTGAACAAGGTTGAGAACGTGTGCCAGGCAAGGAACATGTGTGACTCTGCCCATCGAAGGGCAGACAGGATATTGGTGGCATTGTCACACACGACCTTGCCTATTGGAGGTGGTGTTGGGGTCCCACCTCTCAACCTGCCTTGCAGTGCTGCCAGCAACTCGGCCCCGGTGTGGCTCCTATCACCGAGGACACAAGCTGCAACACTGCATGGCACCGTCTCGCCTGGCACGAAGCATAGGCTCTGGGGGGGCACGGAGCTGTCCGGGAAGAGGGCTCACCGGATGAGGAGGGGGGGTGGAGACTGGCGTATCCCAATGCGTGGTGGTACCACCATCTCCCCACTTGCGCTCCGTGCCGCGTCTCTGCCGGCTAGCAGATGACCCATGGGCGGTAAATGACACATACCGCCCCTGGCCGTGTTGCTGGACCACGCGTCCATAGTAATGTGGACCACACTTGCCCACACTGTGGTCCAGCGAAGCAAGATATATTGCCTGAGATGGTCGTGCAGGGCTGGTACGCCTTCTGGGCAAAGTACCTACGGCAGGGACCTGCCACTGTGGTGTGCCAATGGCCACAAACTCCCTGAACGCTGCACTGTCTTACCAGCTGAAAGGTAGCGCTGCACCGCCAGGAGTTTGGCTAAGCCGGCAGTGAGGACGCTGGGCTTGGGGGTGATGGGGACGTTTCTGCCTCCGCTCCAACAACTGGGGAAGAGGACCTGCCTTTTAGCTGACGCTCCAGCAGCAGTGTCAAGAGGCCTTTAACACCGCGTGCTGGGGCCAAAGGCTGCTCTCCTCCCTAACTTCCACCGAGGAAGCAGCTGATGGGGCCGGAGGGGGAGGAGGAGGAACGGTGGCTACGGGCAAGAGGTAGGGAACGTGTGGGTGCCTGCACGTTCTGTCCGCTGCTCCCACGGGCAAAGTGGTGCAGAATCATATGCCTCCTCATAGAGGAGGTGCCCAAAGTGATGTGGTCTTCCCACGGCTAACACGTTGCAGGCACAACTTGCACACTGCAACTGTGCTGTCACCTGGAGCCAGTGAGAAGAACTCCCACACCGCTGAGCACCGACACGCCTCGGAGCAGAGGTCACCTGCTGCTGTGGGGCACTGGCACCAGATCTCATTGGTGCCGTACCTCCACGTGCACACACTAGGTGCACTGCCTCTGCCCCGGCCCCTGCCCCCAGTCCTGCCTCTGGGTTCAGGATCGTGCTCCATGCTCTGAGGGACATCCCTCAGAGAACTATCTCTCCTTCTCTCACGAGGGCACCCATGGACGATCGGTGACCTCATCGTCACACTCCACCTCCTCAATACTGGAGGCGCCTCACTAACAGCAGCAGCATCTGGAACCTCACCCCCTGATTAGTTCCCTGGCTGCTCACAGACTGCTGCGTGACATCGTCAGCCTCCTGTCCCCCTGTGCACTGAGCACTTTCCTCCGCTCGGCGACAGGAAAGATTGTGCATCAGTGCACAGCTCCTCCTCAAGCACACTACCCCCACATAGTGTGCGAAAACATATCCTGAGACTCCTCCTCCGGATCCCCGAAGGTACGGCCATGTTGGGCAACGAACTCCTGATAGAGCGGATCAGGTTCCATGCCCACAGTAGGAGCTCAGGTGAGGAGAGAGCAGGCACAATATCACAGTAGCAGCTCGGCTGCTCTGTGCCTGTGAGGAGGTGGATGAGGAAGGCTGGGTAATCCACTCTACTACCCGCCTTCCTTGATCAAGAAGGGATAGCCCTAGCCGGCTACCCCTAAAAATATCGGGCACGGTAACCCGGTGCCCTGCGAAGGGCCAGGTAGCTCCTGGCCAGAGCCTTCAGTAGGCTCTCCTCTGCCTCTCCCTCTCCCTCTCCCTCCACGTGCAGAAGCACCCCTGCCTCTGGGTCTCCCTCTCCTGCCAGGCATTCTCTCCCAAATTATCCCCCAAAAAATAATATATAATATATATATAACAACACACACACACACACAACACAAAAGAAAAGCAACAAAACAACACAGAAGCAAACAAATAAACACAAAAGCTTTTTTTTTTTTTTTTTTTTTTTTTACACAAAGCACAAATAGGACACAGACACAATGACAGCAACAGCAGATCAGACAGCAAAAGCGTGCTGATTGCTGCTAAAGGCAGCACTGTCAGCTACACAAAACACACAGACACTGACACACAGATAAGAAAGACAAACAAAAAAACAGGACACCTAGACCTCTAAAAGGTCTAACACAAAATTTGTCCAAAGGACTTACAGGGGGGTTAGTCCTTAAAGGACTTTGGGTCTCACAAGTTAGTCCTTAAAAGGACTGTTGGGTCTCAAGATGTGTGAATACAGGGGTGGGTAAAACAAGTGCTAAACCACCACACTGAATCCACACACAGAAAGCTCAAAAAGCTCAAAAAGCGCAAAAATCTCTCTCCAACTCCTACACTGTCAGGTCTCCACTAAACACACTCCAACACACTGACAAAATGTCGCCTGTGAAGCAGCCTTTTATACCCAGGGGGCTGGCAATAATCATGTTAGCTGCCATTGGCTAATTGGGTCATTGGGCTTGCTCCGTCTTGAAAATAAGCCCCAAAAATTCGAATTTACAAGAATGTTTCGTTTTTCCGGAAATTCTCGTAATTACGAGAATCCTCGTAATTACGAGGATCTTCGCGGTTTTCGGGCCCCGGAAGATCGCGGATTCTCGTAATACGGAGATACTCGTATTTCGAAAATTTTCGTAAAAAAAAAAAAAATCCGCGGTTCGGAAGTTCGGAAGCGGAAAATCCGGAAAATCCGGATAACCGCCGTTCGCGGACGTGATAAATCCGCGGCGGATCCAGGTTCGGGTCCGCGAACCGGCCATCTCTATAAGAGACCAGCTACCCTTTAAATGCACAGATAGCAGGTACGTATTTTGTATGTACTTGGCAAGGTAAACCACCCAGCCAGGTATGTATCAGATACATACCTGAAAGGGTTAACCTCCAAAACCTTTTAATGGCTACAAACTCTAACATGTTTGAGTGCCACAAACTCTTTTTCAAGTTGTTAATATCTTTAGGTCCAGTCTGCTCTTCCCTTTTCCTGTGTCTGGGTCAATAGAAACTCATGCTCTGCCAATATGCATACATGAAAAGTTTTACTTGTTTGGGGACAGGTGTGAATCTGATCACATTGACAGTGTCAGAGGCCACACAGTAGCACAACTGCCAATTTATCTCCATGTTTATTATCCTGGTACCAGTATTAGCATGAACTGCATTCCAAAGTCTAATGTAACATAAATTAACCCCTTTAGTACAGCTATTTCCTACTGTACTTACCAATGAACTCACACACACTAATCTGTACAGGGACAGCAAAGATTTATAGGACAATGTTTTAAATTTAATGAGGATTGTACCTGTAACAAAGGATTGGAAAAAGTTTAAAGCCACACACTTATTGTTATAGATCACTTTGGTCATTTTTAAGGACATGTGCAACCTTAAAACAAAAAATTAGGACTTGTCAGTTAACTGCCTGCAAACCCAACTGCTATTTTTACCTGTTCATTCAATTCATGTGTAACCACATAGAGGGAGGAACTACCGTATCTTATATAACAATCCTTAAAGGACGACAATGTCAAACAAATAACATCACCCCCATTACATGTCCACACTTTCATCAGCTGAAATCGTTTACTCACATTTAGAGCCGGGCTGCCCTTCCCTAGATATCACACAGCAAAGATGAGTGTTAAAAGGGCCCCTGGCTGACTGCCCTGTTATTAGAGAGAGTCTTTAGGGGAAATGGTGGTAAATATAATTCAAATATACCAACAAAAATTTTGTTCAAAGCCAGTGAATTTGATCAGGTTGAGAAAAACTCAGGCCTCATACATGGCAAATAATTTCTGAGATAACTATATGAAACCTTTTTTCATATACTAAACAATGATAAATTAGATGTAGCAAAACAGAGAATCTCCACACTGCAACTACCAGGCACCAAAACTTGCGCATTAAAAAAGCTCAGTTAGGCACCAAACATCTGCAGCACAAACTAGCAGCTCCGCTACTAAATCAGAACTAGGACTTGCTGAAGGCCTCTGGCTGTTTTGTACTGTCTCCTTGGCACACCCCCGACATATGATTGGTCAATAATACAAGAGCCAATCAGATTTAAGATTTGTTCTCGACCAATCAGATTTTGGGGGGGTGTTTATGAGACACTATAAAACTTTATGAAATCCTCTGAGAATCTCAGTTTATATTCACCAGTCAAACTAGCCTTTGTATTTAGGTTAGAGATTTGCAAGTATTGGCTGGTTGATTAGTTGGACTGCAACAATGAATAATTATTATTATCATTATTATTATTGATTTATATAGCGTCAACATCTTCTGTGGCGCTTTACAATTACATAGTCATACATTACATACAGGGTAATACATGTTATACAAAGTCATACATATTACATACACAGGTAATACATAATATAAGTAAACAGAGTGAGGACTTTCTTACAGCAAGCTTTAGCTCCTAGGTTTATTGCCTATGGTGTCATTATGTAGTAGTAGTAGTCCATAAGCAGCACATTCATTTTGATATAATAGATAACTAAAATAAAAAAAAATTTGTTTGCAGAACCTCAATTTGCTTTACTTTAATCAAAAAGCAAAATTGTGAGCAATTCTGAAACATATGTAGTTGCACTATTAGTTCCATCATTCTCTAACAAGCACTCTTAAACAGCAAAGGGCAGTTAGGTGTTGTACATTGAAATCATGTGACAAGGCAGTCAGAATCACTGCGGTATAAATACAAACAGGTTGTAATTAACACAGCCCTGTTACTTACATTAATTATAAGTGTCCTCCAATTATGAGATGATCTGATAACTAAATATATATCCACTAACAATGTATTGCTCTATTGCCCAGAGCACGGATGTCCAACCTGCGGCCCTCCAGATGTTGGAAAACTATAACTCCCAGTATTCCTTGGTTTCTTCTGCAATGGAGAAATGCTGGGAGTTGTTGTTTTCATAAATCTGGAGGACTGCAGGTTGGAAATCCCTGACCCAGAGCCTTGCATAGCCAGGAAAAACAACATGGATACCTCATTATACAGAAAGTGAATGATTGGATAATCCACTGGAATAGCATCAACTAAATAGTTACTATGTTATGTAACATAGTAACTCTTAGTTGCCACCATCCCAATGGCAGGAAGCACATAAGTAAAAAGGCCTTTCAAATGCTGCAATAAAAATCAAAGTTGCAAGCACTTTCTGCTCATTTACTTTAAGATAACAGGTATAAAAGGACATCTATACTGAAATAGATATCTTTAGATATCCAATCTGAACCATCTTCTGCTAGGTACATTTTTGTTATAACTGGAATGGACACAGTGTTCATGCAAATCATGTAAATTGCCCAATGCTGCCTTTTAGTGATTGCTGAGCATGCTTGCCCTTATAGACAGTCCACAGGTCCAGAAGGAGGTGTCAGTTAAGATTGGGAGGAGAGATAATGAGCCTGAACAAATCAATTACTGTATTGAAGGAGTGCAATGACACAAACCTCAGAGTATATGCTACTTACATGTATTAATGTATAGATTAAGATGAGGCAAAGTATTTTTTCACTCTAGATGCCCTTAAAGACAATACAGTTATTCTTTAAATATCTGGTTAGAAATGCATCTTATAAAGTACTGAGTATAACAGTGATGATGCCCTTTAAAATAGAGGGGAAAATTATTACTACAAAAAAATGTCTAGGGGCAAAGAAAATATTTTAAGGTATACTTAAACATGGGTTTGACCTTTAAAAGAGGATTTAAGTGACACACTTTTATAATCTCATAGTGCAAAGCGGTCCAACAATCAATCAATCAATTAACATTATGCATGGTTAATAAAGTGAAAGTGCATACACTTAAAAAATCCATGTTACCTTGTAACCTTCTAATGTATAATAAAAATCATTACTCCACAAATTCCTTTTGTTAAAACTTTATTTAGTAATATTCTCCTTAATATCATCATACGTTTTTAAACAACAGTTGAAAGTTCTTACTTATAGTTGTATATATGTCCAATGTTTTCAACTTTCTTAACTCCTTCAAGGATAATTATACCCACCTGGATGTTTTGTATAAATACTTACAAGAAGTAACACTTCAAGTAACCAATTTTGGACTGGCTCACAATGTTACAGGAGAATACCCCTCGTGATCCCGAAGTCTCCTTTTTTGTTACCACTCTGATGAGTTCTGCACCTCTTTATATAGGCTTACTGAAGGACCAAATCCAACTGTGATTGGTTAACATTTCAAGGCTAGCAATCAAATGATCACAAATTGGAAGTAGAAGTCCAAAAGTACTGCGTGTGTGCGGTAAGTCCTTGTTTTCCTGATCTTCCAATATGTACATGTTCCCCAGACCATTTCCCAGGACCCAGAGCCATTTGCAGTTACTATTGCTATTTATATGGTATTTAATCCAAACTTTTTAAACTATTTGACTCGCATAGACATTAATTGGTTTGTTTTCGAACAATATAACTAAATATAACTAAACTTTAATATAACTTAAGTTCTAAAGTTCGGATACAAACCAAATTTAGAAAGTTTGGTTGCTCTACTGTTCAGGTGTGGAAAGGTGAGTAAAATTGTCCTTAGAAAAAAGAATTATGATTACAACAAACCATTTAAATGAATTTATAGTTAAAAATTCTTATCAAACTAGTTCATATGAAAATGCTGCTATACATAGCTGCTAATGGTCCCAGTATTATTAAAGTATTTTGTATTATTTGAATTTCTGATATGCTAATAAACATAGAGATGCAGTTTGATTTTTATAATTTTGCATAAAAATAAATCATTTTAGATTATATATTGCCATATAATTTTGGCAGTTTGGGTGCTGCATTACAACCTACTGTATTATGTGGCTCCTTGTGTTTAGGAATATCTCTTGTTTTTGTTTTTTCTGTGTTTTGTTTGTCTACTCTAAGTATTGATTGTGTGAACTGCTTGTGTACAAGGTTATTTTACCTGTAAATCACTCTGATCCTTTGTTCAGAAAACAAAGTGGATCCCTATGTATTAGAAGAAAAACAGTTTGGGAAACTGAGAGTTGTCTTTACTAGTGATGACTTTTTTTCTTGGTATCTTGTTAAAACTAGTAAACAATTTGTGCTTTCCCCATAATTATTGGAATTTGAGCAGTTGGGATCCTTGTAAAGTGCATTAAACTGAGCATGCTTCATTTTCAATTCTTTTTGATTCCTTGCCATCAGATTTACAATATTTTGTCATATCCTTCATGTTTGATTTCTTATCTGTCTCCCTTTTCATTTGTTTCATTGAGCAAAGCCTGAAGCTTTATCAATGCTTAGATTTTAGCATTTGATTAAAGAAAACCTTATGATATATTAATAGTATAATTTTGAAACTATTTATTAAAAGAGAAACAGCATATTTACGGTTGATTTACAATAACTAAACATACAATAAAAGATTTAAAAGGTGTCTACTGTAAAACGAATATTTAATTTGACTAGGAGAGATAAATTACTTATTATTTCTTCTGCTTCTTCTTCTCATTTGTGTTTGCTTTTTTGTACTTTATCTCCTCCCACAGTTTTCCAGCTTTACCATGTTAACTTTGACTATAATCCTCAAACAGGAACATTCCAGGGTTTCAGGGTCATGTGATCAAATCAAATCTTGACAGTGCATGAATGCATGAATATGCTTCCCTTTATTTTAAAATATACTATAAAGATATCAAAAGTTACCAAGGAGTTCCATAACCATATTAAATTCTGAGGCCATTTGTGTTACTGTGTGGGAACTATGTTCCCTACAATTTAAAATTGCCCATGTGCAAAGAAATAAAATTAAATTGCATGTGCTACACACAACAGCACTTGATGTCATGTTTTTTGAATAGATGACAAAATAATGGTATCAATAATGATGTGGAAGCATCAGTAAATTTATAGTTTAACTGTAGTAATCTGAGTTAATTTTTTGAGTAGCATTGCCAGATATGTATATTATAGTATAGTATAGTATAGTATAGTATTCAAGGTTAAATAAAGACATATGTCTCTCCAGTTCAACCTACTCAGCAAAAACCACATTTCCTGTCTAACTGTTGATCCAGAAGAATAGAAAAAAAAAACTATGAAGGGGAAAAATTACTTTCTGGCTCCAGAGTGGGCATACGGAAATATTCCTGGATCAACTCCAACTTTATGTATCAATTCCAGTAACCTGCAACATTCTTTGTTTTTAGAAACTCACACATCAATGTACCTGCCATCACCATGAACAATGCCCCAGATACTTGATTGATGTATACACAGGGAGATGCAATATTCTGCACTAATGAAAAAATAAGCGCTAAAATCACGCTAACCTATGTAATAACTAGGGATGGCCGGTTCGCGGACCCGAACCCGGATCCGCCGCGGATTTATCCCGTCCACGAACGGCGGATTATTTCGGATTTTCCGCCTTCCGTACTTCCGAACCGCGGATTTTTTTTAAAGAAAATTTTCGAAATTAACGAGGATCTCCGTATTTTCGAAAACGGAGGTCCGCGTAATTACGAGAAAACGGGAAATTCTTGTAAATTCGCGGAATTTCCGCATTTTGGGGATTATTTTCAAGACGGAGCAAGCCACATGACCCAAATTAGCCAATGGCAGCTAACATGATTATTGCCAACCCCTGGGTATAAAAGGCTGCTTCACAGGCGACATTTTGTCAGTGTGTTGGAGTGTGTTTAGTGGAGACCTGACAGTGTAGGAGTTGGAGAGAGATTTTTGCGCATTTGAGCTTTTTGAGCTTTCTGTGTGTGGATTTCAGTGTGGTGGTTTAGCACTTGTTGTTAACCACCCGTGTATTCACACATCTTGAGACCCAACAGTCCTTTTAAGGACTAACGTTGTAAGACCCAAAAGTCCTTTTAAGGACTAACCCCCCTATAAGTCGACCTTTACTGTCTGTTCTCACTGTATGGGACCTTTACTGTCTGTTCTCACTGTATGGGACTTTAACTGTCTGTTCTCACTGTATGGGACCTTTACTGTCTAGTCTCACTGTATGGGACCTTTACTGTCTGTTCTCACTGATTACACTAGATTGCTCAACCAAACATATACTTTGCTGCAGATGTTATTTTTTCATATTGTCTTTAATAAATGTGTTAGATATTGTTAACAGGCATTTCATATGGTTAAATTAGCTTTAGATAGTTTGTTAGATTAGGCTAGGTTAGACTAGTTAGGTAAGTTAGGGTCCTGTTTAAAGAGTCTACCTTGCAGTGGTGGCAGGCTCTTTTGGGCAAAGTTCTTCATTATTCTGTTATTATGGTTTGGATAAATGTCTATTTAAAGAAACTGCAAATAAATGATGTCAAAAGTTCAAAATGACAAAATGACTAGCGGCGCTCGCACCCACATAGCTATGCTCCACCCAAAAAGCCTTGCCCACTCACAAGCCACACCCATCCCATTTCGCATATTGCCAGCAATAGATGTGTTGCTCAGGGGGCAAAAACCCTAGAGGCACCCCTGAAAATAATTCCTTCAATCTGTAATGGCTTTTCACTTTATCTCCTCTCTGATCCAAATATGGCAGATCCCATAGGATTTCCCAAGACTCATAACTGATATCACATAAATCGCATGCATAAAGGATTGTAATAGATGCTGCATAACTCCTCTGCCTAGAAAATACAATTTTTTATTGGTTAAAAACAGCTTATAATTTATTTCAGAAAATAAGGTTATAGGTTGGTGCACAGAGGGAATTATGTGTGTATACGTTTGGCTATGTGTGGATATGGACAATGGATACAAAATCTCTACACACCCTACAAAACTTCAGGGTTTTGTACATAAAAAAATTAAACCAAAGCAAAAAGAAATGAGAAACAGTTGATTAAGAAATGTTTAATATACTGGTTACATTTGTGTCATATCCCCTAAACTAATACTTTGTTAAAGCATTTGTTGATTTAATTAGAGCATTTGGTTGTTTTGGATAAGAGTTTATTAGTTTAGTATATCTGGAATACAATATATAGAAATATCAGGAGAAATGTTCACTAATGTATGGGCATTGTTATTATTACTGAATTAGTATCCTACTATAGATCCAAAACACTACTGATTGGAATCCTGAAGCTAGTTATAAGCTAGTTAAACTGTTATAAAGCTAGTTTTTTTAAACTGTGGATCCTGTTATAATTGTACAACACCAAAACATTATTTGTACTTGGGCACCCTCTGTATTTACCAAAGATATTTACTTTTATTGAGACATTTGGAATTGTGTGAGGGGGTATAGGGCAATTTATGTGGGTATGTGTACAGTCTTTACAAATATTATTACTGGAGATCATTATTTGGAGTTGTAGTTGTGATACCAGTTCAACTTTAAAGACAGCTATTATTGCACAAAACCAAACATTATTTGTACTTGGGCAGCCTTTCTAATGAATTGGACATTAGAAGACACCATTACTAATGATATTTATGTATGGGCAGAGACACTTGGACTTGTATGAGGGTGTTATGGGGCTATTTATGTAGGTATGTGGACATTATTTATAAATATTATTACTGGAGATTGTTATTTGGCTTGTATTTGCATTACTATACTGAACTGTGCATTCTATAACAGTTGCACAACACCAAATGTTTGTATTTAACTTATGAGTAGTAACCTTTTTAATTGTAAGTGTGTGTGGGGTGTATATGTGGAAAGTGATTATTAATATTATTGAGTATATGCTACATTTATTATGGAAGTACTTGGTTACATGTACTGCTGATTGGAACTCTGGAGCTAGTTACCGTATATACTCGAGTATAAGTCGATCCGAGTATAAGCCAAGGTACCTATTTTTACCTGAAAAATTTATAAAAACTGATTGACTCGAGTATAAGCCGAGGGTAGAAATTAGTTGCCCTTTAAATGGACAGCAGAATTCCCATACATGAATCCCATACAGTAATAGCCACATTCAGTACCAGTAACCTCCAATTCCTTAGCACTCCAGATGTTTGGAAACTACAACTCCCAGCATGCTTTGTTGCTGGGAGTTGCAGTTTCTAAACATATGGAGTGGCAAGGTTCAGTAAACTTTTAATTAAGCTTACCATCATTTACAGTTGTCCTGACACCCATATAGTAAAAGGCCCTCTGACCCCCATATAGTAAAGAACTCTCTGATCCCAATAGTTAAAAATGTCACCTGAGAGTTGTAGTTTCAAGCTGTCATTTGCACTGTACTAGCAGCTGTTTTTTGCCCCAAACTGAGGAGACCCATCAGATTTACAGCATCCAGATGAGCAGTGTCAGTGCTGAGTGAGTCCAGCAGCCAGACTACAGGAAGCAGGAAGTGTAAAGGCAGATCAGCTCCTGTAACTTTCTATGCAGGTTAACACAGCAACACCTACTGGTTACTATCCACAATTGCAGAATTTGTATCTTAATTAGGACTTGACCCGAGTATAAGTTGAGGTTAGGTTTTCAGGCTAACTTTAAAGCCTTAAAAATTCGACTTATGCTCGAGTATATACGGTATTTAAACTTTTGTTTGTATTACTGAACTTGTATCTTGGTGTAGTTCGATAACATGAAACATTATTACTTGAACCCTCTATACTATATGGGACACTAGAACCAAAGATATTTTCATAGGGGTAGATACATTTGTATTTGTAAGAGTGTGTGTGTGTGTTTTTGTGTGTATGTACGTATGTATGTATGTTTGTGTGCTAATTATGTGGTTTGTTGTACTTTCACCATTACCAAAGATATTTATATATGGCTAGTGAACTTTAGATTTATGTATATGTAGGGAGGTTAAGTGTATATTTGTCACTATGTACCACCCATAAACCCTTCCAGACTAAAAAGCATGGCAGTAAAAAAAATATTTCTCTGCCAAGCATACAGTTGTTTTTTTTGATCATTGGCTAAAACTCACGTGTTTTAAAGAATTACATTTAATTGGATGTAATGATGAAACCTAATATACCTTCAAGTTCCCTAAACTTGTATAAAACACATACAGTGGTTTCCACATACAGTCTGGGGCTAAGAGCTTCCATTTTTGCTATTCCATTTTAAATAGGGATAGCAGCTCAATAAGTACTTTTACAACTTTATACATTTTTTATTGTAGCTAAAATAGCTTACTACTATACTTTATATACACTTATTTATGCTCTTATACATGCCAATACTAACAAATGACACACACAAGTATACACCTTTCCTATACTGTAACTAATAATATAAAACACCTTTCTCGTTGTAAGCTCCTAAAAACTTATTGCAATCTCCTATAAACTTCTAAATTATTTTATAAAAAATAAAGGATATATATAATACAGTAAAAGTGGAAGTCTGCCACACAAAATCCAATGCACAAGTATGAGAAATGCAAAAGTTTGAGAAAATGAATAGATAAGAAATTAAGGTAAAAAAGGTTCCATGGCTTGGGTTAAATTAATGTGGTTGGAAGGCTTTTCATTCATGTGATATCACCAATTACATTACAAGTGAATAGCCCAGAGCTGAATCACTCTGCTCAGAGGACTTGTATGTGAGGTTCAAAACCACACACCCTATAGTGCCCTGGCAATTTAAACCAATTAGCTACACCCTCATCCAATCAGAGAGGAAAGAAACAAACAAAAAAATGCTTCTCTTTTGTTTCTTCCCAGCCCCAACCCTATAGGTAGCAATATAGTTGATAACATTCATTTAGATACCTTGTGCCTAAAGTTTACATAAACAATCCCCACCACATTATTTCAGTAGAAAGCAGTAAAATAAACCAAAAGTGATTTTATTTACTTACTTAGACACACAGTGCTGTTTGTACATTCACCCAGACTGCAAACCACAGTTAAAGGGCATGTTCACCCCCCAAACTAAAATCTCACCAACTACTGGCCCCACTGTACAATTAATAAAATCCTTACCTTACATCCCTGCTCCTTATGGTTCTCCTGTATAGCCTCTTCATGCCCTCCCACTCCCAACCGCTATATTCTGACTTTAAAAATCAATTCCAATCTCTACAGAACGGCGTTCCAGCGCCGTTCTGCATTGATGTCACCCACGTTATGATTGGCTGCGTCTCAGCCAATCATAGTTGCGTCTGCCGGTCCAGCCCCCTGCTTGTAGTTCCGATGAGGCAGGGGAGCTGGACCAGAATAGCGCTGGAACGAGGAGCTGTAAGTAGAGATGGGAATCGATTTTTAAAGTCAGAATATAGCGGTTGGGGGTGGGAGGGCATGCCCTACAATATATAAAAAGTTTGTAATGAGGGTGGAGATGTCCACACCCCTTAAAAACAGACAAAACCCTTTAAAACAGAAAATCCTTTACAAGTGAATCGCTCAAAGCTGAATTGCTCTGCCGAGGGGATTTTAATGAGGTTCAACCCCCCCCCCCCAAAAAAAAAACCCACAGGAAAAATACGAGGGAAAATTTTCACTGATTTAACTAATCTTGATTGAATTTCATAATTATCTAGTGAAATGTGTTGTCTCCGTGTTTTCCAATAAGATCTCTAAAAATGTGAAGATGACAGTAGAGTTGTTGCAAAAATCTTGCCCACTTCCGACCATATTTCATTTGTGAAAGTGTAAAGAAAGATCTGAGAGCAGCAAAGCACCTTTTATACAGTTCATATCTTATCGTTATCATAACACAAGCTGCTTGTTGCCTTGTGACTGGTTTAATTGTGGGCTGTAATAAAGGTCATAATTAATATCCCAACACAGACACTAATAAACAATTTGAAATTGCCAGCATAATCAAATGATGCAAACATCCATGAGCTACAAAAGTTCATTGCCGCAACTGACAATTTCTTAATTGTATTCAGTCATTCATGGAAATTTTATTAACATCGAACTGATGTATCCTGCCCTTACTCTGTCACAACACCAGGGATCTAATTTCATTATTTTCCACAAGATTTGCTTGACTACTGCCATGATTCTATGATTGCGTTAGTCCAGATGTTTATGCTATTTAAATGAGCAAGAAAAGACTTTTGGGTAAACACAATTATATAAGTTTTTTTTCTTTTTAAACATTTAGTTTAACAAACTTAGTTTAGTTAATGAATAAATAGGCCCTTAAACTGCCTGGATGCGTCTAGATTGGTTTTGGTTTTGTAGCTTATAATCTTCTATCAAATGTCTATACATCATCTTTTTTTTTTTCTCTATCTTTGTCTTTCTATGTATCTGTACATCAATTGTTAAATATCTGTCCATAATAAAATATCATCTTAGCTATCTGTCTGTCTTTCTATATGTTGGGTTGTAATTTGGCATAAACGTACAGATTTCTTTTTAAAAGCCAATAAATACTATGCTATCATTCATCTGTGTATACGTAAATAGTTGACAAGGTAGCTATATAGCTTAAGGAGAGGTAGGCCAAGTAGCAAAAAGCCCTCCACAGAGCATAAAATTTTGTAAATAGTACTAACTCACATTTTGTTTTAACTATTATAGTTTAAAATGTATGTGGGGGGGGAAGAAATTTTAGTTCGGCTCTTTCTGTCGTTTGGGTGTTTGGGAAGTTTTGTTTGAGGTCTTCTTGCAGCGCCATCTCCTGAGATGTAGGTTCTATTAGGGTTTTGTTGGCAGCAAGTTTAAATTCTCTTCCTCCGATCATCTTCTTTGTTTCGTTTCCTTAACTCCCCTTATTGGTTGAACTGCCTTTTAAAGTTCCTGTTCCTCAGTTGCCCATTCCCTGTGGTTCGCTCTTACTTGTGGTATGTTTCTTGTCCTACTTTCTCCTAGTTACCGATTTCTGCTCGCTTTTTTTGCTGATTGTCTGCTGCCTGCCATGACCTCATACAGTTACCTAACCCTTAACCCTCTGATATAATGCTTTGATGATTGATTTCCTGTGTTCTGACCTTGGTCACTACTGTAACTATGATTTCCAAACACTCCACCAGCACTCCAGATGGAAGTTCCCAGTCCATCAGTGGCACTCTGGTTTTCTTGAGTATCCCTGGCTTCAGCACAGATACCTTGCACTTTAATCCAGGGGACAACCATGTATGGTGAGGCACTCCCAGCAAACAAGGGCTTGGCTAATAGTAAAGCAAGTGGTCATTCATTGGGGTATCTGTGCTGTAGAGATACTCGCAGACTCTGAATTGTTACAAACAAGGGATACATTTTCAAAATTTCCAATTAAATTTAAGGTATAAATAGCAATAGTAAGTTAGTGTAAATGGTTTAGGGAAATGGTCAGGGGAACAAATCTATATAACTAAAATAAACATCACGCACTAGCTATCTTTACATTTTCGCATCAGATATTTGATAATTTTCGAATATTCAAAATAGAGGGTTCACATATTCAAAATCAAGGGTTCGCGTATTTAATATTTCTCCAAATTCATTTATATATTCAATAATTTCAGAATATTTAAATTAGATAATTATAGAAAATCTTGGAAAAGTTCTGGATCTGGGTTTTACCCAGAACTAGACTTCATCCCTAGAGGAGATCTGTTTGCTACAGGGGAACAATACTATAAATCTGCTGAAGAAGAATACAATCTCTTGATTAAAAAGGTCAAAAGCCTCTTTTATTTAATTTGACATCTATTTCCTGAAAAGGCTATAATCTGTTAACAGGGAATCTCTGCTCTTTCATTGTGAGATAGCACAAGAGTTGCTTACAGTGTTAGCTATATCTTCTCACACCAAAGCAATTAGTCTGTGAAGGTTTTTAGTCATCTAGTTAATTACTGTTATCATTTACATCAATGTATTTAAGTACAGTTAAAGGGCAACACTACTGAAAAAAATTTACCTTGGTGTATTGGGGAGGGATTATTGTATTATATTAAAAACACTAGACAACTAGATTGTGTAAAAAAAAAAAAGGTAGATGATATTCTAACCTATAGTTCTCCTTTAAGTTGTGTTAGTGATGACATCTTAAATTATTTAACAAGTCTTTATTTTGATTTATTACAGATAATATGGCAATTAGTTACTTCAACAGAAAGTTTAACGTTGGCCAGAAAAAAGGAAGCAGTAAAGTGTTCTCATTTTGAAAGGTAGGAAGCCTTGAACTACATAATTATATTTGTGTTTAAATAGAGGGACAGATTTGGAAGACTATGGAGTATTTTAAGGAAAATGACATGATGCAGAAAGGATAACAATATGCGCCAATCGGGATTCAGCAGCAGGTTCAGTAAAAACTGAGAATCTAATTCGTTGGTTCCGAGACTGACAGAATTGCAATACTTTCTAGTGTAACTTATTTAATTAAATAATGAAATAATCAATGACTTCACTGTGTTTGGATTTATAATTAGTATGCCGTTTCTTTCTAGACATTTTTGTCCATGCTGACACACTTACATATAAATGAAACCTAACTTGAAGAATTTAGGACCAGACTTTTTACTGTGCAATAACAGGGATGGCCGGTTCGCGGACCCGAACCCGGATCCGCCGCAGATTTATCCCTTCCGCGAAAGGCGGATTATTCAGAATTTTACGGATTTTCCGCCTTCTGAACTTCCGAACCGTGGATTTTTTTTTTCCGAAAATTTTCGAAATTACGAGGATCTCCGTATTTTCAAAAACGGAGGTCCGCGTAATTACGAGAATTCTTGTAATTTCGAAAATTTTGTGTTTGTGTGTGTCTGTGTGTATATATATATATATATATATATATATATATATATATTTTTTTTAAATATTTGGAAGAGGGAAATGCCTGGCAGGGCAAGAGGGAGAACCAGGAGCAGGGGTGCTTCTGCACGTGGAGGGAAAGGGAGAGGCAGAGGAGAGCCTACTGAAGGCTCTGGCCAGGAGCTACCTGGCCCTTCGCAGGGCAGCCGTGTAACCGTACCCGATATGTTTAGGGGTAGCCGGGCTAGGGCTATCCCTTCTGATCAAGGAAGGCGGGTAGTAGACTGAATTACCCAGCCTTCCTCATCCACCTACTCACAGACACAGAGCAGCCGAGCTGCTACTGTAGATACTGTGCCTGCTCCTCCCTCACCTGAGGCTCCTACTGTGGGCATGGAACCTGATCCTCTCTATCAGGAGTTCATTGCCCACATGGCCCGTACCTTCGGGGATCCAGAGGAGGAGTCTCAGGATCTGTTTTCGCACACTATGTGTGGGGCTAGTGTGCTTGAGGAGGAGCCGTGCACTGATGCACAATCTTTCCTGTCGCCCGAGGCGGAGGAAAGTGCTCAGTGCACAGGGGGACAGGAGGCTGACGATGTCACGCAGCAGTCTGTGAGCAGCCAGGGAACTAATGCAGGGGGTGAGGTTCCAGATGCTGCTGCTGTTAGTGATGCAGTCACTAACAGTCACTAATCCAGTATTGAGGAGGTGGAAGTGGACGATGAGGTCACCGATCATCCATGGGTGCCCTCTGTGAGAGAGGAGGAGGATTGTGTCTCTGAGGGATGTCCCTCAGAGCATGAGCACGATCCTGAACCCAGAGGCAGGACTGGGGGCAGGGGCCGGGGCAGAGGCAGTGCACCTAGTGGTGCACGTGGAGGTACGGCACCAATGAGATCTGGTGCCAGTGCCCCACAGCAGCAGGTGACCTCTGCTCCGAGTCGTGCTGGTGGCTCAGCGGTGTGGGAGTTCTTCTCACTGGCTCCAGGTGACAGCACGGTTGCAGTGTGCAAGTTGTGCCTGCAACGTGTTAGCCGTGGGAAGACCACATCACATTTGGGCACCTCCTCTATGAGGAGACATATAATACTGCACCACTTTGCCCGGTGGGAGCAGTGGACAGGGAACGTGCAGGCACCCACATGTTCCCTACCTCGTGCCCAGGTAGCCACCGTTCCTCCTCCTCCCCCTCCGGCCCCATCAGCTGCTTCCTCAGTGGAAGTTAGGGAGGAGAGGCAGCCTTTGGCCCCAGCACGCGATGTTAAGAGGCCTCTTGACACTGCTGCTGGAGCGTCAGCTAAAAGGCAGGTCTCTCTTCCCCAGTTGTTGGAGTGGAGGCAGGAACTGTCCCCCAGTCACCCCCAAGCCCAGCGTCTGACTGCCGGCTTAGCCAAACTCCTGGCGGTGCAGCTGCTACCTTTCAGCCTGGTAGACAGTGCAGCGTTCAGGGAGTTTGTGGCCATTGGCACACCACAGTCGCAGGTCCCTGGCCATAGGTACTTTGCCCAGAAGGCAGTACCAGCCCTGCACGACCATCTGCAGGGCAATATATCTGCTTCGCTGGACCACAGTGTGGGCAAGTGTGTCCACATTACTATGGACTCGTGGTCCAGCAAGCACGGCCAGGGGCGGTATGTGTCATTTACCGCCCAATGGGTCACTCTGCTAGCCGGCAGAGACACGGCACGGAGCGCAAGTGGGGAGATGGTGTTACCACCACGCATTGGTGATACGCCAGTCCCCACCTCCCTCCTCATCCAGTGAGCCTTCCTGGACAGCTCCGTGCCCCCCCAGAGCCTATGCTTCGTGCCAGGCGAGACGGTGCCATGCAGTGTTGCAGCTTGTGTGCCTCGGTGATAGGAGCCACACCGGGGCAGAGTTGCTGGCAGCATTGCAAGGGCAGGTTGAGAGGTGACTGACCCCACACCACCTCTCAATAGGCAAGGTCGTGTGTGACAATGCCAACATCCTGTCTGCCCTTCGCATGGGCAGAGTCACACATGTTCCTTGCCTAGCCCACGTTCTCAACCTGGTCGTCCAGTGGTTCCTCACCAAGTACCCTGGTCTCCAGGAGGTACTGAGGATGGCTAGGAGGGTGTCCAGTCACTTCAGGCGGTCATACACGGCCACAGCTCGTCTGGGCGAGTTTCAGCAGCAGAATGGTCTGCCGCAGAGCCGCCTGATTTGTGACACCCCCACCAGCTGGAACTCTAGTCTTATGATGCTGCTGAGGCTACTCCAGCAGAGGCGAGCCATCATAGACTACTTGTACGAGGCAAGATCAGGCTCTGGGGACCTGGGTTTGCTATTACCCAGGCAGTGGCTGCTGATTAGCGATGCCTGCCGTGTGCTCGCGCCATTTGAGGAGGCCACCAGGATGGTAAGCTGCAATGATGCCACCATTGCGGATACCATCCCACTGCTGTTTCTCCTTGAGCACACTCTGTGTGGTATACTTGACAGGGCACTCGCTGTCGAGCAGCAGCGACTGGAAGAGGAGGACGCCGACACCGTGATGCTTTCCGAGCCCGAACATCACGGTGCAGAGCAGCAGTCCGATGATGATGAGGGGGATTTAGGTGACCTGGACCAAGGAGAAATGGGGCATTCCTCTAGGGGGACATCTCAACCCTCCCAAGTACCACATGTCATTCGTGGTTGGGGAGAGGTTGAGCCCGACACTATTGTCCTCAGTGACATCAAGGACATGGGGTCCTCTGCGGCAGGATTAAGGCCATCAAAGAGAAGGAGCAGTACTGGGTGGCCACCCTTATAGATCCCCGCTATAAGGGTAAAGTGTTGGAGTTTATCCCCGCATTTCAGAGGGAAGGTAGAATGCAGCACTATGAGACAACACTGCTACGTTACCTCTGTTCTGCCTTCCCAGGTGCTGGCAGGCCTACAGCACCTGATGTTGGGGATCAACAGGGCTCACGTCCCCCTGTGCCTGACAGGAGGAGCAGCAGTACTGGAGGCGGCCTCGCGGCCAACTTCAGGCTGTTCTTCCAGCCACAGTTGCCAGGCCCATCTACTGGCAACTCCACCAGGCAACACCTCAGTCGCCAGGTCACCGACTACATCGGATCCAGGGCCGGTGTAGCCACATCAGAGACTGAGGATCCACTGGACTACTGGGTGGCGAGGCTTGATATCTGGCCCGAGTTGGCACAGTATGCCATCGAGGTCCTTTCATGCCCGTCATCCAGTGTTCTTTCGGAGAGGACCTTCAGTGCGGCAGGGGGTGTTGTAACAGAGAGGAGGACCCGTCTCTCCACTGAGAATGTGGACCGCCTTACATTCATCAAGATGAATGAGGCGTGGATCACATCTCAGTACAGCACCCCTATTGCTGATGCCCGTGACTGAAGGCCTCCTGCCCCTGGCCACCCGTACTGCTCCTTCCACCTCATTTTCCACCTAGAGGCTTAGCTGATGCCAGCTTAGCTGGCAAATGGCAAATTTTTCTTATTGGCAGGGCCATATATGGTCCTACCTTGCTCTACTGCATTCAGGTTGTGAAATAACAAATGGTCTGCGACAACAGCTACTCTGTGGCTAATTTTACTAAGATTGGGTCGATCCTACTTGGCCCGAGAGCAGTACTCCATATTTGTTCTTCCTTCTCTCTCCATGAGGCACCTTTGAGGTGTCACCTACTCTGACCATCTCATACAGCCGCAACAGCTACTCTGTGGCTAATGTTTTCAGCTCTGGGTCAATCCTGCCTGGCCAGAGAGCAGTACTCCATATTTTTTTTAAATTCACGCTAGTGGACTGTATTGTAGGCACTGATATGTGTTTCTAAGGCTATTACCCAGGTCCCTGAGTGATTAAGTGTACGTTATCAAGGCTATTTAGACCACTTTTAATGCGGATTTTGCCGAACTTTCATTTTAATACGTTTTAACGGGTCCGCTCGCGGATTTTCGAATTTACGGATTTTTTCGAAGTTCGGACATCTCTAGTAATAACGTGTTAGCGAAGGTTTTGCACTGCCTGCGCCATGTTGAATTTTTTTTCTTTGCGCAGCGCAAAGCGATGCAATAAATTTTGCGCAGTTTTTTGTGCTAGTTTTTGGTGCAACAATGAATGCCTCTTCAATGGTGTCTTTAAAATAGGCGCAAAAGGTCGCAACTTACCGCTAGCATTTTCGCAATGTATTAACGGTCACAAACTGATTAATACATTGCGGAAACGAGTGCAAGTAGGTTGTGGTAGCGAAATATATTTCATCTCCCCCACTGTCTTTAAAAGTATCTTGCTTTCGGGTTTTAGACGGCTTTTAGAGCACAGCGCCATTTCCGAATGTTTTTGGAAATAGCTCTGTGCCACCGATCCAAAACCTGTAGCATTAAGTTTTGCGCTAATTCGTAGCATGAAACCTAACGCTACGGCTTTGGAACGTTAAATTCCCGCTCCTTACCTTAGCCCGATCCCGCATTGCAATAACTGACATAATCTCGTTTATGAAATGAGTGGTGACTCATAGGCCTCCTACTGCTAATTTGGGGTAGTAGTATACACCAATTATGGTGGGTGCTAAGCGGAGGAAGTAACAATTAAATACATGAAAAATACAAAGAGAAAGACTCCACTATATACATGGAACACATAGTTCCATGGCACTCAACTACCAATATCCCGTGAAGTTATAGTTCATATGGGGAAGGGGACCATATCCCATAGTACCCCATAGAAAGGGTGTATGCACACTGCTCATCCAAAAATATACACTACTTTATTAAATCAAATACACACGACATAATATACATACTATAGCTTAAAAAGACATAAAAAGGTAGGCAGGGCGCGGAGTAAAAAGAGTGTCCAGGCAACCTAGCTGTAAACAACTGAAGTTCCAAATTAGCGTAGGAGCCTGGGTCAAGGCCTGATGAGAATCGCAAACTCTGTATTTATATATGTATCAGGGGTGCGTCCACCTCTCTATGAACAATGTAACCCAGTACATGTATGTAGATGCATATATAAACTAGAACAATAAAAAGGAAACAATCTCACCCAACGACTGCTATGCTTGTACTCCAAAAGCGACAGAAGCAGTAAGTAACTGCGGGAAAGGTGTCTAGCTGGAATCCATATCTCCACCAACGTCCTAAAGTTCCGTGTGACTAGAATTCCTCTTTGGGTCCGTACACCGTCCGTACGGCAAAACGCCGATAGTTAGTCAGTTCCCACGGATGGTCCGCAATTAACTGGGGTAAGATGGAGGAACTACCCGGCTGCACTCTACACTCAAGATACTGCCACGACGACCGACGTACGTTTCGGGAGTGAACTCCCTTCTTCCGGGTCCAATCTCGTTTATGTCAGTTATTGTATCGTGGGATTGGGCTAAGGTAAGTTACGGGAGCGCAGATATTGAATCTCCCCGTACATAGGTTAAGATCAAGATCTCTGTAACAAATCAGTTTAAAATTACACTTCCATATATTAAAATTCTATACACACTGACCCAATCCTCACACAAGCAGCTTTTCTCTAGTGTGCATAATTGTAACTTATCCCATCTGTCCTCATATTCAAGCTCCCCCTGTCCCCTAATTTAGTTAAACTTCTCTGAACCCTTTCAATTTTCAAGGTGTCCTTTTTGTATTCCAAAAAGATATTTACATTTATATGCATGATATGGTTGCAGCATCACCAAGTCCCCTGCACTTCCTGCACTGAAACCATGTGACAGTCCCTCTTCCGTGTTTCTACCTCCTCGTGAGCCCCCATGGCCCTCCCCTTGCAGCCCCTTGGGCCTTTCCCTTGCAGCCTCCTGTAGCCCCTCCCACCCATGTTCTCTGTGGCCCTGTGCTGTTCTCCCCACCCCCCTCCTACCCTTCAGTCATGCACTGAGCATGTGCCAACCGCAGATTAGAGGAGGAAATAGTATTTCTGACCGTAGATTCAGAACCTCCCACCCCTTAACTTTCTGATCAGTGATTTATTCATATTTTGGGCTGTGCAGCACGTAGAGAGGTGGTTGATGGCTCGTTTTAAAGGTATGAACCTTTCATTTAAAATAAACTTGTTTGGCGACCACAGTTCCCCTTTAAGTTTATTAACCACCAAACCCCCAAAACAGATTTACTTAACTCAATTATAGTATGAGCAATAAAATCCAAGTATACCACATCTACTGCTATGACAGAGTCCCAATTCTTACTCACTTCCTCATAAAAGCCAAGGAAGTTTGTTTGACAAGATCTGTTCCTCATAAATTCATGCTGATTACTACTTATAATGTCAGTCCATGAAACATACGCTAGAATATGTTGCCGTATCTAACGTTCCAGTATCTTCCCCACCACTGAAGTAAACTCACAGGTCTGTAATTATCAGGCAGTGAAGGACTACCTTTTTTGAATATTGAAAAAAAAAATTTTTAATCTAGAGGCACGTTTCTAGACAAAATAAGAAACAATGGCCTGGATAAAACAGAACTTAGTTCCCTAAGGATTCGAGGATATTTTTTATCTGGCCTAGGAGCTTTATTGATATTAACCTTATTTACTTGTTTCTAAACCATATCCTCATTTAACCAAATTGCATTCTTGATATACTGTACCCTGCAGACCCTCACTAGGTGCCACGTGGACACTGCCTATATCTTATATAACTATTCTGTTCCCACTAGAAACTACAGCAGCAATACTGATCCTGGGGTGGGATGGCAATCATTCATCCTCTAGCATGGCCTAGCCACTTGCAGTGTACATTGGCGCAGTGTACCTCTCAGCAATGTGGAGTAGAAGCCCTACAGTACTTTTTGATTACTTGTGGCTAATTTACATCAGAAAGTGTCATCACAGAATTTACCAGTCTTTTCTCACTCAAAACAATGTAAAACCATGTCCACAAATATCTGTTGTATTCAATTAGATCAACTGGACTTGAAATGTAGTTCTTGAAGACATTTCGCTAGTCATCCGACTGGCTTTCTCAATTCAGAATGACTTGTACAAGAATCTGTGGCAATTATGTACCCTGGAAAATCCCAATTAGCATATCACAGCCAGGTGTTAAGGGTGTGATTGGATAGTGGCTAAGAGGTGTTATAGGAACGCACAGAGTAAGGTGTTAAAACAGCATTGTACATGGCAGACAGTTGGTGTCGAACCCCCCCACCTCTATTTAGGCTTGGTTTCTTTATTTTCACATAAATGGCCTCCTTAACACCTCTCTTGAACCAGTCACGTTCCTTCGCCAATATGTTAACATTACAATCTTCAAAGGTATGTTCTTTATCCTTAAGATGCAGGTACACGGCTGAGTCCTGACCCGAGGAATTGGCTCTTCTGTGCTGGGCCATACGTTGATGCAGTTGCTGTTTGGTCTCCCCCACATACAAATCAGAGCATTCTTCACTGCACTGCACTGCATATATGATGTCGCTTTTCTTGTGTTTTGGTATTGGGTCTTTCGGATGTACCAATTGCTGCCTCAGTGTGTTGTTCGGTTTAAAGCAGACAGGGATACAATGTTTTTTGAAAATTCTTCTTAATTTCTCGGAGACCCCTGCTACATATGGGATGACCATGTTCTTCCTCCTGTCTTGCTTTTCCCTTTCACTGTTGGTATTTGTGTTCTTTTCTTTCCTTCTACTTCTTTTGACAAAGGCCCAGTCTGGATATCCACAAGTTTTAAGGGCTCCTCTGAGATGTTTCATTTCTTTAGCCTTCGCCTCTGTGCTAGTGGGGATGTTCTCGGCTCTGTGTTGCAGGGTTCTGATGACACCCAGCTTGTGATCTAAAGGGTGGTGGGAGTCAAACATCAAATACTGATCTGTGTGTGTTGGTTTTCTGTAAACCTCTACTTCCAGCTTACCATTTTCCTTAACTTCTACCAAGCAGTCCAAGAAAGCCAGTTTGTTGTTTTGTACCTCTTCCCTTGTGAATTTAATGTTTTGGTCTACCGCATTAATGTGTTCTGTGAAAGCTTGTAATTCCTTCTGGTGGATTTTAACCCAGGTGTCATCCACATATCTGAACCAGTGGCTGGGTGCTATGCCCTTAAAGGTATTAAGCGCCTGTGTTTCTACCTCCTCCATGTAAAGGTTGGCCACAATGGGTGAAACTGGAGATCCCATAGCACATCCATGTTTTTGCTTATAGAACTTATCCCTGTATTTGAAATAGGTGGTATTCAGACACAAGTCCAACAAGGAACACACCTGTTCTGGGCTGAGATCAGTTCTGCTGGTAAGAGTGCTGTCTTGGCCCAGCCGTTTTCTCACCATGTCAACCGCCTCCTTGGTGGGTATACAAGTGAAGAGAGATGTCACATCATAGGACACCATAGTTTCTTCTACACCGAGTACTATATCTTCAATCTTGTTGGTGAAATCCTGAGAGTTCTGGATGTGATGCTTAGAACTTCCCACCAATGGTCCTAAGATGTTAGCTAGATATTTTGCCACCTTGTATGTTACAGAGTTGATGCTGCTGACTATAGGTCTTAGTGGGGCCCCTTCCTTATGTATCTTTGGGAGTCCATATATGCATGGATGTGCCTCACCAGGGTAGAGGCGATGATATATAGCTCGGTCAATGGCTTTATCCTTTTGAAGCTGTTGTAGTAAGTCTGTAAGAGGTGGGGGGGTTCGACACCAACTGTCTGCCATGTACAATGCTGTTTTAACACCTTACTCTGGGCGTTCCTATAACACCTCTTAGCCACTATCCAATCACACCCACTTAACACCTGGCTGTGATATGCTAATTGGATTTTCCAGGGTACATAATTGCCACAGATTCTTGTACAAGTCATTCTGAATTGAGAAAGCCAGTCGGATGACTAGCGAAATGTCTTCAAGAACTACATTTCAGTCCAGTTGATCTAATTGAATACAACATATTACAATGACCTGGATGAATGAGAACCTTCTCAGCACATGTCCACAAAGAAAACATAATCAATGCACATTCTTTGGCCCCGTACAATATTATTCGATATCTAGTTCTCACTGCAACTCACATCACATTGTCTGTGGTTTACACTGGCTTTACATCAGCAGCATCATGAATCAGCTTTAATAAAGGGTGGAGTTCCAGCAAAAACATTCAATGTTGTTTGTTTTTCTTAATCTCATAATGAGGGAAAATAAACACTTTTTACACTTTTTCAAATTCCTTTAGCTTACAGTATTTATGAAAAATAAAAACTGAGACCTTGCTCTCTAATTTGCTGATAAGGATAAAATAATGTCCCAATACAGAAACCTATGGTACACCAAAAAAGATGAAGCTCCATTGACAAATATGCTTTGTACACACATTCCAACAGACATTATTGTGTACATTAGTCACCTATATTGCACAGTATCAAAAGCCTTACCAAAATCTATGTATGCTGTTATAAACTTCCATTAACGTTCCATCTTGATTACTGCTACTCAGAATTCAGTCCAGTAAAACATTTTCCAGTATCTTCCCCACTACTGTTGATGTATGACCTTTTTAAATACTGGAATTCCAACAGCTTTTCAACCCAGTGGCAAAAATGTCCACATTGTACATCACAGGAAAGTAGTTTTTTTTTTTATTGAGGTTAGGGGACCTTTGCAAAATGCATTGGATTCCAGAAATCTACAGTATAACATTTTTATCTGCATGGCTATTAATAGTTGAGTCCTACAAATGACAACCTCTATCTGGTCTTAGTTGTACATTCTGCATTTGTGAAGGTTAATCATTACATTTGTAGCCCATTGTTAATGTTTCCCATTGTTAGATTTCACAGGCAACAGGGAAACATTTTGCTTTAAGATTAACAAACAAAATGAAAAAAAAATGTCATTCTAAACCCTTTTTGTCCCATTTAAAGAACATGTAAACATGACAAGGTCATTCACCTAAACCTTTCCAGGCCAGAAAATGTAAAAGACATTTTTTTTTATATTCACTTTCATACATTAAACTATCTCAAAAATGGTTGGCATTGGAAAAAATAAGAGCGCCAAGTGCATGGAAGTGGTAAAATGAAGGGTTTTAAACTGTCAAAAAAGTCTACAAATGTACAAAGAATAGAAGCAAATGCTTTGATAGAACATAAACCATTTTAAGACTCTTTGTATTGTCATTGGTAAAAAAACACACACATACTGTAAGTTGTTGTAATTCTTACTTTAACTAGATTTACATATATGCCTTTTTTCAGCCAAGATGCTTTCCATACGCGAGCTTGTATAAATGTGTTCAGTTTATTCACATCTCAGCATGTTTGTTATTATCTGTATCAGGACAAGGAGAGTTTAGCATTTGGGATCTGCCTCCAGGTTACTGATTAATAGATTATTTATATGATTGTGTTCTTTTCTGATCCCTACAGAATTTGATGAACATTTTAAGGCATTTAAATGCAATGTAGTCTCTGTGATAACCTACCCTGCACCATATGTACACCGTTTCCCCTAGCCCTAAGTCCCTGTGTCAATGAATTATTTAGTCCTAAATTAATAGATTTGAATCTTTCTTTCCTACATTAGCATTAATGTTGCTTTTCACGTGGGCTTCGTATGCTGTATTATAAAAAGATCAGACTTTTAGAAAAGAAACGGAGAACATGTTTAGTCAATGTGTTAATATATAGTTCCATGACTGAAGTTCATTGTATTAGATCAAATATTCTCAATTAACTACAACAGAAGCAGAATGGCTGTAAAATGGCAGAATGGAGCAGCTGTGCTTATATTGCTGAACTAATAGAATTTATTGGATTTGGTAATGGTAGCAGAAAAGCAGCTGGGAAAAAAAGACAGATCGAAAAATAAAAACTTTCAAGTGTATTTAATTTTAAAAATATTTTTGTGTAGGTGTCTAGTCAAATGAAAGCTTCCTTTTCATAGTTATGGTTTTTGTGGCACTGTAGCAAAATCATTCAATTGAGAACACTCAAACAAGAAGCACAAACCAACCTAATCCCAGATGTTGATCCTTTGCTCTCTAGCAGTTAGATAGTTAGCATACCCTCCAACATTTCAAGGAAAGAAAAGGGTACATGTGCCTGTGCCTCTTTCTTCACCCCGATCTCTCCCACGACTTCAACCCCAACCATCTCTAGCCCATCATAATGAAATTCTTTCATTAACACGTTATTAAAATTAGGTGGTATAATTAGCTCACCATATATATTAACAGCACTGTCACATGTACATTTACAGTATAGATTGTCACCAATAGTTTGTCTGTGAAAATGTTACATACAAGAAGGGAGCTGTGAGAATAAGAGAGGGACAGACACTTACTGCCCACAGTAGAAAGAGATCCTGGTGACCTCAACTCCCCTACTTAACAAATCTTTTTTTGCAAAAATGTTTTTTTGATTTATTATTGACACCTTTTACCCACCAAAAACCAACCCAAGTCAAATATACAACTATTATTTACTTAGCAATGCCCTGTCTTAAAGGGACACTAAAGTGAATATATTAATTACCTTTATCCTTTTTTATATTTTTTGTGCTGCCAGAAACTTGATCCCTTTTTGCTCTCAGTGCTCCCTGTCACTAGATCTCCTCATGCCCTGTTCAGCTCACTCCTAGTTAGTATGCATGTCTCCTCTCTATCAGGGCGATGCACCGAGCGATGCACCGTTATATGCCGATAGCGGCGCTCGGAACATCGCTACTTGGCGCTGTTCTATTCCGGCACTTTCAACGCCAGCTCTTAGCTGGTGTTGAAAGTGCCACAATAGAATGCCGATTTTGGCATATAACATCACTTGCGGCGGCTGCGCTGTTAACTTTTGCGTTATCCATTCAGCCGCCGCAAGGAAGGAGTTAAAGTCACGCTAACCGATATAACATTGGTTAGCACAACTTTAACTCCAAATCAGGAGCGATGCACCCGTTAGTGTGTGTGTCCATGTATGTGTGTCTCTGTTTATATCCGTGTATGTGTGTGTCAATATTTCAGCGCATGCATGTTTGTCAGTTAAAAAGTAAACCCCCCAGGGCTAGAAAAACAAGGCATAGAAAGGTCAGGGGAAAAAAAGATTTAAGATTGGTGGCAATTAATCCTCATTACTGTGGGATTAGTTGAAAAATGATTTGGCACCATTTACATGTCCTTTAAAATATGCCTACCATTTCAACTGCATGACTTAACAAGTAAGTAAGTTGAAGTGAACTGGGATGTTTTTCAGGCTGCCCTTTTTTTAAAAAAAAAAAAGGAGAAAAACATAATTAATATGTTCATCTCTCTTCACTGCCTGTCACCAAATACTATGCAATTTTGCTCAAACAAATCAGATAATAATACTTATACAACCCTATTGAATCAACTGCTTCCAGGACAGACCTTGCTGATCAGCTTCTGAAAGCAGATGATACAATGTTGCCATTACAGTCAGGTCTGGGAGAGCGGTTGCCAGTGTTACAGTAGCTTTACCTAAACAGCTGATTGCAAGTAGGTTAACGTATTGTCACAGCCATAGGTGAGCATTTTGTTATCCTGCATGCTGATTGGCGGAGACTAGTACAAACTGTATGCTGATTGGCTGAGATTTGTACAAATCTAGTACAACTGTTTGACCAGTACTAGAGCTGGTGTTGTACTCACCAAAACAGTACAGTTGGAGGTTTAGGGGTTAATGAGGCACGCCAGAATCCAAAGAGTCATTTACAGACTTACAAGAACTTTCTATTTATCAGTCAGGGTAGATGTACCTCCAAACAGTCAATATTCCTCTTTAGCAGTCAAAGGATTACATTATATAGTCAGACTAACAGACATTCTCTTCAACAATGTAAGAGTAAAGACCTAAACAGACATGTTTTCTCTTTTAAGAGATGAATCGTTTAGAGTCAAGGACACAACTTATTAAATTTTAGAACACTGCATAAATAATGCAAAAACAGAGAATGATGATACAACAACAAGAAAATATAATTCACAGTCCAAAACTGAAATACATTGTTCTGTTGTCAGCCACTAAAAGTATACACCAAGTATAAAGACTCAATGTACAGTATAGTAACTTACCTTCTGCCCTAAAAAACAAATATTACTAAATAAAACTTTTTCAGGGTTATTCAAAAAAAGTTTTTATCATTAAAAATGGTGCAAATTTTGCCCAAACCAATCAGATGTTACCTTTCACATGTTAAATAAGATCTGATTGATTGGGGCAAAATTGGCACCATTTTTAACTATAAGAAATAAGTGTCCCTGTTTGTTATTGATACAAAGCAGATTTTTTTCAAATCTCATATACCGTAACACAAAACAATATACAATATAAATGTTCAAATGCAAAAAAAAAAAAAAAAGAGCAGCTCGACCCCAAATCCTGACTTAACAGTGTAATGCATGAGTATCCCTTCAACACAGATACTCTGGTCTTCACTGTTTGCCGTGATGCTTGGCACACCTCACCAGGCACGGTTGCCCCTAGGACTTAGAACACAATGTAGCTGTGCTGAAGCAGGGGATACTCAATCTGAATGAAACACACTGATGGAATCATACTCTAAACCAGCTGGAGAGCAGGAGCAAATTGCAAGGTACAGAGTCGAAGACAAGAAGTGAGGAACAAATCCAGGAGTCAGTAACGAAGAATCAGATAAAAAAAAAAAACACTAAGCGCATATGGCGGATGAAAATCTAATAATCTGGAAAGAGAGGAAGAGGAAAAGGGAACTTAAACGGTAACAAAAAACAACCAGAGCAAAGAAAAATCAAGCAAGGAACAATATAAGCTGAACAAAATTCAAATTTGGCGTTTAAAAACCAAAGTCCAATCAAAAGCGGAGGATCCGGAGAATGACCAGAAGACGCAACAGAAAATGCTGAAGAGTCAAAGTTGGAAAGAGCTGAAGAAAGTTAACTAGAATTACAAAAGGACGCAGTAAAGAACAGAAAGTAAGGTAGATTTGATGCTAAATATAACAGACACCTACTGTATGTAGGGCATACAGGCTCAGGCACACTTGCATATTAAGTGACACCAAATCAAGATGGCACACCCCACGGTCAGAACCACAACCATACCAGTGTAATATTATTGAAGATTTCTACTTTAAGGGAGCACAACAGAAGGTAGGAATACCTAATCTTACAATGTACATAACAGATTTATTTTACATGTGCCCCAAATCAATCAACGAGTGATTCATGTTCTCTGCTTTTGGAACATCCACGGCCGCCATCAGGGCGGTTACAGGCAATACTCCTGTATGTGTCCCAAACTTTTCTGGGACCTGGAGGACAAGAACAGATGCTTAGAGCAGATAATGTCTGTTTATGATTTAAATGTGGCCCTTTCAATTCCTAATGGTCTGCACGCTACACGCTGCCCCTGAACATCCCAAGGAAGGGGGAGTGAATATCTCTAATTTGCTGCACTGTGCATCGTCTCTGGCTTCTACTTTGATGTGCTCTGCTCAGTGGGCCTGTTAATGCTTTTCAATCACAGCGTCACCCAGGCAGTAATATTGAAAATTCTTACATGCTCCACTCTACTTTATCTTTCCAGATGTTCCTTCACTGCAGACCTAATTATCCCGAACAACCTGCATTTACTTGATGTTGGTCAGAAAATACTCCCTGACCTGTTATTACAGTAGTGAATGAATGTCTGGTAGGACACATCAGGATGTAGAGATGTTCAATGTTACTTAACTGCCAGTGTGTGCAGTGTGTATAGGTAACACTTGCAGCTGGCTTCTCCCTGCTCTGCCTCTGTGCTGCATGGTTAGGAGGACTAAAATTTAACCCACTACTGGCCCCAGTGTATAGCTTAAGAAATTCTTACCTTACAACTAAGAACTGTCTTCCTGTTTCTGATGCTAATCTGTCCTCTTGGAGGTATTGTGACATGTGAAGGAGAGACCTTTCCCCCATTTCCTCCCACCCTCTGAATGCCTCCCTGGCTGCCCTTCCATGTAACATTAAAACTTTTTTCTGTAGTGTAGGCTACCCATGCCCACCCCCTAACGCTATGTCAGATTATTAAAAAAAGCTATAAGAGCTATACTTATAGCCCTTCACTCCCATGGTGCTCTGCATTGCCAGCAGCCGTGTCTGTGATTGGCTGCCTACTAGCTTCCATTGCCCCAGTATGTGATAAGGGCAATCCCAAAGGGACAGTTTATATGAGCAAAAAGGATTTCCTCAGGCCAGAATAAGTATCAGAGGCTACAATATGACTGACATCCATAAATAAGCATAAGTAATGTACATGTACAAAGACAAAACTGATACTAAGACTAATCTAAGGAGACAAATATTTGTATCCAAATATGTATAACAAACACAGCAAGGAGGTTGAAATACATATTACAAAATATTGGCCTATTTTACTACAGGACTTCAAATATGGGGCTTATTTTGAGAATCCCCCATTGTTGATATACTATGCCCTTCAGATGTCTCCCTGGACCCAAAAACTAGATATCTAGGGAATGAGAAACTTGGGACTTTCACTTGCCTCAATTGTAATTGTTGCTCGGAAATTATTAAAGGAGATTGCTTTAATCACCCCAGTAGAGGTACTCTTATCAAACTGACAGGCTATGCCACGTGCGAAACATCAAATGTTATATACATATTAAATTGTCCTTGTGGTAAGGCCTATGTAGGCCAAATGTCTAGACCTGTCAAAAAAAAAAAGTATACAAGAACATTGGGGTAATATCAAAAATGTCATGCTTTACACAGATACGTTGGTTTCTAGACATTTCAAAGAGATGGGACACAATCAAAACCAACTCAGGTGGCTTGTACTAGAGATAACATCTAGAAGAGGGGGGATATCTCAAGATTTTTCCAAAGTGTTTTAAAAAGAAACACCTCTAATGGTCTGAATGAAAACATAAATATTGGGTGCTTTATCTTGTTCTTACATTATCCATTTTTCAAATATTGATTGTCTGCCTTGATTGCATAGAAACCTGGTTGGGTAAGCCCTTTAATGGTAATGTTATTGTTTAATACTGGCAGATGCTATTCATATTTCCACATCCACTCTCAATATGTATTTTTATATTTTGTCTTGCTGCGGTATACTGTATGTAGCCTTTTGCCTTTTTAGGTCTACATCATATTTTGGACCTTTTTTTGTTGGAGTTTTCTGGTAGGTCTGTTTGGCAGTTCCAGTTTCCAGGATTTATTTTGGACTCTATTTCCACCATTGTAATTTCATTGCACTTGTGAACCCTGTGGGTGGATCTTATGATGTTATTTCCTATCATGCTTCTTTATAGGAGAGTCTCGAGCTCCATGCAGTTACACTTGAAAAAGGGTGTTTGCATCCAAAACATGTTGTGTACTTGTCTCATTAAATAGCACCTCACTGCATTCCTGTGATTGTTCCTGCTCTCATTTCTTCATTTTTTTGATTCACTATTGTGCTCTGGAACAGAAGCACTTTGGGAAACTGGAACCATCCTTTTGCTACAGTATCAGGAATCTTCTTCTTTTGACTGAAGCTCTGGGTGCCGTGTCAGGGCAAGGACAGGAAGAGAAGAGCTAGACTGTTTATTAATGACAAAGACCACACTTTCATTGTCTGTCCAGAAGCAGATGGATTTATTAGACATTTTATTCCCCCATAGTTCAACTGTCTAGGCTATAGGCAAAAATTCCAACAGGATCAAATATTTACAATGTCCATAAACTATTCATCTGCCAGGCCAACCCTGGTGCTCCAAACACAGACCACACTTTCATTGTCTGTCCAGAAGCAGATGGATTTATTAGACATTTTATTCCCCCATAGTTCAACTGTCTAGGCTATAGGCAAAATTCCAACAGGGTCAAATATTTACAATGTCCATAAACTATTCAGCTGCCAGGCAACCCCCGGTGCTCCAGACCAAGCCCCACAGGAACCAGCAGCGTCTGTATACAACTGCAGCACTTGCCATTAATGCACCCGGACCTACTTCCCACTACTAAAGCTGCTGCCGTATCAAAAGATACATAGGAAACTGATGCTGTCTCCTAATCCCATCATTGTCAGACCCTCCCATAGGATGAATCATCCTAAACTTTCTCGATTCCTCTTTTGGGACTAGGCCCAAAGGGGAAATGCAAATATTTGGGAATAGGGGTTTTTCAAAAGTACCAGCCATTTGGCCTAGCTCAACCTCAGCCTGCAGTTTCTGCCTAGCCCTTTCACTCCCTCTTCTGAGGGAAGGAGAAAACAGAAAGGTTATGTAAAAATCTTGCAAAAAAACATTTCGGATAACTTCAGCAACTTCTTATCTATGATAATTATCTAGCCAGGGCCCCATCGCAGCTACACTCGCTTCTTGCTAATCGCTTTTGCCCTTCTAAAGCATTTTGTTGCTGAGTGCCCTGCACCTCCGCAAAAGGAGCATTTGTGTCCAAAATGACAAGCTGCTCCAAACTTTGCTCATATTGCCTCATTACAGAGATAACCCTGATTCCAATACAATAATATATTTATAAGGAACTAATACCAATATTTAACCCATTCAGGCCAAGAAACTACACACTGTTATCACACCTTCCCCTTTAAAAAGTGGTGCATGGAGTGTGACTAACATGTCACTTCCACTGTGTCCCTTTACTGATTGTAGAGGGTGGTCACACACCAGCCCAGCTGGACCTAGTGAGACCAGATCATTTGGCACAAAAGCAGAGACCATTCTCCCCAAATCAAAATAAAGTCTTCCCAGAAAAAATGTCCCCAGAGTTTATCATCGCTAGACGCACCAAAGAGAAATAAGCTCCTGAGTCTCGTCACCCTTGACTAAGTTTAGCCCCCATAACCACAGTCTGCATATCATGAAATAAATTCTCTTTCTTACCAGATAAAAGAATTACCACTGGATTGACAGGTAAAACTGGTCCCTTTCTTTCTGGACATGAAGCTCATACATGTCCCATCGGGTTGCATATAAGACATCTGCGTGCATCTCCATGCTCACACTGGGCCTTTTAGGAAAATTTTCACCAGCCTTGACACTGATGGGCTGCTTCCCAATTGTGATGCTCCTTCCAGCTGGACAATATTTGTAAAAATTTAGCCTTCGGCTAGGTCAACACCCAGTTGGAAACAGAAGTATCGACTTCCGCTGCTTTATGCACTGTTTTCGGCTTATTTAACATTTGAAAGCTAACATCTGATTGGTTGGGGCAAAATTAGCACCATTTTTAACGATAAGAACTTTAATTGAATAATCCTGATAGTCTTAATATAATAATCCTTAGGGCTATCCACCCCAACCGCCATAATAATACTAAAAAAAACCCCTGATATTTACTTACAGCACCTTCGCTCCCACAGGAAAAAATGCAGTATTATATGAAAAAAAAATTCATTGTTTCTGACTGCTGCCAAATTTACATTTTTTTAATTAATTTATGTATTCATTCATTAATGCATTTATTAGTATATATTAGTCTGGGAGATGACTTTTTCTGCCTCCTGCCCCCTAATCTTTTTTTTTTATTTGCAAAGCAGCAGTGTAGTAGATCCCTTCATGGACCAATTTAGAGCTGCTGTGTCTCGGCCCCTCACATGCTCATTCAAATGGATGAGCTAAAATAGGTAGACGGTCTGTTAACTTGGGGTCAGGAAGTCCATTAAGGTATTTTTAACATGCTTTAGTGCTGCAAATACGTAAGATTAGGAAGCAGGAATACTCTCAGTAATAATCCCTATACTTTAAAGGTAAGTGTATTCAATACCTTACGAGCTAACACATTGTCCTAAACATTTTAGTAAATCTATCCCTTTGGATAGATAGAAATAAAAATGATTTATTAATCAGGAAATACATTTTTCTAAACACACCAAGATATATCTGTTGTATTCAATTAGATCAACTGGACTTGAAATGTAGTTCTTGAAGGTGGGGGGGTTCGACACCAACTGTCTGCCATGTACAATGCTGTTTTAACACCTTACTCTGGGCGTTCCTATAACACCTCTTAGCCACTATCCAATCACACCCTTAACACCTGGCTGTGATATGCTAATTGGGATTTTCCAGGGTACTTAATTGCCACAGATTCTTGTACAAGTCATTCTGAATTGAGAAAGCCAGTCGGATGACTAGCGAAACGTCTTCAAGAACTACATTTCAAGTCCAGTTGATCTAATTGAATACAACAGATATACCATGACCTGGATGAATGAGAACCTTCACAAGCACACCAAGATATACTCTAAAAACCGGGGCACTTCTAGTGCTTTTGCTGCCTGAACCAAATGTTTGAATGCCGCCCTTGATTATTTCCAGGTGTGGTGCGAAGCCGCTGTAATTAAAGTGGATGTGGCTTTGATGGTGCGCTTGGTTTTAGCAGGGGTAAAATGTTACAATTTTGAAACTCCTAGTATAAAGGTATTTAAACAGTTCCTCAGAAATAATGTAAATTACTAGAAACAAATATTACATCCCTTTCTCAAACAGCTTGAGTTTCCCCTACCATATTTGGGTTTTAAAACATTACTGAGAGGAGGGAGCTCAGTCCTGCCATACTTTATTTTACGAAGCCTTTAAGATACAGTGGAAAAGGGACTTTTGCAGCTCTCTCCACACTACTCAGCCCATTCCATAGCCCAAGGGAGGATTAACATTAACTAAACATACTGTCTTCTTTTAAACACTTTTTCCACTAAGTGTACACCTCCATGCAGCAGCTAGATAGAGAGTAACAATTAAACTTTACTATTCAATACACAGACTGAACCTATGACTATGACCACAAAAGATGACCAAGGAAGTGACCTAAGAGATATATTCCATAAACATGAATACCTAAGCATAAAAGAAACCAGAAAGTGGTGGGACACTAAAAAACGTAAATATATTGAAATTGGATTGGTACCAAGGGGCTTACAGATGAGGAAGTCCCCTACAGTTTATAATATAGTAGGTGAGGCGGGCTGCTGGTATATGTATAGGTTTCATCCACCATCCAGGGGATATTCCAATCCTCCCCTTACATATCTATAGTCCAAACATAAAGGGTATGGAGAAACCAGACTAAGGCACAGACTGTGCTGTGAAAAACTCGTGTTTATTCACACAGATATCCACACGACATGTTTCGAGCGACATGCGCCCTTTATCAAGTGCAACTCAAAAATGAACATTCTGTGCTTATATAGTGATCAAAACAGGAAATTGATTAGAAAGTTAATTACAGACCATCCCATGCACTTCCTCTAAAACAAATGTCAAGTAGTCCATAGTAGTGAATATAAAACCATCCGTGATATAAATATAATAAAATTCATTCTGTCTGTGCCTTAGTCTGGTTTCCCCTACAGTTTATAATGATGATCAAGAATTTTTACAAAAATGGTACGATACAGTTGAACAGTGTTCTATCAACTTAATGAGACTCATTGTGGAAAAACATGAAAAAGAACTGGTTTAACTAGAGAATAAAACTGAGACTACTAGAAAAGATGTAGATAAAAAGGAGGGGGCAGACACCAGACAATATGAAGACAGATTAAAAGATTAAAAGTAGAATAAATGGAGAAATAATAGAAAGAAAACAGAAAATTAGAGAGGGATAGACAAGACTACAAAAACACGGGGAAGAATAAACTATTTGGCAATATGGAGAGAGATATAAATAGAGGTTTCAAGCACTACGATCAGGATAGACAGCCCTTTTATAGTAACAGACCTAAAACCTATTGGGATATTCAATCGGACAACCAATTGAGATTTAGAACCACCATTAAATACCCCAGACCACTTAGTGATACACAATATACAAAAAGAAGCCCGCTACTAAAAAATAGAAATAGAAGCACACATGAAGGGGAACCAGGTATAGAAACTCAAGCAATACCAGGTCCTAGCACCAATACCAATAACCAAAATAAAAATTTTTAGAACTAGGAAAGCACCAAAAAGACAGATAAAAAATACCATGAACAACCAGTAACCCCAAAAAGAAAAAGAAGCATAGACAGAGCGGAAAGAGGGGAGAGTAGAAAGAGATGGAGATAGACAATTCTAATATGGGCATCTTTAACCTCAGTAAAAAGGAGCTAAATAAAGATCAAATCTCTGTACTTAAAAAAGGATTACAATTTGTGCCAGACTCAAAAGCAGATAATTTTAAACTATTTATAGATATCAATAAGTTTTGCAGGAACCTGACATTGAAAAGATTCTTCATGTCAAGTGCACAGGAAAAGGAGGCCTCTATCACCTTAACAGGTCAGAATAACCCATTTAGACATTTCACTCTAAAAGGGAAATCAAAATGTTATCCGATACAAGCCAAAGGCAAATATTAAAGGAGATCAGCAACAACAAGGAGATCATAGTGAAACCTGCCGATAAAGGCAGGGGGATTGTAATAATGGATACCACAGATTACCTATTAGAAGCCAATTGACTATAAGGGGATGTTAATATGTATCAAGGTCTAAAAGAGGACCCTACAAGAGATTTTAAAAGAGAATATGACAATTTAATAGAAGTGGGAATTCTAAACCAACATGAGAGCCTATTTCTTTATATCATCCCATCCAGTATTAGCCACCTTTTATTTCCTACCAAAAATCCATAAAAGCTTGGTAAAACCACCTGGTAGACCAATAATTGCAGGTATCAACTCCCTCACAAGTAATCTGTGAGGGATTCTGTATGTTCTGAAAACATCATCATATATTAGAGACTCTACGGACATTTTAAACGAATTATCTAAAATCAAGTGGGAAGAACACTTTTTATACTATGCACCATCGATGTGACATCCCTTTACACATGCATCAGACACGTCGATGGAGTTGAAGCAATTAGAGAAAGATTAAAGAGAGACAAGGATCTTAAAAAGGAACAATTGGACTTAATTTTAAATTATATCATGTTTATTTTAACTCATAATTATTTTATATTCCAAAATAAATTTTATCTTCAGAAACAAAGAACAGCAAGGGGACACGTTTTGCACGCAAATATTTTTATGGCTCAGTGGGAGGAGGAACTGGGTTTTTAAAAGTATTTTTAAGGACTATATATTCCTATGGAGAGAATTTACAATTCACACACTCCCAGAGTAAATCAGAAACTGTATTCTTGGATCTAAAAATTTAAATATCAGAAGAAATGGACATCTGCACATGTACAAACTTGAAAGAAGTAGATTGTAATTCCTATATTTTAGGAATTACCACAATTCCTAAAAATAATTGGCTAGAAAACATGCAACCCATTTAAGAGATTACGGAGAAACTGCACTGATATAAGAAAATATGATGTACAAGCTATGGACCTACAAAAGAAATTACAGGTTAACAAATTGGAGATAATAAAAACCAATGTAAGAGAGATTAAACAAATGGATCTACTTAAACCTTAAGGAACAAAGTCACAAAACCATAGCGAAATAGCATTACCCTTTATTACAGATTTTAATATGAATGGACCAAAAATTAAAAGAATATTGAAAAAACACTGGTATCTGCTACTACAAACAATATCCTAAACACAATAATACCAGAGGAACCAAGGTTCATATTTAAAAAGAGCCGAAAAATTAAAGACTGGATAGCACCAAGCCACCTAAAACTCCCAGGAAAAAACACAAATAACTTTTTGAATATAATGGATGGTTTTTATGGTTGTGGACAATGTATGGGGTGTAAATATACACAGAAAGTAAAAATAAAAGAAATTGAAGGTGACGCCACAAAAATCAAAATTAAACACTTGATTACGTGTAACTCCATCAATGTCATATATGTAATAGAATGTGGTTGTGGTAAAAGATACGTTGGTAGAGCAGGGAGACTAAAAATCAGGATTAGAGAACACAATAATATCACAAAAAAGAAGAACTTGACATTGCCAAACCATTGCCATAATTGTAATGGCTTTAGAGACAAAAAGTTTAAATTCTATGGTGTGGACATACATAAACCACCTGAAACGAAGGGATTAAACAAAGAAATAGACCTTTGGAGCTTCCTATAAGCACACCCCATTGGTCCCAATATTTACTGTTGTATTAACATAGGTTCTTTTATCCTCTTGATTTATTATGTTCATATATACCTATAGAAGTGGCTGTTTTTCCCTTTCCCTATACCAATACTTAGTTTTATAGATACTCCATTTTAATGTATTTTGGGTCTTTTTATCCTACTTTTTAAATTTCTCTGCTTTTAGAATATTTTATCCTTCCCTCCCCTATAATTACTTGTGGTTTTATCTACTTTTATTACAGTGTTTCTGGCCATATTGAATTTATTTATTCTGTCACTTTCCCCCCCTTTTAATATGACTTCCCTGACATCATTTTAATATGACTTCCCTGACACCATTTTATATTGCCTTTTTTATGGCCACCTTATATAGCCTTTATGATGTTTTTTAGAATGTTTCTATATGGCACCTAATGTATTTCAAGCAATGCTTTTTGTTTAAGGTATATTTAATTTGATTGTAACATCAAATGCATATTGTAGATCGATAGGGCATCTGTCCCTATGCTTAAATAGCAAAAAACGACTTGTCAAAATGTTGTATAGAAGCTGGGATCAATAAAGATAGTTGAGATTGATTTCCAAGATGGCCACCTGAACGCATGAGGGCCGGATGGAACGCATGACGTCATCGCACAGTCGCGTAATCCCGGAAGTAAACAGCAAATGGTGTATAATAATGAGTAGATTATTGCAGATAGCATACAACCCTTGAAAAAGCCACAGGAGGTGGTGAAACGTGTTGGGACATCTCAGGAACTTTATCCAAAACTGGATTTGATTACTACCTAACAGGACTACTGATTGAGCACAACATTAGTTGCTGATTAAAGTACTACATACTTCTGTTTGCACAGGTGAACACCCTGAATGCTGCTAAAGACTTATTGCTCCAGTAATACTACCACCTGGTGCTATTCAAGACTACTTGCATTGCTTTTAAAGATTTTTGCAATTTTTTGGCAATTTACTGTACTTTTTTGAGCTGAATAAAAGGACACACAAAGGAAAAAAAACACAAGTGTCTTTTTATATATTTTATTATATCCTAATATATGGTTTTATAAAGCTTTTAAGATAGATTTATTGTTGGATTTTAAATTGATAAGACAGTAATACTACTTTTTATATTTTTTATTTATTTATTTTCTTATTTTATTTTCTCTATATTTGGGTTGTAAAACATCACTGAGAGGAGTGAGCCCAGTCCTGCCATACTTTATTTTACAAATACGTTAGAAATGTCATACTTTCTGTAGTATAAAATATTTTAGCCAAAAGATTTGTAAGCCTGCCACCACGTCAAGGTAGACTCTTTCAGCAAGGCCATTACTAACCTAACTAGTCTAACCTAGCCTAACAAACTAACTAAAGCTAACCTAACCATATAAAATGATTTTAACATCATATCTGTTACTAAGGAAAAATTTTTTTTCTTGACCAGTCAAGGGGCAAAATTAGCACCATTTTTAATGAAAGCCTTCCCTAAAACAGTGGTCTGGCACCCCAAGTGGGAACTGGTACTTTAAATACAGTAAAGGTTTCTTTTTTATGATTTAAATAACATTCCCAATTCATGTCATAACAGCTGCAGCTACTTCCCCACACAAGATCCTTATATTCACTTTTCTCCCTACTCTTATATTAGACAGGTATAAATATAGTCTCAAGAGAAACCTCTTTACAATCCACTTTAGATTTGTTTGCTTCTGAAATGTCACAGTGTTGTGCTTCAGGAATGCCAGGATGATTCATTCCAGTTTGGAATCAGCGGTCAAACAGCTTAAGAGATATGCAGACAAAAGAGAATAAAAATAAAGTAAAACTTAAACTATGTTTCTTTTATTCAGAAAATATGGAGAATAGCTAATAGATAACTAATTCTGTATATTGTAAGCTAAAGGGCAATTTTTATTTATTAATTGGTGTTCATAAACCCCAATTTTTTTAGCATGACAGGAAAGATTTTTATAACTACCTTTTTACTAAGTTAATAGCATTGGATGCATCACATATTATTGTAATCTATCATTTGCAGGCAGGTGCAGATAAATTAATTTAAAGTATATGTTCACCCCTATAAAAAAAATTATTGTGTCCACTGGAAACCCTCCATAACCTCAGTGCCCTTTCTAGCCATCTTGGTGCCCTAGTGTGATCAGATTGCAGTGCTATTGCGCTTAAAATTACAGTAGTGTGGCTTAGCCCTCCAAGAGTATTAGACTTAACACTTACAGTGCCAGCACTTTCCCTGAGTATTGACATTAAACCTTCAGTGCTAGCAGACAACCCCAGAATATTGTGATTAGCACTTTCAGTGCCAGCAGAGTATTGCAGTTCAAACTACTTACCTTATTTTATAAAGCACTATCCAACTCAGCCCCTCCATATATCTCAGAGCTGATCCAGCGATAGCGTCCCAGGCGCAACCTCCGCTCTGCAAATGATACCCTCCTCTCATCCACTCTGGTCAACTCTTCCCATGCCCACATTCAGGACTTTACTCGTGCTGCCCCTCTACACTGGAACTCTCTTCCTCCGTCTGTCCGTCACTCACCATCCCTTAACACCTTGAAACGTAACCTTAAAACCCACCTCTTTAGGCAAGCATATAACCTGGCCTAAACATTACCCCCTTACTACCCAATTTGATCCAACCCACCTTTCACGCTCCACTGCCAATCTATTTACAGCCTACCGATTCCTGTCACCTTTTGTCTCACCCCCATATCCTCTAGTCTGTAAGCTCTTTGGGCAGGGTCCTCTCCCCTTTTGTATCACGGTATTGCTGTAAGAAACTCCTCACTCCGTAATATTATGTATTACCTGTGTATGTAATATGTATGACTTTATATAACATGTATTACCCTGTAAGTAATGTATGACTGTAATTGTAAAGCGCCACAGAAGATGTTGGCGCTATATAAATCAATAATAATAATAATAATAATTGCCATTAACCCTTAAAGGACAGTTATACTCACATTCTCTCTGCTCCTCTTCCTTAGTATGTACTTTCTACCTAGGGTGAGGACCTGAACCGCTAGGTCTTCACCCCTGGGTTTGCTTAACTTGGCATATACTTACTTACATGCTGCTGCAGTGAGATCCGCCCCCTCCTGCCTTTTGGCGACAACGCCAATAGGAAGACACGCTCTGCAACAAGTACATGGTGGTACATGGCACTATTGGACACTATGGACACGGAGGCACTACTGGCAAAACTGAGGAAGCAAGAACGCGTGGAGATACCTGGGTAACAGATATGCTGCAGGGGTTAGGCAGTGCGGCTCCAAGGAAAAGGAAGCGGAGCATATGGCCTGAGCCCCTCATCGCCTGAAAACTCCAGGAGAAGAAGAGAGAGCTCCATCCCATGTCATCTTGGGCAGCGGAGGACAGTAGCATCAGGCCTACCCTACAGCAACCAGCCCAACACCAGAGCAAGAGGAAGACGAGGGTCAGCGGTAAGTGTGGGGGGGTACATCGGGGGGCACTAATAGAGACCAGGGCAGACAGCAAAGGGACCCCTCCCCAGTATGCCCTTCCACATCTCCCTACCTTGCATGGCAACTCCCAGAAGTGGCAGCCTGGGGGATTCCAGTCACCTCCTATGCTGGGAGTTTCCCAGACAACAACTCTGGCAGACAGCAAATCTAGAACAAGGGGGTTACTTGGCCACAGACAATCCTTGTTCCCCTTTATCTTGTCCCCCCAGGCGCAAGAACATCAGGAGAGGAATTTGGAGGGCACATGTCCAGCGGTGCCTCCACCACTCGCTTCAGCAGATCCCAGTATGTGCAACACCAGGCAACAAACACAGAAGAACTTCCTGGAAATTCTCCGGCTTCATTAGCAGGTAACGCCACACACGTTCCTAACAGCTCACACGCTCAGTCACACATAGTTAGTAGGGAAACAAGACAATCTAATGGCCCTAAGGGCTTAGGGCTTCAGAGCATTGTAGTAGGCAGGCAGCTCCTTTTTTAGTTGGAAGGGGGAAGGAACCAGCAAGAGAACACGTTTGACACAGGGTCAAGGGGTCAAATGAATATGGTTGAACCGGGGACAAGGCTAGTTTCACAAGCATTGAACCCACTGTCCACTTCTCAAGAACAAAGCCAGGATAATAACAAGGAACACTCTGAAGGGGTATAGCTAAGGCCCAGGGAATCCCAGACTCTGCAAAAATCCACATGTATTTGTTTTGAAAGCCCCCTGGGGTCGTACCTTAGGAAGGAAGTTAAAGAAAAGGTATGGAACCGGGAATATGTAGACATATTTTCCCTCCTCCCCTTGGACAGGTTTCCGCTTGAAAAATGGGACAGAGTAAAAGAAGGCAGGTCAGAGGAAGAGGATGAAAAACGACGCTGTCTCCTGATTCCAAGAACCTTTGGAAATGGCTGCAAGCGTTTACCATATTATCGAGTATTACTGGAGAAAAGTACCCGGAGCAGTGCTCAGCCCTATTTTGCTACCTTGACAGCATATTAAAGGCCCATAGAGTTAACGGGGGTCAGGCATGGCTCCGGAACAATGAACAGTTCCGGCAGAGGAGGGCAGTCCATAGCGAGCTGAATTGGGATCACAGGGACATTGCCCTGTGATTTGGATGTGGGTAATGAACAACAAATCATTACAAGGTCCAGGGGCATCAATAGGAACGCAGTCCTTTCTTGGGGGAAGTGATCCATCACCATACAACGTACCTGGGGCAGAAGGTTCATCACTGCAGAAAAAAGGTGTCTGTTGG
This sequence comes from Hymenochirus boettgeri, assembly GCA_019447015.1. NCBI lineage: Eukaryota > Metazoa > Chordata > Amphibia > Anura > Pipidae > Hymenochirus > Hymenochirus boettgeri. Next base: position 152,822,573 of record CM033474.1, read on the forward strand.
CTGTTGAACGACAGCCTATGCAAGTTGGGTGCATCGTGCAGATTTCGGCACAAAGGCTCCCTTTGTGCCGGCTCCCACCCATTTAGTCGCTGTTTCAAAAGAGGGTGACAGCCAAACAAATACAAAGACATTAGAAAAGGCAAAGACTCCAGTGAAGCTAGAGGCGATCCGTTCATGGCTCACTAGATATCCAAATCACAAAAAAGCCCTTCTGCTGCTTAAAGGTTTTAGAACAGGTTTTAAAATCCCCTCAAAATTCAATGGCCCCAGGATTCAACAAAAAAATCTTCACTCAATTTCAGAGAACCCAGAGCAAGTAAGAAAAAAGTTAAAAAAGAAAATCCAATTAGGTTGTATTGTGGTCCTGTTCAAGGCCCCACCCTTCACTAACCTAGGCGGGCACATTCCAGCTCATCCATCACCTCTCATACCCCGAGGGAGCATCCGTCAATGGCGAAATAGACAGAGAGCTGGTTCAAGTCAGTAACACCTCTTTCAGCTAGCGAGGTCAGCTAAGAGAGGTGCATTACTCGCTAAGACTGACATCAAAGAAGCTTTCCGCCTTTTGCCAGTCTACCCAGATCTCCATCTTCAGGGTTGTTATTTTGTAGGAAAATATTATGTTGACCATGCACTGCCCATGAGATGCTCAATATCATGTGCATATTTTAGGAGCTTTAGCTCATTCCTTGAGTGGGTAATCTGCCAGGAAACATGATTTTGGAGCAATTCGACATCCCTCTGGCACCTGAAAAAACAATAGGCCCCACCACGTTGCTCAGGTGGTGGACCTTAAAAATACGGTCGCCGCTACCATTTCAGCAAAAAGAAATCACCTTACAGCAAATGCAATCCTTGTTAGGATTGCAGTATTATTTCTCTCAGACAATTTGGGAGTAGTACAGGCTATCAACACTTTGACTGCATCATCAACACCTGTTCTGGCGCTGTTGAGACGTTTAGTGCTAACATGTTTACAACTTAATATCAGTGTCAGAGCGGAACACATACCGGGTGTTTCCAATGACATTGACGATGCTTTATCTAGTCTACAGCTGGACAGATTTCGGATGCTGGCCCCAGAAGTGCTGGGGATGGGAGAGACATGCCCAGACTATCTGGGGTCAATTGTATGAGAGGTATGAGCAACCTGATAAAAAATTCCCTGGCCCCCTCACCTTCCCAAAGTTACAAAAGGGTATGAACGGAATGGTTTCATCTAGAGGAAGAAATATGTGGGAAACTAGTTGAAGCGGACAGGCTGAATCTGTTAGTATGGTATCTATTACAGCTGTTTGAATGGGGGAGCTCGGTCTGCATAGTGGATAGAACACTAGCAGCACTAACTTTTCTAGTTAGTAACTTTTTCAAGGCAATGGGTTGGACGGATGTCACAACATTTTTCTTGTAAAACAGGCATTGAAAGGCTTTAGGTTAGGTCGAAAGACAAGGGACATGAGACGTCCAATCACATTTGGCATTCCAAATGGACTGTTTCACCAATTGACCTGGGTAACAAATTCTAGCTTTGAATGTAGCCTTTTCCGGTTAGCCTTTTCATGGACCTTCTACGGGGCTTTTAGAATTTTAGAATTAGTGAGTCCCAATAGGGCAGCTCCGGGAAGGATGTAGAATTGCAGAAAGGCTCCACATCAAGATAAGGAACACAAAAACCTCAAAAGGTTCCGCAATGGTTGTCACTTTAGCTCAGGTTCCAGACAGTCTCATGTCCCATTAATTGTTATCTCCTATACCTGTCTCAGCACTTGACAACTGGAGCTTCATTTTTGGTACATCAAAACGGGGTCATCCCTATCTAGATTCCAGTTTGTAGCAGTTTTTTTAAAAAATGCTTAGAAGCTCTAGGTCTACAATTTAAGGATTACAATAGCCACTTCTTCAGGATTGGTGCAGCCACAGAGGCTGCTAGGTGGGGTTACAGGAAACAATTATCAATCGTATAGGCAGGTGGGAGTCTTCTCGTTTTCGTTCCTACGTTTCCCATATAGAAAATTAGAATTCATTTATACTGCTTATATTTATCCGATTCCAGGTTGCCCTCCTGCCAAGGCATGGGGTCTAGGGCACTCATACATTGTCTGGGATGAGAACGCGGGGGATGCTTTGGGACCACATGATGCCTTTAGCGGTACAGAGGGGCCATGGTGATTGGTAAACCAGATATTATCATACTTCATTTGGGAGGTAATGACTTGTGCACAATTCCCATGAAGTTCTTGATAAAAAAATCAGAAGAGACTTCCTGCGACTGTGGTCTCTTTTCCCAGGGCTTTTGGTCGTGTTGTCCAAAATTGTCCCTCGCAGGTTTTGGTGTGGGGCTCACTCTCAGGCAGCCATTGAAAAGGTCAGAGTAAAAGTTAATAGAGCAGTAACAAAATTAATACGTTTAAATGGCTCTTAGAACACGACTGGTCCCTTATTCGCCCAGATGGAGTGCACCTCACAAAGGTACCTGTTCAATCCCCAGTTTCAAGAAGGGCTTGAGCTTGGCCTAGTTATTTGGAGGAGCAGTCGCGGTTGAGGTTACAATCGAGCCGGCTGTGGTGGGTCTTTGTCAGTCTGCCAGGAGAATAAATATTTACATTTTTGCCCATTTGGGCAGACAGTGGAAAAAAAGGTGCTGGTTTAACCTCGTAGATGGGTAGTCAGCCGTTAATGGAAAGGGTGAGAGGGACTGGTCAATGGTTTGGTGCAGCCAGTTCAAAGGAGAAAACACCTATGCATTGAGTCAGATAGTGGGTGGCTTATGGACTAGGAGGTAAATGGAAGGGCAGACTGAAAGGGACTCAAAATTGTTCAATTGCTCTTTAAAGTATGTATCTGTTGTGTTTTTTCTCTCTAATAAAATGGTTAATGTATATGTACTTATTTATATATTTATATATTTACTTACTTATATATACAGTTTATATATACACTTTAATAAAGCTGTGACCATTTTATTCCAACAAATTCAGTCTGGTCTAGTTTATTGTATGGGGTAAGAAAGTGGGGGGAGGTAAGTAAAAAAAGTAGTGGTATTGGGATAGAGGTGGTCTCAGCTTGATGTTGGGGAGCAGGGATAGAACTTCCATGGTCATGACCTGATTGATGCATATTACCAGGAAGCTGCAGAAGTGAAGGAGAAAATTGGGTCCTGTAAGTCCCTTTAGGAACACGTTTGGAATAGGGAAGTATAATGAAAATGGGGCTTTGTGGGTCCTTAACATAAATATAAAATATAGATTTTGGAGTGGACATGCTCTTGTCATTTCTAAAGCTAAGTACACACGGTAAAGATTTTTAAAGGGCAAGTACAGCCCTAAAATGAAAACTTACATACAGGTAAATCCCCCCCCCCAAAACCCTAAACGATAATAGTTTGAAATCTGAAATATATAAATCTAACCTGAAATCCTGCACAATGTCATGTTGACCCTGTTTCTGCTTCCTGGTTCTTCCAGTTGGCAATTGTCTGTTATGGATTTGACAGTTGACATCACAGCCAATGACTGAATGTTAATCCCTTATCTGCCTGTTCTAAGCATGTGCAGGCTCTGTACAGGCTCAGTACAGGTTTTTAAATTGCTCACTTTCCAAGAGGCATCCAGAAGCATAGCAGGCATACAGTAATGAGTTCATAGGACAAAGTATGATATATCAACATATTTTCTTTCATCTACTGGGTAATGAGGCGGACGAAATATGACCAGGCAGATGTCATATAGGCTTTCGTGATGCCGTTGTTCACTGGAATGGGATACGTAGCCTATGTTGGCTTTGTATCCTACCAGAGTTTTTTTTCCATTGGCCAGCTTGGCCAACTTGATTGCAATGATAAAGGCAGATTTGACACAAATTGGCGATTTCTTCAACTCCTTGGTGATTGTTTGGTCTGAGGATATTCTAAGGCTGTCATGGAGGGGGATGAGGGACCTGTTAGCAATTGAACGTTGTAGACAAATCCTCAATACTCACATATACTCTTTTGTTCATTCCATAGGAGGTGTGGACATTTGTCATTTTCAGATCGAAGGCCGTTACATTTGTTGAGTAGTGGTCGGATTCGGATCGTTAGTAGGCCTATAATGACTCCTAGTGGCGGTGACATCCTTGCAAATAGACATGGGGGCATATTTATAAAAGAGCGAAAAGTAGCGAAATGTTTTCGCATTCGCTTTTCGCATGGGTTTTCGCCAAAAAGACAGTTAACGCTATTTATAAAGGTAGCGTTAACGAATGGCGAAACCGTTTCCACAAGCTATCGCTAAACCCTTTTCGCCTTACTTCGCAATGGTAATTTTAGCGAAAAGGGAGTGAAAAGGCATAACGCGATTTATAAAAGAGCGAAAGGTGTTTTTTGCGAAAGCGAAAGATTAACGCGACCCTGAAGGTGGTGAAAAGTCATTGTTGGAGCGAAAAGGCATTCTAATGGGTAATATGCCTTGAAAAAGCGAACGCGCATTAGAAGGGCGATCGTGCATTAGAATGAAATATGCCTTGGAAAAGCGACATTAGAAAGGCGAACACATATTAGAAAGGCGAATGCGCATTAGACAGGCGAACGCACATTAGAAAGGCGAACGCACATTAGAAAGGCGACCGCGCATTATAATGGAATATGCCTTGGAAAGGCGAACGCACATTAGAAAGGCGACCGTGCATTATAATGGAATATGCCTTGGAAAAGCGAACGCACATTAGAAAGGTGACCGCGCATTATAATGGAATATGCCTTGGAAAAGTGATCGCGCATTAGAAAGGCGAATGTGCAGTGCAAAAGAAAATTGTATTCCAATTGAGAAATTCTAAGAAGATTGACTAAATAAGACTTGGCTGACTTCTTGGTAAATGAGGTGGCCATTTTGAACTTGACATCATTTTCTAGTGGGCTTTTCTGGTTTTGAATGGTTTTCGCAATGCAGTCTTCTTAGATGCGTTAAGTTTTCGCTGCGATACTTTTCGCTCTTTATCGTGTCGCCTTTTTCAGCCGCGAAGTGTGTTTTTTTAGCTTTTTTATAAATAAGGCGAAACGAAGCCCCAAATGGCGCTATTTTCGCTGCGATGAGCTGCGCTAATTATTTGGCGAAAAAGACAATCCTTTATAAATATGCCCCATGGTGTCGGTTTACATGCCCTTTCTAACAGAAGTTTGGAATTCAAACTTGGAGGTTATAGAACAGAGTAGTGGAATCTGGTTTTTGGGATTGCTAGGATCATTTACATATTGGAATTATGTTTAATAAAAGCTGTGGTCATTTATTCACCCAGGACTTGGCGTCTGGTCTCATTATTCTTGGAATATTATAAGAAGGCTATGGGGATAGTGTTGAAATAGTGTTGAAGTTACAACTTAATCCAGGTTCAGTGGGGGGCCACTTTATAAAGTCTAAATTGGAGAACTCTGCTAATTTATAATGATCATTTGTAATGGAAATCGACTGCAGCTTTGTTTCTAGAAATAATTCAATTCTGCATTCCAGAGTTTGGGTTTCCTGATTGCTTGTTTGTCTAATAGAAAAATTAGCTTCTGTGTAATGTTCCCTATAATTTCTTATTGGCTTTGTGCGCTGATATACAGTATATAATCTATGCAGACACAACATCTAATTTTGTGTGCTGCATACCTTATTACATGTATTCATCCAGATTTTTGTATGTGAAATGCTCTATTTAAACCTGAGTGTACTGGCCTGCTCGTGTGTACACAACCTTAATTGATATAGGCAAAAACATTTACATCACACTGAAAAAAAGACAATAATAAAAGAATATGATATGTAGACCTGTATGTGTAAGTGACTTTGTAAGGGGTCTATTTTTCTATTGGGAGGCATGCAAAAGCTAATTTTTCAGCAGCAAGCTGTCAAAGATCTGCTCATGATCCACACATGAACAGTTCATTGCTCAGCCTCTGCATCACAATCTCTAATAGGCAGCCATGTTTTTAATTGTTGTACCCATGTATGAAAAAAGGACTTTATTTATACCTTCCATATGGAGTCAGTGTACTTTAGGGTGCCGCAGTCCCTCATCTGTATTCTGTATCTTACATGGCCCTTGCAAGGGTTCCGTACCAAGGAAGCACCCGGAACACTTACTGAAAGTGGTGATTGCGGTCATCTTTGATCCAAGATTTGTTGTAGTTGAGTCAGACCCTGGAGTGCTTGGGATCTTCAGCAGGGGGCATAACTACGAGGGACCAGGGGAGCAACCGCAGGGGGGGCAGGAGCCAAGGGAGCCCATGTTCTAATTTTTCCTATGGCAGATATAGCCTCCTCCCAGAAAACCAATGTGGATAAAGCACGGGTTGGGGCCTCATTATAGTTTTGCTGGGGGCCCAGTTATTCCTAGTTATGCCACTGTCCTTCAGTGAGCATATTCTTTACTCTATTCTATACTACTGAGTGCCTGGGACAGAGCTATCTATTTATAGCACAGTAAATCCTGGTTATGAAGAAATAGCCAATGATTAATATTTGCAATTACATTTATAGGACCTAAAATATTAACTTAAGGGGAAATTTTGATTTCCCAGGGAATTAGAAAATATTTAATGACCTGCCTGAATAAAGTAACAGTGAGGATCATTAAAATATTGACTAAAATACTTACATCTCTATGAAATCTTCTAAATTCATAAAGTTAAGTGGTGCACATCAATGACTTCATTTTTATGACTTTGTTGGGTCAAAACAGTTGCAAGAGATTAGCTACTGTTCCAGTAACCAGCTTCAGTCTCCCTCTTTGTATCCAGTATCCTGTTACAGTAACTAGCTCCAGTCTAAGTTCCATTCCAGTATCCTGTTCCAGTATTCAGCTCCAGTCTCCATTTAAAAAGCATCTGACACCACCTGAGGTCCAGTCAGTATTGTATACAGTTTGAGGGAGGTGCAATAAGTGTCGTTCCCTACCTGTTCAAGACCCCATGATGCAGATGCATGGTGGGATTGCAGACAGATAAGGAGAGCCATCTTATCACCTCTTTTTTGGACACGTTAAATTTTGTGCTGCGTATTAGTCCATATTAAAGGCACTGTGTACCACATTAATTGAAATGGTACACGCCACGCAAGTGTAAAACCCACGCTAACCTAATATTACATCAGATAATGTGGGGTTTTCTACTTATTTGCAGACGTTATTGCATCTCCCCCCTCCCCCATATGTTTTGCAGTTCACAAATTTTGTATAATATAGTGTGCACCCATAAGTCAAATTGGTGTGATTTGGGGTAATGGCCCATGTTGAGTAGTGGAGTGAAGAGAGCCTGAATTTTCATGCCTATAGGTCCCTGAGATGTAAATGGGATCTTCTAAAGTTTAAAGGATAAGTAAACTCAAAAAACAAAGGAAATGAAAGCTGTATACCTAACTAACCTTGCCCTTTTTTTTTTCCCTAGGTGCCTTCAGAGCCTACATTTGCCCCAGTAAAGTGCTGGTTAACTTGGATTATGTCAGCAGTCAGGTAAGCTCTGCCCCCTGTGCTTGCGCGCACGAGTGACGTCATGACACGCACAAGCACAGAGGGAACTGTTACAGGATTTTTTGACCCAAGCCTGGAACGAGGTCCAGCAAATCTTGGGGGACAGAGCTTACCTGACAGCAGACATAATCCAAGATGGCCAGCACTTTACTGGGACACAGGTAGGCTCTGAAGGCACCTAGAAAAAAACGGGACAAGATTAGTTAGGTATACAGCTTCCATTTAAACTTCATTTGTTTACTTATCCTTTAATGTTTGCTTGTATGCGGGTAACCTAATTCTTCTATAAAAATTGTTAGCAAGATGAACTATTCTATTCTAAAAATAGCATTGAAGCCACTAGGAAGTCTGGCACAGGAGTGCACAGCGTGGCTTTCATCATACTCAATGAAAACAGGTCTTTCCTCAAAGAAAGCAAATTGGAAGGTAGGAATAATCAATCTTACCTCTATACCCATCATACTTTATATGTACACAAAAGTCTATATACTATATAGTTATCCTTTAATGCATGGCTAGAACAATATATGTTGTCTTTTTACTAATTAAAGTTAAGATCTGCTCAGTTTCAGTGTCTAATTATTTAAATAGTGTAGTTTAAAAAGCTAAATCATAAATTAAAGGTGAATTATATTATAAAATGAATTCCTTTTTATTTTGATCCATGGTTAAGACCTAAAACACTACGGGGAATGTTTATAAAAGATTGTTTAAGTTTTCACATCAGTATTGTTTTTGCCAGAATTGTACTTTTATTTATCAGAATTAGACAATTTCATAACCAGCGGCAAAAAGTGAAATCTGTTCAATAGTATTTGCATAGTCCTTGCCATTTTGGCTTCACTGGACAACATATATCAAATTGTAAAAAAAAATTATATTTGATACTCCCAAACAAACTAGCAGCAAAGGAATTTACATTATTGGTTGTTGTTTCACTCTGCTCTTTCTTCTGTTCGTTGTTTATGTATTTGTTGTGTCCATTGTTTATGCTTTAAGAAGCCCAATGTGAGTAGCAGAGGAGGATTATCCACAAGGCAACCTAGGCAGTTGCTTAAGGATATGTAAACATCAGTGGGCCCAGCTTCAGTATTACAACTCATACAATAAAAGTATATAGAACAATGGGCCCCATAAGACAGTTTGGCCTAGGGCAACATTTGAGCTTAATCCATTTATGTTGGGTAATCACAACCTTTTTATATCTTTTATAGGAAGAGTTCACTGAAAAAGTGAACTATTCCTTTAAAAGACTGGTACACTGAAAAAATACTTTGCCTCATTTCAATCTATAAATGAATACATGTAAGCAGCACTTACTCTGATGTGTTTGTGTTGCTGCATTACTTCAATCCAGTACTTGTTTTGCTCAATCTCAGTCTCCCAGCGCCCTGTCAGACACTCTGACTCTCTGTGAGGGCAAGCATGATCAGTAATCCCTATGGGGCAGCATTGGGAGGGAAATTTTCCACTATGCAGTGCATGTACCAACTGTCACCATTCCAGCTAAAGCAAAACTATACCTAATAGCACAGTTTATGATACTAAGTCAATTGATTGACAGCTGAAATTTAAGATGGTTCAGACTGGATATCTAAAGAAATAGGAGACAGATTAACAAAAAAATGGTACATTGATAGTAGGGAAGAATTATAGTTTCCAGTAATGACTAATTGAGAATAACGTATTTCCCAGTGTAAATATGCTTTAATGCATTGATTGAAGAATGGGAGGTAAAGGCCTATTATTCATCTCTCAGGTTTTGCTGGCAGTCTATGTGTACACCGTACACATGAAGATCATAGGAAACTGCATGCTGTCCTGCTGCCCCTACAAAATGTAAGTTTAGGTTTTTTTTAGGCTGAGGCCACACTGTACTGGGCTGCAGCTTAAGTGAAAAGTGTGTGCGTATTGGCATTGCTTGTTTGAGCTGCTATTTGTGAAATTGTCCAAAATAATTGCGCATGCGATTCGCAAAAAAGTCTTGACCGCATGTGCTCCAAAAACAGACCGCAGGGTATGCAATGTGGCCACCGCTATTGAAATGCAACAGTATTATGTTTGTGAAATGTGTACAGCAATACAGAATCACAGTTTTTCACAGAAAAGAAAACATCATGTAAGTGGCAATTGTGTGGACAAAAATGCCTTGTTAATGTCAAAGGTCAGAGAAGATTAATCAGACTGGTTCAAGAAAAGTGAAAGGCAAGAATAGCTCACATATCCACGTGTTATGAATAGTGATGAACACAAAACCAAACTCAAACCTAAGTTCGGGCCAAACTTTATGAGTTTGGATGAACTCATACTATTCGAACTAGTTTGGTTTTCCGTACTTGCAGCTGTATTTTTGATAATTTTTAAAAATTCAATAATTATCAAATTTACAACCATTCGCTAACCCTAGAATGTATAGTTCGCTAACCCTCATATGTATCGTTCGTTTTCAGTAACCCTTAAATGTATGGTTTGTTTTCGCTAACCCTAGAATGTATCGTTCTGTAACCCTCGAATGTAATGTTCATTTTGGCTAACCCTCGAATATATTGTTAGTTTTCGCTAACCCTCGAGATTATGGTTCGTTTTCACTAACCCTAGAATGTATCGTTCGCTAACCCTCAAATGTAATGTTCGTTTTCGCTAACCTTTGAATGTATGGTTCGTTTTCGCTAACCCTAGAATGTATTGTTTGATAACCCTCGAATGTAGCCTTCAACTTTTGGTAACCCTCGGATGTATCGTTCGATTTTGATAATCCTCTAACCTATGGTTCTATTTCGGTAACCCTCAAATGTATCGTTCGGTAACCCTCGAATTGGCTGTAACCCTCAAATGCAGCTTTCTCAAACCCGACAATTGCCCAATTATTAAGTAAGAATTGTTTAAACAGGTTTTGATGATAGTGACATGTTCCCCAGACCATTTCCCAGGTACCACAGCCATTTACAGTAAATTACCATTTTATCTGTAAATCATCCGAACTTTTCAAACTATCATTCATCATTGACTTTAATGAGTTTGTCTCCGAACTGCCAAACTTGAAGCTTGGGAGTTTGGAAAAGAACTGAACTTCAGTAAGTTCAGCCATCTCTAGCTATGACCAAGTAATGCAAAATACCCTCTCTGAACATACATCACAAGATTGGAAAAATATTCCCTGCAACTGCAACATTGATATGGTAGGGTCATAATTTGGCATAAACAACATGAAAGCATGGATGCCTTGTGTCAATAGCTCAAGCTGCTGTTGGAAAGGGACATTTTCTTGGCACACTTTGAGCCCCTTAGTACCAATTGAGCATCATTTAAACACCACAGCCTACCTGAATATTGATGCTGACATCCCTTTATCAACAATTTGCTTATCTTCTGATAAATACTTACAGCAGGATAATGCACCACATCACAAAGCATCATTTCAAACTGGTTTCTTGAACATGACAATCAATTCACTATTCTCAAATGGCCTCCACAGTCACCAGATCTCAAACTAAAAGATCACCTGCATGAAAATCTAATCAATGTTCACAACCCCTTGTTATTATTATTATTGTGGATTTATATAGCGCCAACATTTTCTGTAGTGCTTTACAATTGCATGTATACAATCACATCAGGCCCTGCCCTTACAATATAAGCAAATTTATGAGACACAACCTATCAGTATGCCTTTTTATAATTGTGGGGGAAACAGGAGTTCCCTGAAGGAAACCCAAGCAAGCACGGGGAGAACATACAAACTCCTTGCAGATGTGTGCAAGGGATCAGTGCTAACCAATGAGCCACCATGCTGTCCCACCACTTGTTAAATCTATGCCACGAAGAATGAAATATTTTGTTAACATCAATGTCGCAATGCATTGTAAAATATTAATATCATATCACTGAATTAAATAATTTGAGTGTTAAGTGTTAATTTAAGTGAGTTAAATTTATTTTGCCTGTTTTGTTAAGCTTCTCATACAGCAAGTCATTTGCAGTATTTTTTGCATTTGAAAGCCTTTTGAGGCTATCTTTTTAAAATGTCAAGCACGCACAAATACTTATCACTAAATTGTCATGATGTACAGAGCTGTTAATAGACAAATGACAAAACCTAGTGTTATTTAATCTGCACAGCTCGGTTAAATAAAATATCAGGAAAAAAATAGCAGTCTATAGAATTTGGAATTAGTCACCAGCATATTTTATTACACCGGGCATTTAAATATGCTAAACTAACAAAACATTTTTGACAACAGTGGTTTATGCATCAAAACAAACTAGATTTCATACTTAAAAACAATTGATAAATCTGTTGGAAATAAAATATTTGCCTAAAGTAGGCTTGTGTGTATCAGCCTGACTATGAGAGATTTTACATTTTGTACATTAAAATATATTCAGGGTTATTCAATAAAAGTTCTTATCGTTTAAAATGGTGCTAATTTTGCCCCAACTAATCAGATGAAAGTTTTCAAATGTTGAATAAGTTCTGATTGGTTGGAGCAAAATTTGCACCATTTTAAACGATAAGAACTTTTATTGAATAACCCTGATTACATTTTAAATATGTGCTAAGGGTGAGGCCACACTCCAATGTGCTCCTCCTCCAAACTCGCATGCTCGTTACGCAATTGGATTGCATGGGATTGTATCACATGTGCTCCAATTGATGGATCATGCACACAGCAGTGCACCAGTGTGGCCACATCTTTTGGGCTCCACTAGTGTGCACTTTTAAAAGTGTGATCAGATTGTGTTTAAAATTGCATTTGTGTGGCCTAGCCCTAACAATGTGGAAAACACAGAGATGTAGCCAAAAGTGCTATTGTGACAAACTATAATGGCTTATATCTGTGGTATTCAGATTGATCAACTGGTGCAAATGTGTTGGCTGTTTCCATACTACTGGTAATGCAACATTATGTGTGGTATATGGGACATAAATCTGTGAGATGCAGAGGTTTGTTGCAAGTCCAAAAAGAAGAGAAAACTATATGACTGTATTCTGTTTTTTTGCAAAACTACCATTGTTATTAATGGAAAACTTAAAGAGGAGTATTTACATGAACTGCTGATTGGAAAACCTGATCATTGTTCTTTCTGATCAAAATTAAAGCAATACTGATGATATTTTGGTGCAAGTAATCACATGGCTCATTCAAAACCTAATGCCTGGGCAAAAAAATACAGCAAGCCCTTAAAAACATTAAAAAACATTGAAAAATTGCTGCATTGGGATACTGTGCCTTTATAAAAATTGCATTGTATTGTCTGGTATTAAAAAACCTATTTTAATCATATACTAAATAGAGAATATCAAAGGGCAAGTTTGACTTAACCTTGTACATAGGAATGAGTTTATTAATTAGGATTTTAAAAAGGCCTTTTTATAATAAAAATGCTAATTTACTTGTGAGAAGCTGGAAAGGGAAAACAAGCCTTAGATTAATTAATCCAGAAATATGTAATTACAACCAGAGACTTGTAGCCATAATTTTCAGCATCAGTGTTTTTTTAATATATTGAATGAAAATATGTCATTTTATTTTGTGATTTATATGTATTTTAAAAGAATGTTACCTAGTGACTCTTTAAGACACATGTGTTTTATCTATGAAGTATAAGAATATGTTGCATATCTAACTGGAATTTTTTTTTTTTACAGAAAGAGGGAAAAAAGTTTCTATAATACATTTTTGTTTTTAGACAAAGAAGGGAAGGGCTAGGTTAAGGATCACCCCGACACGTTTTGAGCAGCCATAGTGCCCTTAATCATAGGTATTATCTATGATTAAGGGCACTATGGCTTCCAGAAAGGTATCAGGGTGATCCTTAAAGTAGCCCTTCTATATTGCTGTGATCCATCTAAGAGATTCAAGAGATTTTAAAAGGTATTAAATAAAATGTTTTAATTTGTGACCTATCATGGTGCTGCAGATTTTTCTACCTTGTTCTTGTGTATAATGCTCAGTACTATAACAATAAACTTAATGTGAATCTTATCGTTGTTTCAGAGGACAAGGCACTCCTCAGGTGGCCAATGTGATTGCTGGTGAAGGGAATCAGAGCCGCCAACATCTTTCTTATTGATAAACTAATAAAATACCCATGGGGTCTCCAGGATTTTTAAAATAATTACAAAAAAGTAAAAAAAACAATAGTTTTAAAATTACACACTTCTAAAACAGGTTAATTATATAATGACATACCAATCTCTCATACAGTTATATTGTCTTTTTTTTAATCCTTTTGTCTCACCAGACTTCAGACAAATCCCAGAAAGAATGTTGTCCATTTCCAAGTTTGTCTTTCCTAAACTCCCAAGTAATATTTAACCTTGATATTTAAAAATAGACTTTTCCTTTTCTTACTCATTGCTAACAGGAAAGCTTAGTTTAATGATCACTGGGACTTAGGCAGCTCAGTGCTTATTTGAAGACTAATAGAAGCTTTTACACTTATTATTCCATTGCTGATTTGATCCTAGAATACATTGGATAATCTTAATAATGGAAGCTAAAAAACAGATGAGAAGGTTTTCACATATTTTTGTCAAATAAAGTTGCAGACACAAAGTCCCACAACAATGTTGTTTAGATGACCTGATGGAAATTTTCCGTTTAGCCTGAAGGTCATGATACCAACAGCAGTAGCTAATTAGCATCACAACCTATCCATTGACAATGGCAATATTCAGTAAATTTACTGAATATCGATAATGTGGATGGGCACATTAAGGTTGCAGGAAATCCTGAATGATCATTCAAAGCATTTGTTTTCTGTTGCTGAATATGACTGGCACTGTGTCTTATAATTAGCTCAGAACACACATCATATCATAGTAATGAAGGTTGTATAAAGACATACCTCCATCAAGGCCAGCCTTTTTATTCTAGCGATGAGCCATACCTAACAGTTAATCTTAAGAATGGCAAAAAAAAAAACAGCTGAAAAGGGGGAAAAAATCCCTCCCAACTCCAAATGGCAATAGGAAAGAATATCTGGATCAACGTAAATGTATTAATACCAGTAATTTGCAATACTTTTGAATTTTAGGAACTTATCCAACCCACTCTTAAAGCTATTTAATTAACTTGCCATTGCCACATCTGCTTAAAGACAGTTACACAGTTTTACAGTTCTCACTGTAAAGAAACCTTCCTGAAGATGAAACTTTTCTTCTTAACTTTAATTATGTCCAATGTCCTCTGAAATGAACTTTTGGTGAACAGTATATGGCCTATTAATATATTTCTATGCAATGATCAGAGTGTCCAACATAGAAGGAAAGGCAGGTTCCAGTGTACAAAAGGTGTATAAAAGCACAAATATAATACAAAACAATGATGATGACTGGAACAATAGCAATGTGCTAAAAGTGCAATTTATTGAGACCTGGTACACAACATGTTTTAGATACAAGAACCCTTTTTCAAGTGTTACAAACTAGCATCAAGAATACACCTATATAGGTGTGTTATAGAAAGCGACATTATAAAAACAGTCCCACCTCCAAGTAAAAGGATGTGATCCAACACCTAAAAGCCACCCACTTGTGCAAAATGCATGAGACTCATTGTGGCATATTCCATTATACCATGATAAAGTTCAATGAGGCATAGTCCAAACGGTACTGCCAAGGAGGCCTACCAAAATAGTTAATTCATAGTCTGTACACAGTCCGTGTATAAGAGATCCATGGAGGCACACATAGGGCATAATTAATAAAGGCAATAATATAGTAAAAAAAAAGTATGTCTGCAATACTAAATAATTCTACTGCCATTAATCATTCTAGGGCTTACCCAACCAGATGTATAAATGATATAGGCAGACAATCAATACTTGAAAGATACAGAACACAGGTAATGAGTTTCAAATAAAACAATTGATATTTATATTCTCATTAAGACCACATGGTATAAGGTTGTTCTGTATTTTGATCCAAATCACCTCTTTCTGTGAGAGGAGTTTGGTAGTCTCCCCCCTCTCTTATGTGTCTTTTTTTTTTTTTTTTACTATTTCCAGTACTAGCCATCTTAGCTGGTTCTGGTTGGGGCCCATACCTTTGAAAATGTCTTGGTACTGAAGTGTCTGTGTAAGTTTTGGCTGGGAAGTTTTTTATGTTACCCCTATGCTCTTGAATACGTTTTTTAACTTGTCTTGTTGTTTGGCCTACATAGGCCTTACCACATGGGCATTTCAACATGTATATGCCTGAGGATCTTTCACATGTGGTGTAGCATGTTTAACCGTTGAGTCTTTGCTGGGGTGATCAAAGTTTGTCACCTTTGATTATGGTGGAACAACAGTTGCAGTTAAGGCATGGGAAATTCCCTAACTTTTTCTTTCCCAGAAATAGGGGTTTGGAAGGCAATGTAATATCTAAAAGACATAGGATTTCCCTAAGTAACTGACCCCTAGTATAGCTGAATAGTGGGGCAGTTTTAAAGGATGACTCATACTTGCTGTCCTGCATTAGGTCAGAATTTCTTAATAGTTTTCTCTACCCCCTTGGCTATGGTTGCTGAATTTACAAACAAATATTCATCTTTTCTGTTTGTTTTGGTCTGAGTTCTATCTTTGTAGGTGAGCAGCTCAGTCCATGGTATCAAATTGACCTCCCATGCATGTCTTTTGATGTCAAGCAAATTGAAGCCCCTATTTTTCAATCTGGTGCATAGGTCTGCAAAGTTGTATTTGCCCTGGTTAAAGTATATCCTTTTGGCCCTTAGGAATTGTCCCTTGGTTATTACATGGATGACATTAGGGCAATGAAAGTTTTTGGCATATAATACATTATTACGATCCAGTGGTTTGTGGTATAACTCTGTTTCTATATGGTCTGCTTGTTATGTGACATCAAGAAAATTTTATATAGATGCATTGAGATTAGTATTATCAATGGTTAGGGTAAAGGAGCTAGGTTTTTTTAAGACAAGCTTAATTACAGTCAGCATTACATATTTAAATGTAAGGTGATGCATTTGGGATTTAATAATCCCTGTGCAACCTACACCATAAATAACGCTGTGTTAAGTGCATCTGTAATGGAAAAAGATTTGGGGGTTCTGGTAGATAACAGACTTAGCTGTAGCAAACAATACCAGGTAGCAACAGCTAGAGCTAGTAAGATATTGTCTTGTATAAAGAGGGAAATAGATTCAAGAGAGAAATATATTATTCCCCCTCTTTACAAGGCACTGGTAAGGCCTCATTTGGAATATGCGGTGCAGTTTTGGAATCCCATATACAAAAGGGACATCTTGGAAATTGAGGCAGTTCAGAGAAGGGCAACTAAATTAATAAGGGGAATGGAGGGGCTTGAATATGCAGGCAGATTAGACAAGTTAGGGCTGTTTACATTGGAGAAGCGACATTTGCGTGGGGATATGATAACCTTATACAAATAATATTAATGGGCCATACAATGAACTCTCTGGTGCATTGTTCACTAATAGGTCCTATCAGAGCACTCGTGGACATCCTTTAAGGTTGGAAGAAAGAAGTTTCATCTTCATGTTAGGAAAGGTTTCTTTACAGTGAGAATGGTAAAACTGTGGAACTGTCTTCCAGCAGATGTGGTAATGGCAAGTTCATTAAATAGCTTTAAAAAAGGCCTGGATAAGTTTCTCAAATGAAAAAATATTGAGAATTACTGGTATTAATACATATAGATCTGGTTGATCCAGGGATACTTTCAAATTGCCGTTTGGAGTCCCCCCTTTTAGCTGTTTTTTTTTTTTTGCCTTCCTCTGGATCAACTGTTAGGTAGGGTTAAAAAAATAAAAAAAGAAGGTGAATAGGTTGGACTTGATGGACTTGATGTCAACCTCAATTAATTTGGACTTGATGGACTTTATTCAACCTCAATTACTATGTTACTATGTTACATATGCATGTGAAGGTTCTCATTCATCCAGGTCACGGTATATCTGTTGTATTCAGTTTGATCAACTGGACTTCAGAATATTCAGAATATACTTTCATCAGAAGGTCCCTAACACCTGGCTGTAGTATGCTAATTGGGACTTTCAGGGGTACTTATATTGTCAACAGATTTTTATACAAGTCATTCTGAATTGAGAAAGCCAGTCGGATGACTAGCAAAATGTCTTCAAGAACTAAACTTCAAGTCCAGTTGATCTAACTGAATACAACAGATATATCATAACCTGGATGAATGAGAACCTTCACAAGCCTTGTTAATTTAGCTTCCCTTCTCTGAACTCTTTCCTTTTTTTCAAATTTTTATTGTTTGCTTGTACCATGTAACCATACATTTTTTTATACATGCAATACAAATGGCATCTCAAACCCACATTAACTCAATACAAGTATGCATGCATGTGAGAGTACATGTTCTCAGCTCTTTTCACTCTACACAGTGTATCAACTGCAAAAAAGGATGTTTTGGACCTGCATAATTTGCATGTTTTATAAAGAACCTAAGGATGTCTGAAACATGTAGCCGCATTCTTTTTGCAGTTAATACATTGAGAGAAGCCTCCTTATTATTTTTTGTATAGTTAAGCCCATGTAAACTCCTTACTATAATGAAGCCACCGGGTAGGTGTGATTTTGGGACAGGTATCTGCATTTGTTGAAGATATTGCATTAAAGAGTTTAGTTATTGTCCCATTGATTGTGCTTACAACAATAGTTTCTACCAAAAATAAAACCATGATTGTTCCCCATACATATTTGTTAGCAGTGTAACCCTTAATTAACAGTGAAACAAAGACAATGAGGATTCCTCCTCTTACCACCAAGTAAGAAAAGAACTAATTTAAAGCAGAATTAGACTCTAACAATAAACATCAGGATTATACTGATGATTCCAAAAACAAATCAACAGACAGATTAAAAAGTAATGTCTAAAAATTTTTTATATATATATTTTATGGTAAGAAATACATTGAAAAATTAACAATAAACAAAGCATACTATGTATTTATTTATTTTTTAGCAAAACGTTAAAGCTTTAGCAAAAGAGATAATATCTTAACAGCTTCAGGCACAAATGTTGACTGCCATCAATGAACAGAACACAACTTGCTATGCAGGGCAACAACTATACATTATATTTTAGTAGTGTTTATAATTCATGATTTAAAAATTAAACTGTAATTAAATAGCTGCTTTATTATTCATATATTCATTGAACTGTGGACATAATTTTACCTTCAGGATCTTTCATAGAGTAACTTGCTGAAGTACAGTATATTGAGTTAGGAGAAACTAATAAGAGAGAATATATTGAAGTGTAATTGTTTCAGTTCACAGTTAATTTTAGTCTATTGTGTAAAAGTCAAACATCCTCTATGATTGCGCTGAAAAAGGAATATTCCTGGTTGAAGGAGGTTTTGTCGCTTTAGTACAAACAGAATTGATTTCATTTATTTACAATTGTTATGAAAGTGTTTTCTAAATACGTAATTGTAAATGTTTTTTTTTTTTTAATTTTTTTAAAGATGTACATAATAAAAATAATAGTCCAAGTAAAGATATTAAAACTATGCAAAAGCATAGTCCATTTTAGGATATCATCATGTATCAGAATCTTTTTCATTCTTCATGTATCAGATTCAAAATATTAAAATCATTACTTGTAGGTCTGGTAAGCAAAAACACAAATGTTTTAATGTCAAATTATTCAACAAGCTTATTAACTGGAATAAATTTTTTTTTTTTACAACTATGTATTGGCTCTGTTAATGTCAAGGTATTTAATGAGAAAAAGCCCAGAGAACAGCTCTTTATTTTAATTATTTAAAAACTTGATGTCAAATGGCATCTATAGGCAGTATATCAACTCGTCAATGGTGCTATACAATAGCGCCATTGACAAAGCCTCCACGAACGAAATGCGTTTGTCTTTGTGAGACTTGGGAATCTTGTTGACTCAAGGTATTCAATGAATATAAAATACTGAGATCTCTGAATCGGAATATACTGAATTTAAATCATTGCCCTTTCCTTTGTACAGATTAGGAAATATTATTGGTGCACCATACAATGACAGGAGACGAAAGTAAACTGATATGGCATTACTCTCATTTTTTAATTTGGCTATGTATTGCACAGTAATTCATAAAAAAAACATACATTTTTAAGTTTGATCAACAGCAAAAAAAGAAGAGATTATGATTGCTAAGAAATCACAGCAGTTATTTTTGTTACTGTAATCTTTATTTAGAAGTTCATTTTAACTTTGCATAAAACATTTGCATGAAATCTACCCTTTGCTATTTACAGACTTTGTAAATTACTGTTTCCATGTTCAATGCCATTTAGTCACAACATAACAGCTCCATGGTGCAAGATTCTAGGAACTGCATCTAATTCTAGAACAGGTTCCATCCACACGGATGCAAAAATGTAAAAGCACTATTTTTGTTCTAGATTTAAATACAGCACCTGCTACAAAGGTCAAAAGTGACAATTTTCCTATTTATTTTTTTTTTTATCTATTTTGAAAGAAAGAAAAAAAAAACAAAACTTCTCAACTCAAAACTCCTACTTACCATAGAGATATCCTAATCTAAACTAGTAACTCTGCAAGGCTTTATTCTAAAATTATAATAATATTAGTACAAGGTAAACAGCAGTGTTATAAGACACTGCGCACTGGATAAGACACTGGAATTAGGACTCTGTCCTAATTCCAGATTGCAGATTAATGATTATTAACAAATGTATTAATGATACACATCCAACTATTAACTGCAGCTCTGTATATGTTACATAGATAATAGCAAAAGAGCAAGATGTTAAGGTATTAAAATGTAAGAATTATGTCAAATTGCATATTTTAAAGAGGCTTTGGTGGTTTTTTCTAAATGGAATTGGACCATTTGCTTAATGTCAAAAAGGTAAAAGGTAATTGATACAGAAATTCAAATTAGTTTTTTAATTCTGTGTTAAAATGTGTTTCTCGTAGATACATGTAGTTTGCGATGAGAATATGGAATTTCATGATGACCTTTAAATGTTTTATCTAATGAAAGCAATGTAAATTTTGTATTAAATAGGCATTAGTAGCGTCAACCTTAGTTTAAAGTTAGCTTTAGTTTTAGCACCCCTTCAAACCTTATTTTCCACAAAAATGTCCCTGAATAGACTTACCTGAATTGGTCCCTCGCCGCCTGGGTGCCACCTTCTGCTGCTGCTGTTGCAAGCTCATTTAGAGCACACAAGCAGCAGACAGCTGGTTGCTGCTGTCAGGTATTGGGCATGCCTTTGACTGACAGCCATGACCAGGAAGCAGAGAAGAGTAGTGCGACAGAGCGCAGATGGACTGGGTCTGGTAAGTCTATTCAGGGACATCTTTGTGAAAACTGAGTAAAGTGAAAATTAGGTTTGGGGGATGCTGAACCTAAATCTAACATTTTATTTCATGGCAGGACATGGCCTTTAATATTAAATATTACAGACTCATGTACATTAACATGTATGAATAACCGAATGTGTTATTTTTTTAACTGTGTGTTCACTTTTCTTGCATATTTAATGTAAATAGAAAAATATTTTGTTTTCATTCTTAAAAACAAAAAAATCAGCAACAAAAGAAAAGAAAAGGACTAGAAAAGAGTTAACAACCTGAGCAATTTTACAATTCTATTTACTTTCAAGTTACTGTTAACACATTCAGATGATGCAGTACCTAATCTTCCAAACACCCTGTAAATGACTTTCTTGCCTTCTCATCTGAGTCTGATATCAGGCTCCTTGAACCAGAAATTGGATCTTTCCAAAGTTGAAGCTGAATTTTCTCATAACAAACAATGTTCTGGATATAATGATGCTTTTTAAAACGTATTTTGTAAGTGGCGACGTTGAAGATGATGATCAACCCTGCCAAGGCAATTCGTTTTATAAATATAGACACAAATTAGCACTCTCAATACCTATTGCACACATCCTACCGATCTCAATTTATTTTCATTTGCCAAGACGAACTTTCACATCTGGTCATTAGCATGTTGTGGATATGTAAACAAATTAACTGGCATTTAATCTTGCTGGAGATTTACTTCAACTCTGTAATGCTATTCAATTTAAAGATGCATAAGGGGATTTAAAATTCTCATTTTGGTGCATAGAGATTGGAAATCAAAGCCAGCCCCTAGTGTACCAAAAAAATCTGCAATAATGTAAACCATTTTTTGGGACATTTAGGGATAAAATATTTTGATAGGTAAGTGTGATATAAAGGGAAAGCTACATCTTTATATAAGGCAGTAAATACTATGAATGGCACATGCTTATTTTATAGGCATTTACATTTCTATGATCTTACAATTTAATCTAATTTAAAGAAAGCAAGAAATAGATTGTAGACATTTGACAAGCTGGTTTTGAACACCTATTAAATTAACTAATTGTTGACTATCTTTATGTCGACAGAATGCAAAAGTGGCAAAATACATGGTGTGAATATAAAACATTTAAATATTAAATTTATTATCTTGATGTAGATGTATACTTATAGAGGCATATATAAAGCAGCTTATTTTTGCTGCTGCACTACAGAGCCAGACATCACTGCAAAGTTACCAACATATTATAAAACAGTAAAAAAATTTCCAGCGAGTTTGTGCAACAGAAAAAAACAGGCTACATGGCTATCGAGGGTCACATGAGAGGGCCATCAGAAAGGGGTATGGCTTAGTTGTTTTGTGGGGGGCCACCAGTAGGATGATACCCATCTCCAAATGGAGATAGCCCTTCTAGGGCTTAAGAGGGATCCCCCGGCTTTAAAAACTGGGTCTCCCTTGTCTTTAAAAGGACCATTGCAGCCCCTGCAAGGGCCATTCCAGGTGTGCACTGCCTTATATAGCATTGCTGAAATGCCACCGATATAATTCAAGCTTTGTTTTCCAATGCACATTTTTTTTTTTTTTTTACGAATACAGAATTGTATTTTTTGGAGGATTGGCAACTGTGTAAAACTGCTTTGTCTGTAAGTGCCACTTAATTTCAACTAAATAGCACTAAAAAGGAAGATTGCAGTGTTTTGACAATTGAGAAATTTCATAGTGATGTTTTTTTGTAAGCAGTGATGCAGGTGGGGTACCATTTTATTCAGGACATATAAAAGAATGATAGTTAGGGGGTATTTATATTTGTATTAGTGAAGATTTTTATATGTGAACTGCCCTTTCTGCTTTTTCCAGAAAATCTGCTAAAATATAAAGTTTATTTAAAGAACTGCATCGGAAATTCAGCATATATGAATTTAAAAAATTAACTTTTACATAGCTGGTGTTTAAATTCTAAAAAAAATATATACAGTATATGATCTCTAGGTCCATCTGGCGCTATTTGTTGGATCTTTGTGCACTAATGCATGGGGCATACTGTTTGTTTCAGTATGTGTTGGAGAATGGTAGTGGGTTTTGCTACCTGTCCAGTGGGTTAAGGTAAGATTTCCAAATTTGAATCACCTTTTTCATTTTTCATGTAGCTGAATGTGTGTATATTTAAAAAAAATGTTGAGGGCATTTCCAAGTTGAAGGGTTTTTAGTTTGAAGAATTGAAAGCTGTTCAAATCTGTCTTGTAATTATACTTACACATATGCCTCATTTGGGGTTAGTTGGCGAGCATTTCTGTGTGTACAACCATGCATATGGCATACCATTTAATTTAGGATATGTAAGAGAATGGTATTTGGTGTGTTTTCTTTTACTTGTCAAGTGGGTTTAGATAAGATTTCTAACTTTGAATCAGGGGAGTAACTGCAGGGCCTGCCACAAGATTGGAGGCTGGACCCCTGATCCACCCTCTCCCCTGACTGGGGTTCACGATCAGCTGTTTTTAAACTTCTGGTTTGGGTCCAGTCTTTTAAACAGTTGACCGCTTGCATGTTTCCTTTATATGCACGACCAGCTGTTTGAAAACAGCTGATCGCAAAGGTTGTGGTAAGCCCTCTTACTGCCCGGGCCCCCCTGCATTGGTGGAAATTACACTACTGCTTTGAATCATCATTTCTGTTTTTTCAAAAAATCCCCTAAAAGCATGGAGTTTTATGAAGAACGGCATCTGACAATCTACATGTATGTATGACAGAATGGCAAAGTTACAGAGCCAAAAGTATTTCGATTCCAAAAATATTTGGAATTTGTGGGGGATGTTTCCAAGTTTGAGGGGTGTTTAGTTTGAAAAAGTAAAAATTAATCAAAGCAGTTCGATTTTCTTTTTTTTCCCTTGTGTAGTGTGAAAAAAAATCCTTGCCTTTCTCTTCTGCTCTTTATGGTTGGGGGTGGTCGTTCTTGCTAAAAAAAAAAAAAAAAAAAAACCCAAAAAAACAAACATTCCAAAATTGAAGATTTTCAGTATAGATTTAAATAACCCTCCTTATGTAAATTGTGCTGGAATTAACTCAATGCCAGCAGAATTTCCCACTTTGGTTGAATTCCATGCCAGAAGAATATTTAGGATTGTGCCCTTATGGGCTATGTTCACAGAGAATAAGAACATACCATTTTTCACATTAATTGAAGAACAGGAGGTAAAAGAGCTAAGTACTGTAGGGCTCTTTTTGTTTGTGTGATAGTGTACTCTTTTTTTAACAGAGGGCACTTGTGTGTAGACCTCGATTACTCTTTAAAAGGATCAGCTGTATGTATGTCATCCATCCTTTTATATTTCAAGACATTGTACATTAGTGTCCATAGTTAACTGTTTCATTGATAGTAAATATTATTGCTATACCAGATAGTGCTGCACATTCCAACTTTAAAATAAAGAACCATAATGCAATGTAAAAAGAAAGATTTAAACTCAAACCAATATTTAACCCTACTTGTTCCCATGCATTACATCGGTAGATCCATTTGGATTCTACCCTTTTTAACTCATGCACAACATCCCCTCCCCTCCATAATAAATTAGGTTTATCCACCACCATGAAGTATTTATATCTTCATATTGTATGTGGCTATAAAGCCTGGGAACTTAATTGTCTACAGGCACTTTTTTATTTAAGTGAAAAAGTATTTCCCCCATCTGATATGGACTGATCTTTTGGTTTCCCAATATATTGATATGCCTACATTATTGTATATTATATCCTTCTCAGTACACCTAAGGTTCCCTTTAAGGGCGGTATCAATATTCACCCTGCAAAGCCTATTTGATTTAGCAGTAAGATCCTTTCTACATGCTGATTATAAAAGCTGATCACATTATGGCCTTTAGATTTTTGGAGTTCCTATAAATAAAAGTGGTCTTGGATCAAATAATTAAAGCATGAGTAAAAATTGGCTGGTTCTCGACTACAAGACAACTACACACGCCTGTTTTTGTGACTATATGATCCTCTTGCTTATTAAGAATATCCAGACATTTTGCTCACACTTTATTAACAACACGCATAATAAGTGAGGAAATGGTGGTTTTATGTAACTGCAGAGGAGAGATGGACACCCGCCTATCAACTGATCCCAACTACAAGTGTATGATTTAAACCTTGCATACTGTAATGAAGAGGTAAGACAGAATTGTTTGTTAAAGTCTGCCACAGCTTTAATTGTAACTCCATATTATGCCTAGCCATTAAAAACAGATCCCTGCACTTTAAACTCGGGTTGCAATAGCAAACATTTATTATTATTTAAAGGGCAACTTTGGTCTCAAACAGGTTAGAGTTGAATGAAAACCTGCAGTATTTCCTTTTAAATGAGCTGACAATGACATTTCTGGCTGGAGCCTGTGAGAAATTACATTAGGGTGAATGTTCAAACTTCCTGCTTCCAGTAGGTTGAGTGACATTCCCAGACCTCTGCCCCACCCCTCTACCCAGGGGGAGAAGCATGCTCAGTTAAGACTTAGTGCTGGGTAAATCAGGAAGTACCTGGGGGGGGAAATGACAGTTGAGAAGGGGAGCCTATTAATGCAGACAGATGCTGGTCACATGACTACAAGCTGGTCACATGGCTGAAAACAGGCAGTGTTCAAGCAGGAAGTAATATTGCAGAAACTTTCCAGCAATAACTTCAACACAAGTTTTATCTAGAGATGTGATATATGTTTTATTTTAAAGGTACCGTGGAAGGCTTTTTAAACAATCCTTACTATTTTGGAAGAATTCAAGACCACAGTTAGCCTTTAACCATTTACATGATGACACCCCCTTTCTATGCCAGTGTCCTATCCCAGGGGGCATGTGAAATCCAATGACCTCTCCATCCTGTGCAATGATCTGTCTGCCACCAGTTATTGTACAATCAACTACAAAGCCTGATAGCAAAATATCTAGCCCTATATCATTCAGATGTATCTGATTGCAGGAGCACCTGGTTATCTCCCTTAATTTGCCTGTGTCGGATGACTTCCTCCAATTGTTCAATCAAACCTACAGTAGATATACTAGTGTTCAGCATTTGCCATGCTCTTTCTATTGCAAAGCAGCCCTTAGGATGATCTCTGACGAGACTAAGACAGCTCTAATGAAAAATGCCCCAAAGTCAGCTTTAAGCAACCAATCTCAATACTTGGGAAGGACAGGGACCTACAGTTTATTCTTCCAATAGAGGCACCCCAATTTATTTAAACAAGAAAAAAGGTGTTGAGGAGGTGTTCACACAGTAGGAGGGCCTACGAAAAGGAAGTCATCCAAATAATGGATAACTGACTGCAAACCTGTCTAAAACCGAACCATCCATTGAAAAAAGGAATTGAATAATTCAAAATAAGCACAAGATATTGAACAGCCCACAGGCCCATATCATAAAAACAACTTCCTTCCAGCTGCCACCCAGTAGGTGAAACAAGCTCTCCTGCAGGAACAAACGAAAAGAAGATTCAAGGCCCGACTTGAATCGTAAGTGCTCCTTTGCCTGCCTACCTCAGCAGATCCATTGTCCTGTAAAATTATATATATATATATATATATATATATATATATAATTGATGGCAAGTCCTTAGAAACACCACAATTAATGTTAGCCCCTTTTGGGAAAGACATATGGTGATTTAAGCTAAACTAACCCTGTTCTTCCTTTGAAACGACCCTCAGGGGAGAAAGCCTAAGGTTGTGAAAAGGGGTTTTTGAAAAAGGGTCTGCCATGCGACCCAATGATAATTTGGCATTAATTAATTTTTTTCTTAACCAACTCTGAGAATTGCAAAACAAATATCAAATTACAACAAATTGGGGATCAGGGGAATAAACAAAGGGAATCATGAAACCAGATAAGAACCCTTCTCTAAGTAGGTCTGCATCATCTCTCCTTCACCAACACATTGATGGTTGTCTAGCTTTGGGGCATTGCCTGCAAAAACAGCAGATCACTGCATGACCAGGAACCCCAGAATCTGAACAATCATGTCTAAACTTGCATGAAGCACCAAAGCAACAGTGCCCCTAATTATGCATCCAACAATAGCCTGCCTGTTTAGGAGCTGCTACTAATCCACCCTGAGATGGCCCCTGGGCCAGAATTGGAGAAGAAAAAGAGTTCCGACCCAGCTCTGGTCAAAGGGCCAGACGCTGCCTTAACTCATCATAATAACCCCACCAAATCCTGCAATGGATTTTGTGTATGCCCCATAAATCTTCTCAAGATGCACAAATAGGTCTGCACATTTTCAAGGCGGAAGGTTTTTGCTACCTTTGGTTCTTTCTTCTTTCCCTTTTC
This sequence comes from Hymenochirus boettgeri, assembly GCA_019447015.1. Taxonomy (NCBI): domain Eukaryota; kingdom Metazoa; phylum Chordata; class Amphibia; order Anura; family Pipidae; genus Hymenochirus; species Hymenochirus boettgeri. The sequence continues at coordinate 152,849,687 of CM033474.1, forward strand.
AAACCTTTTCTAATGGCAATTCAGTAGAAATATGGGACCATATGCCCACCCAAAGGAGCTAACCAACAGAAGAAATTCACCTTGTATGTTTCTAAACTAGGTAATGGATCCAAAGGCAGCTGTGCTGTCGACCACCCTGAATTATTTCCCAGATTGTCTGCACTAGCAGAACCCCCCCCCCCCTTTTCCAGGAGGGCTTAGTGCACCTCTACTAAATCACCCTCATCCTGGGCTTCTGTTGTATGTCCCTTCCAAGCCCCATTACAATATAACTCCGACTAGATGTTGGTACAACTGGAGGCAAAGATGGAGCAGTAGGCAGGATAGCAGGTAAGGATTGTTGCCCCATTGGAATCTGCTGCTAGACAGGACACATCCCTTGCATCTCTTTTGAGCTGGACCCCAAACTGTTCCGTGACCCTGACTCTTGCTCTTTCTGGATGCTGGGAACTATGAAGGTGGCTACTGAGGTACCTAGATGTGTGTGTCTTGTGACAACCCTAATGCTGCTGTCTGCTCCATCCTCATCATGAAACACAGAAACCGCACAGAAACAGGTACACACCTACTGATAAACTCTCACAGCCAAATCTACTATTGTCTACCATTGTCACGAAACGCGTCAGAGACAGGTTCCTGTAGTGACTTTTTCCTCACATTTGTTGGCCATGTGACACAATAAAGGATTTATTTTGCACCGGGTTGAAGACTCGTCCCTTCCATTTTATTGTTTAGCTGAGACGTCTGGCGGTTTCTGTTGTGTGGAGGTGCCGGTCCTCCTGGGACTGATGGTCTCCCCGTGTTGCTCGGTCAGTTGGTAGACCGGGGGTAAGATACCTGATTGTTACTGTTAGTTCCCCCGATACCTGTGGTTTTAAAAGTAAATATGTGGATTTTTTTCCCCTCAGACATTGGTAAAATGCTTGGAATACTGACAATGGTAAAATGCTTGAGAAACTACTACTGATAAAATGGTAGCACAGAGAAAATGAAAAATGCTTGGCAAACTGCTTATAGAGTAGTGTCACACATGGACACTGGGTAAATCTGCTTGGCACACAGATGGGCAACATGCATGGCGCACAGACAGACATTGGTTAAAAAAAGACTGCATTGGCAATGTTTTTTGATAGCACAGTGCACAAGTAATAACAGTAATAATACATTCCTGGAAAGACACACACACACACAAGCACTGATAACAGCCCCTCCTGAGTCTAAGCACAGTCTTTCACAGCAATGGATTTTTTAAAACTTAGTAATTTCTCTTATACTCTTAATGGATCATTTTTCTGCACGGGAAAGTTTAGGAAAGGGGCAGGAGGGGGTGGAGCTCTGCACTACAATTGGCTCAAACTCTGCATAGGAACATTTAGGCAAGGGGAGGGAGGGGGAAGAGCTGTGCAATCAGAAGCTGTGGCAGCTTCCCAAGAAACGCACACATGCGGACATCCCGGAAGAAGACAAGAAACCAAGAAGGGTATGTCGATTCTGGGGCTGTCTGGGTGTAAACCAGACAGGTGGCAGCCATAGTTATGAGTGTGTATCAGTAGATGCTTGTACCTGTATCTGTGCAGTGTTAGAAGGTGTGTTTTTGCATTTCAGATCATAAAACTAACTTTTTTGATGGAACGATTACACAGATTCCTTAGCTAGGTAATAGCACACTTCTCCTATGTGTCCTGCATGACTGTAGCCTGTCTCTAGCTGGGAAATGTGGGAATAAATGCTTGTGAATGTTCTCATTCATCCAGGTCATGGTATATCTGTTGTATTCAGTTAGATCACCGGCAATTTAAGTTTAGTTCTTGAAGATGTTTTGCTAGTCATCCGACTGGCTTTCTCAATTCAGAGTGACTTGTACAAGAATCTGTTAGCAATTATGTACCCTGGAAAGTCCCAATTAGCATATCACAGCCAAGGAAAATTAAACTATTTTAGACCGTAACAGGGGGAAAAAAAATCAAAAGAGATTAAAAGAAGCTCACTTACTGGCAGAAGATGAATAAATTAAAGTAGTAAAGAAATGTAACAGTACGCAGATTTTAATGAAACCATTAAGCTTCTTTACAAAAAAAAAGAAATGAAACATTTCTTAGAGTCTGTTTGATATGCGCATCGGTTACAAAGCACCAGTTAGATTAGATGCACTCTGTATTGTGTTTTTTTTTCCTCACAGTTTCTTTGTATACCCTATAAACTGTACAAGTCTACCAGCTGGTCTTTTGTTTAGCTGTAATTGTATGTAAAAAAAAAAACCTCAGACTGTATTGAATTAAAATATATATATATTAGGTTAGAAAATGGGAGTAAAATAAGAAACATTAACATTCTTTTTGCAAATAAAGTAATTTAGAAATACAGTAGTTTTCCCTGTTCATCAGTGTTTGTAATGAAATACATGAACACTTTTGGTTTGGCTGTTGGCTCAGGTTCTACGTTCAAATCCACAGTACATTACATTTGAAAGGAGTTTGTATGCTCTTCCTGTGCTTGCTTGGGTTTCCTCTGGGTATTCGAGTTTCCCTTACAACCATAAAAACATACTTATAGATTGTATGATAGATTGTAAGCTCTTTCAAGGGAAAGTTCAGCACAAATACGTAATCTTTCAGGAATAAAAGGGAGTATTTTCTCATTTCATTGACCATAATCTGTCCATCTAGAGATTTCTCTGTGCATAAATAAATGCTCCCTAACTGGCTTCCTGTTTGCAGGACTTTAAAGGGGACTTTGGCAAGTCAAAAAAGAGGGAGGATAACAAAGTAATAGTATGGAATAATAGAAAAGACAGAAGTATCAAAGTGTATATAATTCAACAATATATGCCTATTTCTTTTCCAATAAAATGGTAACTTTACTGTATAATAATAATAATAATAATAATAATAATTATTATTATTATTATTATTATTATTATTAGCTGAATTTCTAAAAGCGTACAAGGGTTTTTATGTTTATGCAATCATTACTTATAATGATGTGCCATAGAACAGTGCAAATTAATTTTAGGTTATGCATGTATAATTAATTTTTAACTGATAGGTTTATTATGTATTTGTAGTGTTTTAGTCTAATTTCTGAACTCTATGAAAAATTACCCGGATTTACTTTAAGATAGCTGCCACTTTAGAGACAATACAAACTATGATAAATGACTTACAAACTGGTACTACAATACAGACGTGCAGTTGCAAGTAAGCAAGACTGAACTATGTTTTAAGGTTATATCTGTACAGAGCACTGCTAGAAAATAAAAAGTCACAAAGATTTATGAACATACTCCTTTGTGGCATACTTTTTTTTGCAGCTTTTAGGTTACAGGAATATGCCTTATTATATTTAGAAACTGTTTTAGCTCATTTATCAAAACTATTTTATGGTTTTGACATATTTAAATCTTCTCTAACCTGATAGGTTTCAGAGGTTATGCATCATTACAGGACATTTTAGGAATAGATTTATGATTAATATTTTCAAAGAAATGTTTTAATAGTACATATTGATGTCACAAGTAGGTAAAATAAAAAAAGGCTATTCTGATTAAATTAGTTTCTGAGATGCATAGATTATACTCCTGTAAATGCATATTTACCAGCAAGTGAATACCATATCTTTACTAACTAGGCTTATGCCATTTTAATAGGTAACATATATACGTGAGTATAAACCGACCAGAGGTACTTATTTTTAACTGATAAACCAGGAAAACTCCTGACTCGCATATAAACCCAAGGTTGACTTTCTCCAATAGACAGCCCCATAGAAAGCCTCATACACAACCACCTAGAAATTCCAATACACAGCCCCATTGAAAGTCCAATACACAGCCCCATTGAAAGTCCAATACACAGCCCCATAGAAAATGCCATACATAGCACCTTACACAGCCCCATAGAAAGCCTTATACAAAGCCCCATAGAAAGTAAAATACACAGTCTCATAGAAAGTCCCATACACAGCCCCATAGAAAGTCCTATGCACAGCCTAATAGAAAGTCCCATACACCTATGCCCCTCTTTATAAGACACTATCCTGCTAGCTCTAGTTGTTGCTATCTGGCGCTGTTGGTTACAGCTAAGTCTTTATTTACCAGAACCCCCAAATCTTTTTCCAACACAGATTCACTTTACACAGAGTTATTTATTTTGTAGGTGGCACAAAGATTGTTGAAGCCCAAATGCATCACCACATTTATTAATACTACTGCACATTTTATTAATTTCCATTGCACCAGTGTAACTAATCGGTTATATGCAATAAACATACATAGTAACATAGTAACATAGTAACATAGTAATTAAGGTTGAATAAAGACATTCGTCCATCAAGTCCAACCTATTCCCTTTTTTTTTTTTTTTTTAATTTATTTATTTTTTTTTTAAACCCTACCTAACAGTTGATCCGAGGAAGGCAAAAACCCCAGCTAAAAAAGGGGGGGAAAAATTCCTTCCTGACTCCAAACGGCAATCGGAAAGTATCCCTGGATCAACCAATCTATATGCATTAATACCAGTAATTCTCAATATTTTAGTTTAGAAAACTTATCCAGGCCTTTTTTAAAGTTATTCAATGAACTTCCATTACCACCTCTGCTGAAACAGTTCCACAGTTTCACCTGTTCTCACTGTAAAGAAACCTCTCCTAACTTGAAGATGAACTTCTTTTCTTCCAACCTTAAAGGATGTCCACGAGTCCTCTGATATGACTATTAGTGAACAATGCACCAAGAGTTCACTTTATGGGCCATTAATATATTTGTATAAGGTTATCATGTCCCCACGCAACCGCCGCTTCTCTCCAATGTAAACAGCCTAACTTGTCTAATCTGCCTGCATATTCAAGCCCCTCCATTCCCTTATTAATTTAGTTGTGCCCATCTCTGAACTGCCTCAATTTCCAAGATGTCCCTTTTGTATGGGATTCCAAAACTGCACCGCATATTCCAAATGTGGCCTACAGTGCCTTGTAAAGAGGGAGAACAATATTTTTCTCTCTTGATTCCATTCCCCTCTTTATACAAGACAATATCTTGCTAGCTCTAGCTGTTGCTACCTGGCATTGTTTGCTACAGCTAAGTCTGTTATCTACCAGAACCCCCAAATCTTTTTCCATTTCAGATGCACTTAACACAGAGTTATATTTTATAGACAATAATATAACATGGACAAAAAAATCATAATCTGAAGTATATATAAAACTATATATTTGATGGGGAGCTAAATTCACCAGATTACGTTAGCTTTGTCTCACCTTTCCTTCTGCTGTGGCTGTTGTTTGTTTGGTTCATTTAAATAACCTGTGGGTACTAGAGGTCACCTCCCATAATCATCTTTTCCCCCACACATTTATTTGCTTTTGTATACAAAACAAAATTCATATTTGAAGTTTATTTCCTATTAATTAAGTCTGGAGGATTAAACATGTTACCTCATAGGCTGCATGTTTCTAGTAATTATTTAGCCTACTGACCACCCCTAGAGTTAACACAGTTATATATTTATAAAATGTATCTTCTGGTTGTAAAAGAGTGAAAGCAAAAAAAATAAAATAATAATAATAATAATTGTCAGAAAATAAGCTGAATGTAAGTTTTATATTATTTTTCCTGGGAAGCTGTTTACAATTCATGCGTGCTAGAAAATAAATGTCAGGGTGCTATCAGGAACTTCCATATTGGTGTGAAGACATCTGTATGAAAAAATGTGCATAAAGACAGTGAGGACTACATGGGCTGTGAGTTGTACTGGCAACAATAGGAAAACCTTCTTAGTTACAGAATCTACTTTTTACATTTACATGCAACTTACTAGAGAAGTATCTTACAATGAATATGTGTTTAGTTTCATTATTCTTTAAGTTACTTCAGATATTGTAGGGCAAAAACTGCAGAGAAATGTCATGAGCTGAATTTTTAGGAAAACAAAAAAACAATTAAACGTGCAAAGTCCCAATGGGACAAAGAGTGACGACACCATGAGTTGTTAACATTTTTAATAGCTTAAGCTGCTTATAGTTGTGTCATTAATTGATTTTTTTCATCACCCAGTGATAAAGGGGGATCTTCCTGCATTCTGCATTCAGAAATTTCTTATTGCTACATTTATTCTTCATTTAGTCAATAAATTAGGAAATGTAATTTACTGCAAAGCAATATTACTATATTACCCTCTCTGGGTTATTTATATAAATGCACGGTTATCCAAGCATGTTGGAGAGAATACATCACTCACACTTATTAAATAATAGCATTAAAGTATTAAAAAAAAAAAACTATTTCACACCTTCTACTTATCATCAATATGCCCACGTGTGGTTCCAGAATAATATGAGGTAATCTTGGGACTTTATCTTTCTAAATAAATGCTTTAGTGACCATCTATTGTTTCTTTCAATGTTGTAAGAACACAGATCAAAGTGAAACACAAGGGAAATCATTTTGCCAATAGTTCAAACTATCATCATCACCATGATTTCCAGCATTATCTCACGGGACATCTTCTCTGCCTTCTTTCAGGCAAATATGCCTCAATCAGTGAACCACTGAAGTAGTTTTAGTCACAGGGGCATCAAAGGCCATTTTTAAAAGGTCAAATTGGATTGCTTTCACAAAATGAGAGAAATGGTGAAAAGTAAAAAGGATTTGACACTGAGCAACAAAACTGCTCACTCAATATTGGTTAGATGGCTGCTGAAAGTTGACCCTAAACGCGTGCTTCTGTATTTATTAATAGCAACAACATTCACTGTCTGTATTATCTGAAATGCCATATCCACAGATGCCAAATAAAACTGAGATTTGCTGATAGGTTCTTAAAAATTAGCAGAACATTTTACAACATACTGCATTCATCTGCAATTATAATTTCTAAAGCAACATCATTTATTAATTCTAACATTTTCTATCTTATATTATTACATTCTTCTTCAGTACAAAATATTTGCTTTGCTAGAATCCATTAGAAGTTTATAAAGTATCAGTATCATTATTGTGTTCCTATAAAAAATGCACACTGTGTGTCGGATATGAGACATACTGATATACCTAAAAATATAAATATACCTGATATAGGTGCACCACTGTGTTCAATTGACCTTTGGGTGGTGCTAGGAGTCAAGAATATCTAAACTAACAACAATAGGAAGATAGCATTCCCAAGTACCCATAAAAAGCACTCGCACACTTGATATCCCATGAGTATAAAAACAGATTTATTGGCACAGAATAAATAAAACACCCCACACCATAAATGTATTAACCCCCTCCCCCATATATATAAGAACAATAATACTATGCAATATAGACCACTGGGAGTCCCCAGTCAAAAAAAATACCCTACAAGGTCTCAAAATATTAGGTCGTGGACCTCGTGCTGGATATGTTCGGTGAAGAAAGTGAAATGTCACTTAAATATACAAGTTCAGGATGACTCCAGGCCTGTATATCAATCACGGCCTAACAGGGACCCAAGAAGAGCTGCTATACATAAATCACAATATGCGGAGGCTATTCATCCTGCTTTGGCGAGATCACTCCCTTAGCTTTTACGATGTTCGAGCCTCTGGAGTATAACACTCTTCCATGATGGTTTGGCCTCCGTCACAACAAAGGTGCACCATCACAAGGTGTAAGTTCCAACCTCTCTCACTGGAATATAACCAAGTGGCCTAGTGCAAATAAATAGATAAGAGCAGTCATACAAGGGAACCCCACTATGAAGGTACTGAAATTTCGTCAGATAGTAATCACTACTGAGACATACGGCAACATAGACACCAGAATAGCAAATGTCCTATGCACACCCAGGACTTAAACAACAAACAGTCATCTTAAACAAAGAAGGAGGCTACTAATCCTGCTTGGGTAACATGGCTTCCGTTGCTTTTACGATGTTCGAGCCTCCGATCTTAGCACAGACCGAGATTTCCTCCGTCCGGTCTGTGCTTCACCTGGGCTGAGTGACGTGTCTGGTACTAATCCATGCCGTGTCACCTCACCAAATCTTGCATCCAACACGCTAAGTCCGAACCACATGGACCGACGTTCATTTCGCTTGCTCCTTGCTTCTGTGTTCAAGCTTCATCAGGGTCTCGCGATTCCCAGAACGAGTCCTGTAGTTATACCTATTAGCCCAAGGGTGCAGATACCTGTTTAAAAGCATGGGTTAAAGGCAAAATATATACACGGATGCTGGGGGTGAACCCTTAATGGCCTTGTCCCTCTGAATTAGAGGCTAACATATGGACCACACCATGGCCCTGAATTACCCTTGACATTAACACTACTACATTAAAGATCAGCGCTGTCATATTATTGTTTAACATTACTTTCATAGCCTTTTGGCATTTAATATTATGCATTACTTGTCAATTAAGAAATGCAGATACGGGTCAGTAATTTATAAGAAGCAGCTATACTGTATACCATCATTCAGACCTTGAGGATCTCCGTTTGGAGATTAAAAATCCACCTGCTTTCAGCTTGGAGCAGTCTAGACTCTATATTTCCACCTCTTTGGCCCAATAAAATTTGTTTTATTCCCATAAATATAAAGAGAACTTAATTTTCTTTATGGGTCTCAATTATGTGTTTAGCCTAACGCTTCTTTCAGGCTAATCTTTAATTGTAGCACGTACATGTTCTGCAATACATATATACAGTTTTCTCCTGGTTTGTCCCACATATTTTTTTCCACAAGAACATTGTAGTAAGTAAATGACTAACTACTCTGACATGTTATTAAACTTTCACTTTGAACTGATGACCATCATTCCCTTGAAATGTATCATTTTTTACCCCCATATATTTACACATGCTACATCTTCCACAGGCCCTATGGCCCTTCACTGGAGAATATTTAGCAAAGTTCATACATTTCTCTCCCTTGGTTTTAAATGACTGGGAGATAACATATCTCTAAGATTTTTCCCTCTCCTAGCTGTCATTTGGGGGTAGCACCAACTCTAGATTTAAGTCTGCATTGTCTGTCAAAAGAAACCAATATTTCTGTAGTATATTTTTAATACGTTTCCAGTCTTTGGGGCATATTTATAAAGGTTCGTTAACTTTTCGCGGCCGTTTTCGCGGACATTAACGCATAAATCGCGTTTACCACGATTTATAAAAGTCCGAAAATGGCCGCGAAAAGTTAACGAAGCGTTAACCTTTCGCGGCGATACTTACCTGTTACCGCCGCTTCTATTTATAAAGCGGCGGTACTGGTTTCGCTCGGCTAGTATCGGCTGTTTTACTTCGCCACCTTGAAGGTGGCGAAGTCAGCCGATACTAACCTCCCGCGCGCGATACTAACCTCCCGCGGCGGGGATGGCAGGCAACCCGTGGCGGGTGGTCGCACCCGCCCCGGGAGACACGCCCACTCCGCCCACACCCCCCGCGGCGGCAGCGCGACCACCCGCCGCTGCTTCCCAGCAGCCCTCCCAACCCGTTCCCCGTTCGCGGCAATCTCGGAACGGAGGCTAGGAGGCTGCCGCGAAGGGCCACAGCAGGTGTCGCGACCACCCGCCGCGCACCCCCTCCCCGGCAACCCCTCCAAGCCCCCCTGCCCCGGCCGCTCCCGGGAGGGGACGGGAGGGAGCCGCTGGGGGGGTGGAGGCTCCCTCCAGCGGGGCCCTGAGAAGGGCCTTTTGGGGCTTAGGGGTCCCGCAGCTCGAACCGGGACCCCCCTTCCCCGGCCCTTGAAGGGCCTTTCGCACTTACAAGTGCCCTTGCGGCTCTGACAAGAGCCTTTTGGGGCTTAAGGGGTCCCGCAGCTCGAACCGGGACCCCCCTCCCGGCCCTATCAGGGCCCTTGCGCACTTACAAGTGCCCTTGCGGCTCTGACAAGAGCCTTTGGGGCTTAAGGGGTCCCCGCAGCTCGAACCGGACCCCCTCCCCGGCCCTATCAGGGCCCTTGCGGCACTTACAGTGCCCTGCGGCTCTAACAAGAGCCCTTTGGGGCTTAGGGTCCCGCAGCTCGAAACAGGACCCCCTCCCCGCCTTGTAAGGGCCCTTGCGGCACTGACAAGTGCCCTTACGGCACTGACAAGTGCCTTTGGCGGGGGTCCCGCAGCTCGACCGGGCCCCCCAGTGGCGTCTCTAAAGAGCCCTTGGGCGACGTCTTCGGGCTGGCGACACCAACCCCACTCAGGTCGCCGATGCCAGGCAGACTCACTGCGGCCGACAGTGAGCCGCTGGCACCGCCGGCCTCAGCGGAGCCGATGTTGCCAGCCGCTTCTTTCTTCAGCCATCTACTCGCGATGGCATCTGAGTTCCTCGGCGGAAAGCTCCTCTTTATATAGGTTTGCAGAAATCCATAATCCGTTTCTGATTGGTCATTTTATACTGCTTTACATTAACCAATCAGATTTCAGAACTTTCCAGAAATCTGATTGGTTAATGTAAAGCAAGTATTAAAAAATTGACCAATCAGAAACGGATTATGGATTTCTGCAAACCTATATAAAGAGGAGCTTTCCGCCGCGGAACTCAGATGCCATCGCAGTAGATGGCTGAAGAAAGAAGCGGCTGGCACATCGGCTCCGCTGAGGCCGGCGGTGCCAGAGGCTCACTGCGCCGCAGTGAGTCTGCCTGGCATCGCGACCTGAGTGGGGTTGGTGTCACCAGCCCGAAGACGTTGCGTCGGATCAAGACGCCGGCAACATCGGCCTCGTTGAGGTCGCCGCGCCTGCGGGGTACCCTGGCGGCCGCAGGGTACCTCTCGGGGGTCGCGGCCTCGGCGGAGCTGGTGTCGCCGGGACTGGAAAAGAAGACGTCGCCCAAGGGCTCTTTTAAGAGCCGCACTGGGGGTCCCGTTTCAGTTGCGGGACCCCCCCAAGGCACTTGTCAGTGCCGCAAGGGCCCTTATAAGGGCCGGGGAGGGGGTCGAGCTGCGGACCCCCTAAGCCCAAAAGGCCCTTCTCAGGGCCCCGCTGGAGGGAGCCTCCACCCCCCACGGCTCCCTCCCGTCCCCTCCCCGGGAGCGGCCGGGGGGCGGGGCTTGGAGGGTTGCGGTGAGGGGGTGCGCGGTGGGTGGTCGCGACCACCTGCGCGCCCCTTCCGGCAGCCCTCCTAGCCTCCCGTTCGAGATTGCCGCGAGCGGGGAACGGTTGGGAGGGGCTGCTGGGAAGCGGCGGGGGTGTGGGCGGGGTGGGCTTATGCCGCGCCCCCTTAGAGCGGCGTCGGGAGATTTTAAGTCCCTTCGTGGCGATACTGTCAGTATCGCCGTAGGGGCTTAAAATTACCGCAGCACATCGCGGCCGCGATAGGTATCGCGAATAGCGCTCGCCGTTATAATACGGCGATAGCGCTATTTTCGCGGCCGGATGTGCGGCGGTAATTTTTTTGCGATATTATCGTTTCTTTATAATATGCCCCTTTGTTGTAAATAGTTTATAAGCAAATAGAACCATCCCCCACCTCCACTTTTTTCGGCTCTTTTTTATACAGAAGTTCTGCTCTCGTCTTGTTGCGTGCTATTTTAAAACCTTTTTGTATCTCCCTTCTCTTATATGCTCTCATCTGAAACCTCCGTTTCAGATCCTTAGACTGCTCCAGAAACTTCAACTCAGAGGAACAGTTTCATCTTATACGTTGAAATTGACCCACTGGTATTCCTTGTACTAAGTTGGGTAGGTGATGACTAGATGCTAACAAGACTGCATTAACCGCAGTTTTCTTTCTATAAGTTTCTGTACCAGAGTATTGTTATCCTTAGTAATTAAAGGTCAATAGGTCAGGAGCTACAACTCCATTCCGCTGTAAGTCTTATATTTTTGTTGTAAACATTGAGTCTATCAATAAACATTTTAAGTAGGGCTCGGTGGCAGCTCCTATTCTAAAAGAGTGTAACCCGTACTCCCTTGGCTGTAGTCCCACTGCCTCAAGATATTTCTGAAAAACTTACCTGAATTGAAATTGGGATAGAAAGGAACCCTGGCTATGGATAAGTAATTGGCCTGCCTGCTGGGGTTTTACTGCCATAAACTGCCTATAACTGCCAACTGGGCAGGACGTATCCCCTTCCAAGAGCCATAGGAATATGATCATACCTTTCCCTTCCTGATCTGTCTTGGACCTGCGAATAATCACCCGCAAACCTTCTTGCGTTTCGCAGACGTCTCCTTCCATCAGCCTGCTTCCTCTTGTCTTGCTAAAACTAACCAGTTCGCTAATCCTTAGCGCCCCAAAAAAGGCCAACGAAAAAGCCAATACTGAAATAAGAGACTGAAGCAGTGTAAAGGAAACTGGACGACATCTGTTCTGTACCACCCCTTGTTTTCTGAAACCCCTTAGAGCACCATGGCCTCTTTAGTCACATCTCTCATACCTGTGTCCGAACGACAGCCCAGACAATCTACTATTCAAACCGGCTATGGACATTCCTTCTGCGTACATTTTACCTATCCATGCCAACAATATGTCCCGGTCCTGTAAAAGAAAACCCCCTTTCTAAAGAGCCCTTTTTTCAGATATCCACTCCCTCCATGCCCTGTCATACTTTATCCAAGTGGCTGGTGCCACGGACATCCTCACCAGGTCTGCCACTTGCCTTCCCCCAGCTCCCACAACCAACTCGGACAAGGATACCCCATTTGTTCCGCTGCAGGTCTCACTTGCCGGAACCGGTCCCACTGCAAATGAGAAAGGGAAACAGTACCCACATTTTGCAAGCCTGGAACATGCCTAGCTCTAAACCACAAGTTAAGTTTTAAGCATCTCCATGTATCTGAGCAATCGCAGGATTGGTGGTGACAAAGCCGATAAATTGTTTATGTACCACCCCCAGGTTGTCTGAGCAGAAAACAATATGTTTGTTGGCTAGCCTGTCACCCCAAAGGTCAACCACCCCCAAGATGGGAAATAATTCCAGAAATTTAACATTTCTTTAAGGCCCAACTCCTGCCATCTCCCAGGCCACTGTTGTGCACTCCACTGACCGTCCAGGTAGGCTCTGTAGCTGCTACCGCCTGCTGCATCAGTGTATAGGCATAAGGACCCACTCTCCACCCTAGGCCCTTGCCATAAAGACTACAAAGTCTCCTCTCAAGTCCGGGAGTCTGGGGTGGTCTCGTGGGAGTGCGGGAGACCACCCCAGAATGAGGGAAACTCACGGACGATCCGGTAGGAGTGGGATACTTGTTATACTCTATACCAGTGATCTGCCTACATTTGTTTATAAAAATATAACTCCCAGCATTCCACTACAGCACTTACAATATCAGAAAGCGTCCAGGGAGTGCTGGAGTTGTAGTTTTCAGACATTTGGATGCCTGCAAGTTGAAGACCCCTGCTATATATTTAGCGGTATGGTAGGTTTGTTTCTATGAACATATTTGGTTATAAATAAAATATTTATTTTAACTTTTAGACTTTTTTTTTACTTGCCTGTACAAATTTTATCAAGAAAGACAAAAAGCTTGTCGGTCGGGTTTCGGGTCCGAAAACTTGTGGCTTGGGTCGTGGGTATGAAGCAGATAGATAAGCGGGTTGCGGGTCAGGTGTGGGTACGGGTTTTTCTGGTTGGGTGCGGGTCTGGAAAATTAGACCCGCGCAGGACTTTAGGACATGCTCAAGCTCATTGAGCAGAGGGAGGAGACAGATACCTAAAATCGTGTAAAGGGCAGCACTAAACCGTGCAGGTACTTCTGAGTCCCCCCTCCTCAGATGCCGAGTGGTGCCCCAAAACGGAGTGCCACTCTAAATATAACTAACGAGATAGTACTCTGCTGGTGAAATATGGAAAAAATATAGATACACTATAATAATATAAAAAGACCCAGTTTATCCACAATACCTTACAATATAATAAAAGCTGGCCAGCTAAAATACATATACAATAATAACCTTATAAAACATTACAGAGGACTTAGTAATAACCAACCCACCCCCCCCCCCCCCCCCCCCCCCCCCCACCCCCCCCCAACCCCCCCCCCCCCCGAATAATGAACAAAGACTATAAGTCTACAGATTCAATACAGATTCTATGAAATGTAAACAGGGGACAAAGTTATTCCGTGGACTTCTCACTCCGGACAAAATCCTGAAACCACAGTCAGAATGGAAGGATTGCTGGAATATCAAATTCCCATTGGTGTGCGCACACCCAAAAAAAGATCTGGAAGTTGAGTTAAAAGTATACTGCACTGTGCTCCTGGTGGTGGTTGAATAGCGAACACCGTCCTGCAAACGATTCCCCAGACTCTAATACTCCTGGTCCGTAGCTCTGTACAGCCCGTGGATTCTTAAGTGCAGGTAGGCAGACAGACCACGCTGTAAGCGTCTTTTCACAGTGAATCACCTCCTTTTGGCTCCCAACTCCGTGGGCGGGTAGACTCCCTCGGTTTTCAACTTTCGTATTTATTTGGGCACATTAGCCCTCCACCTTACACGGATAGCTCAAACTTTCAACAAAAGTACTTCCGATACGTCCTAGGAGACAGATACCTTTTCCAATGAAGAGGCAGGACTTTGCTGAGATGATGCAGGCTGCATGCTAGTTTTGAGAAGAAAAGAGTGAAGCATTTAAAGGTATTTAAAGAGGCATGTGTTTTCTTTTTTGGGTGGACATATACTTTGAAACCAATACAATAATTGATGCTGTTTCTTTTCTTACCATTCCCTTTAGCTGGTGATGCAAACACTATTCACACCTTTGGGCTGATACAATATTAAAATGTTGCTGCCTGAAAGAGGTTATCACAGGAGAACTGTAGTTAAATCTGAACCAGTATAGTAAGAGCAATGAGTAATGTATTATAATATAAAAAAAAATGTTACTACTAGTTTCAAAAACCTACAAGGTGTACTTATTGACTGCAAGGGCCAGCAAGCTCCAACTCATCTTGGGCAATGCAGTACCCTATCCATCCTTGTTGTGTGCAGGGGTGTTTCCTAGGGTTTTTGACACCTGAAACAAATTTTAAATGCAGCCTATCGGCAGACGGGTGGTGGCATGTGAAGCGGGCATGGCTTTATCAGGGAACATAGGCGTAGCTTGTAGAGATGGGTGTGGTGGGCTGACTTAACACTGATTGGTGGACTGGAGGGATAACTTAAGACTGATTGGTAGACTGGTGTTGAAATGCACTATTGCAGGAAGGAGGATTTTTTTAACTGCCGCCTTTTAATTGTTCCGAAGGGGCACGCCCTGACTAAATGTTTCAGTTTGCTTCATGGTAGGGGCACTTCTGTTTCTGTGACAAACTCCTCCAATTCTAGATACAAGTAACAGAAAAAACAAATGATGCATTTGGTCATGCTCCAAATTTCAGTTAAAAACAACTTCAATATGTAAAAACCTTCATTTGTATTTAGAAACTCCATAGGACACTCAAAACATGAAAAAAAAAAAACAAAGGAAACACAGCAGGAGACTTTTGCTTCCTCTAAGGCCATTTGTTCATATAACACCATTTAACAAAATAGCTACAACAATTAACATGAGGCTGATAATATAAACATCAGATAATAAAACAGAATAGGGTATATTTGTAGTTATGTAAATATTAATTAATATTATAGTCTTGTCTACTTTTACAGTATACTGTATTTTGAATTTTAGCTGCAATTTTATTTCATGCTTCTGTATTTAGAGATTAAGATATTTTACTGAAACAACAAAGAATAATGAGTTTGTGTTTTATGGCCCACATTACAGTAATAGAAAAGTTCTATAAGACAGTTTATGAAAATATACTTCACTCCTTTACACCACAATAACGGGGTGTTAAACTTTAATGCTGTCTTTAAATGAAAATACCTCCTTTTTAATAATAACATTTGCCATTTGCTATAAATCAATGCATATTATAGAGAATAATACTCTATGTTTTCTGAGCTTAAGATAATGGTCTCTGTTCTGAGGGTTTCAGTGGCCAAATATATGTATGTGTGTATTTATATATATAAAAAAAACAAAAACAATGTGTAATGCAGCAGCACAGTGTAATGGAGCAGTGGGGTTCGTATCTCCCAGGGTACACCGTCTCAACCCAGTTGACATATGGAATAATACAAATGAAGCCACACACCAATATTCTTGCAGTCAAAACCGTTTATATAGAAAAACGCCTGTCCACATATTCAATGCGACGTTTCGGGAGTCACAGCTCCCTTTCTTAAGATATGGGCAGTAATGAGAACATCATCAGAGCAATATATTTATACGGTTTTCCACAGGAAGTGACAACACATCAATTAACCCACATACCTGTATATTTTATATATATAAGTCCTCCATCAACTTGCAACAGGTAACCCTGCCTGTACAACGTCATTTTGTGGATGCTGGGCATACAGCTGAGGACCTTAGGTTTATGGTCCTTGAAGTTATACCCAAAAAAGAACAGGGTGATAGAGAAGATAGATTGAAGAAAAAAGAGTTGTTTGGTGGGTAAGAAGTTGCAAACCAAGGCTCCAAGGGGACTTAATAGAGACTATGACCTGTTTCTGTTTCTTTGATGCCTGGTGTAATTGATCTGTTATTAATTAATAGGATACATTGTATATAGTCCCCTTACCCATTGTTCCCCTTTAATTAGAAAGCTTAAAATATACAGGTATGTGGGTTAATTGATGTGTTGTCACTTCCTGTGGAAAACTGTATAAATACATTGCTCTGATGATGTTCTCATTACTGCCCATATCTTGAGAAAGGGAGCTGTTACTCCCGAAACGTTGCATTGAATATGTGGGCAGGCGTTTTTCTATGAATTTATAAGTGGTTTTGACTGCAAGAATATTGGTGTGCGGCTCCATTTGTATTATTCCATATGTGAATTGGGTTGAGACGGTGTACCCTGGGAGATACGCACCCCACTGCTCCATTACACTGTGCTGCTGCATTATACATTGTTTTGTTTATTCCACGCAGATTTGCACTGTTGGTCCTTTGGTGATGACGACATCAAAGTGAGACATACCACGTGGTCCAGCAGAGTTTGCCGACATGGATCGCAAAGTATTCAGCTATTCGAAGGGAGAGACACAACGGGTGATTGGTGGCTTCTCTGATGCGAATGAGTTTCTCACAGCACCGGTAACTGCCCAGCTGCAACGAAACTGGGAAGCTCTAAGGAAACGCTCAGTTCTATGGAAACGCTCAGTGGACCTCGAACTGCACGCCATTACGCTCAGTGAGTACCACAAGGAAAAATGTATACCGAGGGGCCTGCGGGTTAACCTCAGACCCACTTTGTTTCCTAACAATGAAAACTATAAGGTACGGTTTTTACAGATTCTAAATAAGTGTTCAATGGACCTTATGGTGTTAACTGTTGACTGTATTAAAACAGAGTTGGAGGCAGTACGGAGGGATTTCAAACAAACCGAGGCAGAGCTTAAAGTTACCATGGCTGATGATGAATTTTGTAGATATAAGACTGGACACAAGGAACGGTTACAAGTTTATCGTAAGGAGGGAGAAGCCCTCAAATGACGCAAGTATGACAGAGATGCACAAGACTACAGACTTGGGCATGTGTACAGATGGAATAATACTGATCTAAGAGGTGATGCTTCTGGACAAACTGGATGGCCTATGACAAGACGGTCACACTCGGCCCCTGATTTAAACCTTGGTGCTAAGACGGGACAAGCTGCCCAGGGCTGTAATGCTTTTTTACAAGGGGACTCACAAGGTGTGGCAGGAGACGGGGAAGCCGCCATCATCGAAGGGCAAGGCAGAGGAAAGCCCTTGAACAAAAGGAGAGGCACCAATCGCAGGAACAGATAGTATTTAATTTATCATCCCATCCACTGACAGATACTGATATTAAAGTCCTATCAAAAGGACTGAACTTTTGCCCCACATCCAAATGTGATCCATTTAGGCTTGATATAGACCTGTATAGATTTTTTCGTGCAATACGTCTAAAAGTACATTTTTTTGATAAACACGATTACAGTAAAGTGATTGATGTCAAGTCTAGTCTGACATTGAGTGACTTTGGTTTCAAACACAAGAGTAGATTTGTTCCACCAAGAACCTACTCTCCTGCTGAAACCTATATTAAATTGGTACAGGCCGATATACAGGCCCTTACCGGCACTGATGAGTTTTTTCACATTAAATATCATAATCATACTAAAGAGGAGGTTATAGCCTTAAAACTGCTTGAATTTAATAAAGATATAGTTATACGATCCTCGGACAAAGTTGAAGCGGTGGTAATATTGGATTGTATATATTATGAGTGTGAGATTTTGACACAATTATCTGATATGGAAGTATATACAAAGCTTAATGGTGATTCTACAGCTAACTTTAAGAAATTGCTGAAAGATTTCCTTAATGTATTTGTTGATACTGGCGTTATTTCAAGTGATTTATGTGGATTTCTGCAAGTGACACATCCCTGTGTCCCAAAATTGTATACTTTGCCCAAGATTCATAAAGATGTGAGTCAGCCTCTGGGGTGTCCTATAGTCTCAGAGGTTGGCTCCATCTTTACTCCATTGGCTACTATGCTAGATAAAGTATTGGGTCCCTGATATGTGAGACTAGGTCATATCTGAGGGATACCTCTGATTTTTTGTACAAACTTAATAATCTTGATGTGGATCACTGGGAGGATATACAGCTGGCGACTATGGATGTGGCAAGTGTGTATACCTCCATTCCACATACGAATGGTATGGGGGCAGTCCAAAAATTACTTATAGAAAAGGGGCAATTTCAGCCTGAAGAGGTACAGTTTTTCTTGCAAGCCTTAGAATTTATTTTAATGAAAAACCACTTTGAATTCAAAAACGAATTCTACCTCCAGGTGCGTGGGACTGTGATGGGGTTGAACCTCGCACCTGCC
The DNA here is from genome assembly GCA_019447015.1 of Hymenochirus boettgeri. Lineage (NCBI taxonomy): Eukaryota > Metazoa > Chordata > Amphibia > Anura > Pipidae > Hymenochirus > Hymenochirus boettgeri. Next base: position 152,868,491 of record CM033474.1, read on the forward strand.
TACGCCAATGCCTTCATGGCAGGCTTAGAGGATGAGCACGTCTATCGTGATGATCTCTTCTGTGCCCACTGTGTGGCATGCTGGAGATATATCGATGACGTGTTCATCCTCTGGTGGGGTGACGTTTCCACCCTATCGCAGTTCCACGCAAGGCTTAATAAGGCCCATCCATCTATTAAATTTGACTTGAGTTATGATTTTAATAGCATTCCTTTCTTGGATGTACTCATTAAAAAGGACAGTCTGTTACATACAGACCTATACATAAAACCTACAGATCTCAATCAAATTTTGCACTACACTAGTCAGCATATATATTGTATATAGTCCCCTTACCCGTTGTTCCCCATCAATTAGAAAGCTTAAAATATACAGGTATGTAGGATAATTGATGTGTTGTCACTTCCTGTGGAAAACTGTATAAATATATTGCTCTGATGATATTCACTTCACTGCCCATATCTTGAGAAAGAAATGACGCCTGCCCACATATTCAATGACTGTTTTTCAATGAATCTATAAACTGTTTTGACTGCAAGAATATTGGAATATTGGTGTGCGGCTCCTTTGTATTATTCCATATGTGTGTGTGTGTATATATATATATATATATATATATATATATATATATATATATATAATATATATATATATATATATAAATAAATGTTTCCACAGTGTCCGCACTACTCTGGTTCTTCGAACAGTGCTTTATTTAAAGGGCTTTTTAGACAAACATTCTATAAAGTGAAATAATAGCAACGTTTCGGCCGTTATCTATTGGCCTTTATCAAGCTCAAAATATAGTGCATTTGTGCATCAATATATATCCTTTCTCATTAGTGGTTAATTGCAAAACACACCTTTACATGACATCATCTCCAAAATTTAAAGTGACAGTGCTATATTATCATATTAAAATCAGTTGATCCTTAGTTAAGTGCTCTTGTGCTTACTTGTAAAAACAAATCAGTTATACAAACTATTAAAAGTGAATTCCACATTTCTATATAATACATCATTAAAATCTATTAAAGTATATTCAAATACATTAAGATATATTAGCCATATCATATAGAATTCTAGAAAAAATCTCAGGTGAAACGAAGCTCGGTTCTTTTAGATCAATTGCTGCTGGTAATATACCTATATACTTATTTATATTAACCATATCCATTTATCTGGAAAAAAACATCTTGTACTGTACATCTACAGTCAAAACCATAATGTAAATCTCAGGTATAGTATATGCTGCCAGAACTACATGGTTGGGAGGTCATGAGGTAATACAAACACATGTACTGACACTTTTCAGATATTCATTAACAAGGGACAATATGGTTAGGAGATCATGAGGCAATACAAACATACGTACTGACAAATTTCAGCGTTTATTAATAAAATATTTAAGAGAACAATATTCATTCAGGCCATGAGGGGCCAGCGTGTTTAATCCAGAACCTTTCTTTCCTGAGTAACATATTTGCTCTGTCCCCACCTCTTCTGGGCGCAGGTATGTGGTCTATTCCCATAAATTTCTATTCAGAAATTGTATGCTTTTTTTCCAAGAAATGGTTAGCCACTGGTTTGTTGTCTCTATATCGTATTGATAGCAGATCTATGTCCATCAATGCGTAATCTAAGAGTAAGATCTGTTTTGCCTACATAATATAAATTACAAGGACAAATAATGATATAAATCACATGAGTGGTTTGACAAGTGATGTTGTATCTAATGTTGATCATTTTCCCAGAATGTGGGTGTATAAACGACGGGCCAGTGAGCATGTGTTTGCAAGATATACATTTGTAACAGTTAAAGCATCCTTTTCGTTTGTTCATTAGCCAATTATCTATTTTATACTTATCTACTGGATATAGAAATGTGGAATTCACTTTTAATAGTTTGTATATAATGAGTTGTTTTTACAAGTAAGCACAAGAGCACTTAACTAAGGATCAACTGATTTTAATATGTTAATATAGCACTGTCACTTTAAATTTTGGAGATGATGTCATGTAAAGGTGTGTTTTGCAATTAACCACTAATGAGAAAGGATATATATTGATGCACAAATGCACTAATATTTTGAGCTTGATAAAGGCCAATAGATAACGGCCGAAACGTTGCTTATTATTGCACTTTATAGAATGTTTGTCTAAAAAAGCACTTTAAATAAAGCACTGTTCGAAGAACCTGAGTAGCGCTGACACTGTGGAACATTTATTTATATACCTTGGATATAGTCGGCAGCACCAGGTAATTGAAGTTCATAAAGACTGTGTGCACACTTAACCAAATTATATATATATATATATATATATATATATATATATATATATATATATACTTCCATATAACGATTGCACTCCATATACCAATATACTTGCCCAGGTGCTGTCCCAATTGTACAGATATAGTAAGGAAGAAGAGAAGCACTCACAGGTCTTGACAAAAAAGTTCAGAAAACCTTGCCTTATCTCTGACGGCATACTTGTACAGCGTAACCAAGGCAACTGCAAAACAACAAAGGAACCCGGAAGTAGACGTCCTGATGCAGAGACATAAGGCAAAGTGTATAAAGATTGTGACTATCTTTATATGCTTTGCCTTATGTCTCTGCATTGGGACGTGTACTTCGGGGTTACTTTGTTGTTTTGCAGTTGCCTTGGTTACTCCATACGAGTACACCGTCAGGGGGATGATCATGTGATCTGCCCTCTCAGCTGTAGTTTGTTGCGGTGGTTTTGGTGACGCTCCCGGAAGTAGGATTAGCCCAGTGTTGAGCTTATCTATTATGTCTGGGTCCACTGATCTGCCGCGATGGTTCTTTATCTGAAGGTAGCGGATTATTGGATATTTGTACATGTAATCTTTTAAGGTATTGTGTAATTGTATATTGTTGTATAGATTGATGGGGTATGTGGTTATGGGTTCTCATGGGTATATTATGTACTGGTTACAAGGCTTTTTAGGGGGTTGGTCACTGGGTGGCTATTTAATCTGGGTGGTATGTGTGACACTGCATTCCAGAGTACTGAAGGATAAAGTTTGCTGCAAAGCAGTGAGCAGAGCTAACAATCACTGTAAAATGTAGCTCCCCCCAAGCCCTTCTGAACATGCCCTTAACACGCATTCATGTGTATAACTGCTCTTTCACAGAAGGACCGTGCTTGCTCCGCCTACTCCAAGTAACTTCCACCAATTGGAACAGCCTATCAGTTTTCACTGTGTGGGAATAACAGACTTTCTCAAGCAAGGTACAGTAACTTGAGCTCCTGTAAATAGAAAAGTCCTGATTGTTGAGTAAATCACTGCTGTCAGCTTTTATGATTCTCCCTTCTTGCTGTGTTCACTAGCACTGATAGTTGTGATTTAGGCAGGGAAATGTTAGGTAGGAAAAAGGTTTCTCTCTCTTTGCTGTCTGACGATGCATGAGATTATGGGGGGGGGGGGGGGGGGTTCTCCCTTTTTGCTGTGTGCTGATAAATGTGATTATTGGGGGGAGTGGGTGTTGATTGATTAGCACACAGCAAGGAAGGAGAAACAACCCCACAACCCCCATAATCACATAACCAGAAAAGCCAAAAATGTTTTTCGGCTTTTCGAACAATCAGATAAATCAGAATGCTCGAAAAGTCAATCCCGTGTATGGGTGGCTTAGGATCTAGTTTAAGACAATATCACTGCTATTTTCTTACAACCAGTATTATAATGGCATGACATTTATATCATAAATTAGTAGCCTTCATAGTCTAACCCGTTAGTATGCTTCTAAACAGCTAAATATCACCCCCTAACCCCTAAGTCTAAAATTAGGTTTCAGTGGTGCCATTTTCCAGTCCTATTGAGTAAATACCTCACCTAAATATCTGTAGATACCATACATTTTTTTTTACATTTGTACATTTGTATTGTTAACTCTTAAAGTGCATATGTGTATCATAGGGACCTTTTCTATGTATAATTATAGCAGGGGTGTCCAACCTGGTTGAGGCTAAGGGCAACACCAGCGGCACCCCAGACAGTAAAGGGGTCACTGCTCATGCCCAACAACTAACTGCCCAGACCACACACCACACCTAGCTGTAATTCCTATAGGTCACACCTTTTCTCAAACCAACACAACAGGATGGGGTTCAGCATGACCACCTACTGTATGTTTTAAAACATTATACAAATGTGGATTAAATTACAAGAAAAAGGAAGATAGTTCTAAAAGTTGTAAGCATTGAATTCTACTGGAATCTCGTGTGAATGACTGTTTATGTGTAAAATAGTTGTAACTAGCAACTTTAGCATTCTGCCTATGTCACCCTGCAAACTCTGTGTAAATTTTGTTTTAGAAAACATTGTTTATGTGGTAACCTCAATATATTTCTTTGTGAGGCATAGGAAAAAAAATATATGGAGGAACACAAAAATACGAATGAAACAATATGTGCTCCAAAACAGTGAACATTGTCAACAAATGGCTGGACTGTAATAGAGTAACTCTTGCATATTCTACAGTTCTTATGGCTTCTATTTCAAATTAGGAAAATTTGAAATGTATTTTGTATTACCTTTTCCCAAAACACATCAAGTTTTTTTTACTATGTGTCTCATATGTGTAATATCTATTTTACTGCTATAGAAGACTGTCATAGAACATTAATATGATCTAAATGTTAAAGACATAATATCTAGTAAACTAACAAAACTCGTTAGATTTAAGGAATAAAAAGTAAACTTTGTATTTTTTTATTACACTATAAAAAGTCCAAGTATTATATTTACATTTTGGTCTAAAATAAATGTATTAAACATAACCTTCTTTATCTTTAAAGGAGAGGGGGACAATCAAATTCTACTTTGCTGGAATTGCTCCCTTGGTGCCCTTGCTTCCTTGAAACTATCAGCTAAGGTAGACTTCATCTTCGTACTTAGACCAATCACTGTTCATTTGACATTCCTCTGTGATGAACTGACATATTCAATTAACTGTTATCTTACAGAATTACAGTGTGTCTGCTTTTCCTTTCTTGTAATACTAAATTCTCTTGATCCCTGTTCTGCAATACAGCTTCAAAGACACTACCAGAAATAGTTTCTGTGAAGTTATTTCAATCAATTCACTGTCCCTCTATTCTCTCTTTGCTACTTGCTTATGTCTTTTTCCTTATGCACTATTTCTTTCCCATAGTTTTTTCTCTATATTCAATTCAACCACTCTTATCCCTACTTCTCCTATATATTCTCTTTTCTTTTTAACTTTTTCTCTCATCTTTTTTCACTTTATCTCTAATTCATTATTTTCTGTCTAAATGCCCCCTAATATTTCTTCTCTAGATATTCTACCCATCTTTTCAAATTCACACTGTTTCTCTCTACTTCCTGTCCCCTCCCCTTTAAATCTCTTTTTGTACTTCCACATTTTGTTCAAGGTATTTATTCATTTCTTTCCATTCTATAAAAATATGAGACAAGAAATCTCTTTTGTAGTATTTAGAAGAAAAAATACTGATATTCATGAACCCCTCAACTAACAAAATAAAACATGTACATCTCATATTTGAAAATTTTCTTTTGTAATATGGATGAAACACCCTACATGAAGAAATAAATGTCATTGTAAAACTTCAGATATGACACTTTTATAGCTGCAAACAATTAATGATTTGCCTTGCATTCTAGGGATGTGTCATAGGGACATTGCCTGCCCATCTAGCTGGAGCCTAGGTTAAATCAAGAATTAAACTAAAGTACAGTCATAGGCAAAAGGATTTCTAATTTAAATCAGATAATACCAATAGGTCTCTAGTTGAGTGGTATAGCAGTGAACAGTTTATTTTAGATTGAGCCTAAATAGGCTGATAATAATTTAGTCACATAACATGGTGTAGCTCTTTAAGAAGCTGCTCTTTTTAGTCCCATACATAAATATATGCAGTTTTTCACATGTAACAATTTTACATTTTTGATGAACTGATATCCAAATATTATAAGAGGTCCGAGCATGTAAATACTGTATCAGTGGATATGTTTTTTTGAAACTATATTTCAGCCAGGTGGTACTCCTCATTCATAAATAGCGGTATTTTGAAAAAACTACATTTACCTGTTATTATTATTATTATTATTATTATTATTATTATTATTATTATTATTATTATTACATGTATACATGTTTGCACCCTTTTGTTTAATAGAATTTTAATATATTTAGCTTCATGTCATGTAGTTTATGTGGAGTTTATCTTGCTGTGTAGAGGTTTCCTTCCTCCCCATTCAGAATTTTCTAAGACCCATTGCTGGGGTTTGACATGTTTGCATAGTTTCTTCTCAACATAAACCACTAATACCTTGAGTAAAGAATCTTGTGGATGTGCTGGTTAACTCAAATTACAGTAAGTAAGTGGTGATATTTTTTTGTTTTTACTTTACGAAGTGGCTAAGTGAAGGTGAGAAGATTTTTCTTTAAAAGAGTCTCTAAAACTATCTCAGATTTCCTGAAGTTTCTCATGTGAACAAAATGCAATGTTTTTTCATTTAAGCAAGCCATTACCTATATTAGGGATGCAACATTTAGTTAGCTTGTGGAGCGGACCCAGGTTTTGCCATATAATCTGTGTATTTCCCTGGCAAAATTCTTTTGGTAGTTTCAACTGATTAACTGTAAAAGCAAAACCTGGGGTTTTCAACCCAAAATGGGTTTAAGTCAAAACTGTTGTACTACAGTATATACAGTATACATAGATCATTCGTTACTAATGCTCGTATGTGATGTTAAGTTCCACTTTTAGACAACAATATTGCACAGAATTTCTATTTCCACTACTGGTAAGACTATTGATCTGTGATAAATCTCAACTCTGAAAGCTGTGTCAAATTTTATTAAAAAAGCAAACACCATAAAAGCATGATCTGCTGAAATATATTGAAGAGTATAGAGAAGTACAATGTACCAGTCTTTTTTAGGATCTAATTTCTTAAATGCAATAGCTTGTCATACACTTTCCTCTGTATAATAACAAAGAATAGATCTATCATGGAATGGGTATATTGCTTTGGTATATTGCTTCAGTTCTGTAAATTATCGCTCAAACTTTAAATTACTTAGAAAATGTTTTACCTGGTATAATAATCACTCAAATAGTAGAAACAAACAAACAAACAAAAAAAACCTGAGAAATTGCTAATTAGCATTTTCAACTATATTATCATTTTAAAATCAAAGGACAATATTCCAAAAAGCAAATAGTTTTTTGTTTCACCTTTATATTTTTGAGGCTGCAATTTACTGCATTTTTTTAATGCCATGATACTCAAAACTGTTGTGATCAGCCAGTAGCGTAACAATGCTACAGCACACACACACACACCCCCACCTAGGGGGCCCGCGATCGGCTACCGGTCTTTTAAACTTCTGATCGCACATACTTTTACTGTGGACGCACAATCCGCTGTTTAAAAACAGCTGATTGGGAAAGGGACGGGGGGGGGGGTCAGGAGCCGGGCCTCCTCCTGGAGTTAGCCACTTTGCTGCCAGACCATTCGCTACCACCCCCTAGATCAATACATTTTTATGTGAACTGGTGCGCATGGACATAAAACTGGGATTGAGACTGAGAAAAGTGTGTTTGCGTTGGCATTTTTGTTTGCATGTGTCCATATTTTTTTTAGGTTCTTGTATTTGCCTATACAGTAGGTGTCCCTATGGAATATTGAAGTGTCAGTCTGTTGCATAGTGTGCAGATACCTCAACTCTTTTGTTTCTGGGCATGTTAAGCATTTGTGAATTAATGTCCATTTATATCCAATTTGCATTGATTAGTAAATGACAATGCAGAGCTCTCTCTGAGGCAAAAGCTCCAATTTATTATCCACTGAATAAATGCAGTGTAGATATATTTCATCTTTATAAAGTCAGTAATCTAATAACAGTCTAATAAAAACACATCTGGCTTCTACAGAATTACATGCAGATCCATGGACTTGGACATGGATAACACATACTTCATAGTATACACATTATTGCAAGGGTTTGAATTTTGTGATTTTATGAAACTAAAGCAGAGGGTATGTACATGTTTTAAAATGAGGCCACTATTTGCATATAACAGAGTTAAGAAAAAGTAGAGTGGGAATTCTAGAAAGGCACAAACTCTGCATTCATTAGGAATGGGCCCAGCCAATGGTTGGAATAGGTGTAAAGGCTGGTACACACCATACAACTTTCCTCCTGACCAACCGTTCAATACTTTCGACTGGTCGGCTAGGAGGACCGCACGATTGCCCGTGGATTTCCAACCTGTCTCATCTTGCTTTTGTCCGATTCGTCCAAACAAACGATTGGCGCTTGGTCGTGGCCGCCACAAGGAACTATTTTAATAATTTGGCCCGACCAACCGAAACACTGAAATGTCATTTGCTCCGAATTATTGTATGGTGTGTACCTAGCTTAGGGGTCCTGTCCCTGACACATTGCTGATGAGTTGTAAATTTGCTGTTTTTACATTGTATGTCAAAACTGTTTAACTAATCAACAATAGGAAGCATTCAAGAGCAACAAAAGTGTCAAAACATTGAAATTTCAAATATACTGTAATATTTTTTCAAGCCCTAACTTCAGACACACAAAAAACTGCATTTTAAGAGCAATGACTTTTATAGCATAAAACATTTACCATAGTTACTCATCATGGGACTATGCCAAAAACTCTTTTGCAAAATTATTTTCCAACTGTTAAGTTAAGCTGAAAATCACATGATCTAGCTGTAAATAAACTGGCAGAATAAGCCATGTTTGCTAATAGGTGATTTGTCAAATATAGCCATTTTTTATAATGCTCCTAGTATCAGTTCTTCTGTTTACTTCTACCACACGTTTTGCTAGATTGCAATGAGAATGGTGATAAACTGCTGATGATATACAGTAACAGCCAAGTTCTTGAAAGTTCAAAAAATAAAAGGACAGAAGTTCAATATAAAGAAAGCTGCTAGCTAACAATGTTTAATTGTTTAGTTTCACCAAATTAAAGGCTAAAGGCTGCTACTGCCATGTTTTGTATAATGTTGCAAAGTTTGCTTGAAAATATTTGACCTGTAATGTTGAACAAGTACTGTTCAAGGTGTAGAGCACATTTTCTCCATCCATTAGATGTTTGTTGTACCATAATCCAATCCTATAAGAGATGTAAGGCTCCTGTGTGGAGTTAAAGTCACACTGACCTACTATATGTTATTTTGGTTAGTGCGACATTAACATGAATGTTAACCACACAGCAGTTGCAAGCAATGTTATATGCTAACAAAGGCATATCGTTGAAAGTACCACAATGGTTAAAGGGACAGTTCAGTGGAAATTATCAGTATTGGTTAAATTGTTAGTTTGTGTAATGCCTTCTTAGTTATTATACATATTCTCGCCCATTTTGAAAAATCAGTTGATTTCATAACCTTTGCTGATCCCTGCTGTTGACATTAGTGAGCTGACATTTCAGGTTCCTTCTTCCCAGGATGCACCACATCCATGAATGTTCCTAACAGTAATTTCTACTGTAAATATAACAGGTACACAGTATCTGCATACAATACTCAACACCCACAAATCACTCCCCATCCTAGAGTGGCACATACTACTCAATACAAATATTATTGAGTCTAGTTGTCAATAACACAAAAACAGACTTTATTATCCCACCCCCGCATACAAACAAAGCCCATCAATATTAGTGACCCTAATAATCACACTGTTGTGTTTACACCTCTTGTGACCGGGAGGGGTCCATACAAACTGGGTGACATGCAACAATGATGTTAAACAGTCCATAGAGCTCAGTATATAGTCATTCTCCACATAGAAGGCCATTGCAATAAACCCCTATGCACTGGATTATCACAGATATACATCTACTGAATCATATTCCACTTAACTTTTGTTAATAGTCCCGCTCTGTTTACCCAGTAAACATTGGCATCTCTTAAGTGAGGATAAGTCATTATTAGGAAAGGTGGGCCCCAGATCACAGCAAGGAGGGCTAAAAATGTGAAGGACTGGGTAAGTCCCAGCCACTTTTCCCAGGAGATTAATACACTAGACAATTGATTAGGAAGAACAGAAAGGAAGAAAACTGTAAAAATAGGGAGTTACAAATGTAATAATTGCAATGCCTGTGCACATATGAGTGAAGAGACCAGAATTAGGGATCTGTATGGGAAATGATGGAATATACAGGATTATATCAACTGTAAAACTTTGGGAGTGGTAGATATGGCAGAATGCCAATGTGGAATGAGATATATAGGGAAAACAGTGAGAAAATTAACAGCTAGGGTACAAGAACACCTGAGACCAATGGGAAAAGGGGATATTCTGCAAAGTGCAATAGCAAAATGCATAAGATGTGAACATAGATATCAAAATATAGAATTCAAATTCTTAGGGGTGGAGAAGGTCCGAATTGGTGAAAGAAGTGGTGACTACAATAAAATAATTTTTAAAATGGATTTATAGACTGAAAACAACAAGTCCATTTGGCACAATATAGCTGTTTTTTTGTAAATAAATATATGAGTTATGTGATGCTGATATGCACTAGTTCTGAACATGCTTTGATGTAATGTAAATTTCAAGGATGTAAAATAGGTAGGCCTTTAAGGGTTAAATATGCCTTTAAGAAGGTGCCCCTTTAAAAAGGGCTCTACTGGAAGCAAGGACACGCTCTGAGGAAGTGTGCAGTTAGCGCACGAAATGCGCGTTGGTGTGTGAGTGACCGGGAGGGGATCCCCAAGATGGGCCTAACTGCTGGAGAACCAATTATGGATATGGTCCCAAATCCACTTCAGTGGACGAGTTATCGTTCCACCATTTCTGTCTCATTTTAAGCACTGGAAGTAAAGTTATAGTGAGTCCAGGTGTCAATTGCGTGAAGTCAGCATGGCATACTCATTAAATAAATTGAATTGGTATTCAGACATTGCAGAAGTGTTTTTGGGCAGTGACTCATTGGGGTCGTCAGATGAAAAGGAAGGTTCAAGGAATGTATATACCGGTAAAACCTTCAAAAAGAACCTTTTGATTCAGCTTCACCTCAAATGGGAAATAGCAAGTTTACAAAATTATAAAAAGAGTGAAATGGTACCTGGGTGGTTGAGGGTGTATGTCCCACCAGGGTCGAATTTAACAAAAGGTGATAAAGGGGAGTTCTCTATTAGAATGTTCAAAAAAGTTGATGGATTTGATTTTAAATAGAACTGAACAGATGTTAATTGAATTGGAAACTAAAATCAAGGATTTAGAGAAAGAGTTTGAATTATCAGTAGAGAAGGATGAGTTTGTGAAACTTAATGATTTGTTAAGCAAAGATATAGATACGATTCAGTTGGAAATAAAGGAACATAAAAAGAAAAAGTTCTCTAGATATAGATATTTTAGATCAGGGAATATCTTTAAACAGATTAGAGGGAATGAATAAGGAAAAATCCAATTTAGAGTCAACCCCTTTAGGAGATGAAAAACCTGTAGAGGAAAGAAAAAAAGAAAGATACACCCATTCACCCCTGCATGTGAGAGACCAGCGGAGATGGGGATACCGAAAAGAGAGACAGTAGGGGTTAATGGCACCCACGAATAAGTTAGGTAAATTCAAACTGGTTAAAGATCTCCGTTTATTTGCCCCAAATGTGTTCTTAGTAAGATCTTTGAATCAAAGGAACCAAGCTATCAATGGGATAAACAAGATGAAAATAACTTAAAAGTGCTAAGGAGTTTGGGAGATGATGAGAGGGATGGATTACCATCCAATGTAACTGCTGATCCAAATAACATAAGTTATAAAAGTTTGAAATCTAAATCTAGAATGGTTCCTATCAACAGAGGGGCTCCCTAACATTGATGTGTTTGTAAAAAATGTAGAGAGAGATATTGAACAATTGCAAGAGCCCATGGTGTTACAATCTAATTTAACAAATGGTGAACGAAAAGCTCTAAGTTATGTTAAAAACCATAAGGACTGGATAGAGGGGTAATGTAATACAGAAAAAAAAATGTATCAAAAGGAAGTACTGCGTCAACTAAGAGACAAAGAACAATATACTAAATTGAAATATAACCCTCTGAGTCTGCTCCAAAAAAAGCTGGGTATTCTGCTAGATGAAGGAATCAGTCTAGGGGCAATTAATAACCAAGAGAAGGACTTCATGTTTAGAGCATTTCCGTCTGTTCCCGCCTTTTATACTATCCCAAAGGTCCATAAGAATGCTGCATGCCCGCCAGGTCGACCCATCGTGTCTGGGATTGGGGGACCTACAGAAGGAGTAAGTCAATATGTAGATAGAATATTAAGATCTTTCTTATGGAGTTTACCATCCTACGTTCAAGACACTAAAGATGTTTTACGCAGATTAGATTGAATATGTATAGATGATCAAGTTATTTTAGCCAAACTTGATGTGGAGAGCTTGTATTCCTCAGTCTCACATGCGGTGGGTGTGCAGGCATGCAGGCATTTCTTGGAGACCAGAGGAACTGAACATGAGAATCATACAAATTTTGGGATAAAATTATTGGAATTCGTTTTACAGAATAACGTGTTCCTGTTCAATGGGCAGTACTACCGTCAAGAAAGAGGGACCATGATGGGGGCAGCATAAGCCCCTACATACGTATACCTCCATCTTGGAGGGTGGGAGCAGACGGAGTTGCTTGATATTGCTCAGAAGTTGGGGTTTGGCTACAGTGTCCTTCTATGGATAAGTTATGTAGACGATATCCTGTTGCTGTGGAAGGGCACTGTAGCCAATTTAACACAATTCGTGAGCAGGTTGAATGAGAACCAATGTAATATTTGCAAAGGAATAAACACCATGCACATCAGTCTAAATGTCTGTGTATTATTTATTGTTGCATACACAGAGTACACCAAAGTGTAACGTTTCGGTACGTGAGCTGTACCTTTTCAGACAATCAAATTTGATTGTCTGAGAAGGTACAGCTCACGTACCGAAACGTTACACTTTGGTGTACTCTGTGTATGCAACAATAAATAATACACAGACATTTAAGACTGATATGCATGGTGTTTATTCCTTTGCTGATTCACGACCTGCAACCAGGGTCTGCCATTGCACTCAGCACAAACTCTTACCTATATCCACATAGGTGTGTGCAGGATTACCTCTGTTGTTTGCTTACTACCAATGTAATATTTGGTTAACACTAGAATGGAGCTATGATAAAGAACATTTTTTAGATCTCACTCTTATGAAAGAAAATTACACATTAAAAAGTTCAACATTCCAAAAAAAAAGACAGCCGCTAATACAATTCTTAGAGCAGTCACCACCTCAGGACACAAATAAATGCCATCCTGTACGGTCAATTTATTAGACTAAAGAGAAATTGCTCCCAAGATGCTGACTTTAAAAGTCAAACAGAAGAAATAAAAAAGAAAGATTTAGGGAAAGGGGGTATAGTAACAACCAAATAATAACCAAATATGGTCCCAAACTACGAAGTAAACCAGTTGTGAGCCTTAGTATTGGTCAGTATTGGGAGTTTATGCCTTAAACACCGGTCCTGGACTGTCAGCGTTGGTGAAGGCCATAGACAGATGGAAACCCACGACGAGGAACAGGTGAAGTATTTAATGTGTGAACAAACTTATAAGTCCCGTTAAGTCTAGATATGTGGGGGTATCCTGTGACCAACAATGTGTAATCATATATGGATCCACCTGTTTAAATATTAGGACTGTGAATGCGGGACATTTGTCGTTTGGACTGAGTGCAAACTTGATTACCCAAGGTCCTCTATGAGTATATGTAAAACCAGCTTCCTTTGGTTTACTGGGAAAACAGAGCGGGACTATTAACACAAGTTAAGGGGAATACGATTCAGTATATGTATATCGGTGATAATCTAGTGCAAAGAAGTTTATTGCAACGGTCATCTATGTGGAGAATGACTATATACTGAGCTTAATGGACTGTTTAACATCATTGTTGGATGGCGCTCAGTTTGTATAAGATGGATGTAAACACAATAGTGTGATTATTAGGGTCACTAATATTGATGGGCTTTGTTTGTATGCGGGGGGGATAATGAAGTCTGTTTTTGTGTTATTGACAACTGGACTCAATAATTTTTGTATTGAGTGGTATGTGCCACTCTAGGATGGGGAGTGATTTGTGGGTGTTGTGTGCTGTATGCAGATACTGTGTACCTGCTATATTTATGATTTAAAATTATCTGCAAGCACCACCTTATATTTATAGGTATTGGACCCACTCCCTTTAATTTTATGATTTTCCAAGTGCTATGGGACACAATTGTTAACGTGAACATTTCTGCTGATTGGCTGTTGGATGGGTCAAAGATGCTCAGATCGCTACTGAGCAACTAAATCAACCCAGGCGCTTCGTCAAGAGCAAAACCAAAAGGGCTAGGCCAAGCTAGCTAAAAAATTCACGTGATTTCCGATGCGCATGCGATTGCATGTCTGTTCGCGTTTTGGTAACGCATTCGTACACAAAACACAATCGCATGCACCTCTGGAACACCCAGCTAAGTGTACACAGTACACTTCACATGAAGTGTGACTCAAAAGGGAAAGTTCACCCATTACATATTTTTAACCCCATAACCAGGACCCCCCGTTAAGCTATTTTGCAATAATTGCTTATTGCCTGGCGGTCCTGCAACCAAATATTTACCTTAAAGTGCACTGGTCCCTTGCCACGCTGTGTCTGCCTCTTTTACGGAAAGGTGTGAGCTCTTCACAAAACAGCCAAAAAGCACATGGCTCGTGCAGCCAAAGTGAGTCATTAGCAATGATGCCATCATCACAGCTGTGATTGACGGCTTGCACGCAGAAGAGCTGCAAAGGGCTGGAAGACTACAAACAAGACATCTGATTTTAAGAGTTCCGGGGAGAAAAATAAGTGTTGCAAAATAGCTTTTTATAGGGGTCCTGGTTATGAGGTTAGATTGTTAAGGGGGAACGTGTCATTCAAGAAGGGAAATGCAGCTGCGCATGTAAAAAGCACAGCTGCCAAAATTAATTTAATATTGTTTTTATACCTTTTTTTAGCATAAGCAAATATTTGTCCCATGGGGGCTATTCTTGGTAAATTCACCATTTCTTGATTAGCTTTACTGTTTAATAGAGAAAATGAACAGTAAAAAAAATGAAGAATTTGTAGTTATCCAGATAACAACAGATCAGATATTCTTATTGAAAGCCAGGTATAAATAGAAAGACCATAGTCATTGTACATGTACAGTCAAAGAACATTATGGTGATTTGAGAATTTACAGAACGGGCAAATTTATTTTAGCAGTTGTCATTCTCTAAACCTAAAGCAAATCATTTTGTTTGTTATTGCCATTCCAATTAGCACCACTAATGCTGAATGTATATTTTCAGTGATGATAAAGTCATGGACTAATGAGAAGAGTCGATTAAGACCATAGCTTGTTAAGACAGAATGGAGTAAACACAAAAGCATTCTGAAAAACTGCAGAAATAATACAGGATACAATAAAAAAAGTTAATTTAGTCAAAATGCAACATATGGTAAGTGTTCAGATCCAGTTTTTTTCTGCTTCAGAAAAGAAAATTGACACAAATGTGCTGTATAAACAGATTATGAGGTAAAATAAACAAGGCCTGCTCAAGCATCACCTAATGAACAAATAAGAGGACATAAACAACAGCTGGTAAACCTGCCAAGGACACACTTTTTGCACAGTGATAAGTCTAATAAAAGAAAGAAAAAGCTATGGCAGCATCTAGGGTAAACTGCTAGCATTTTATCTTTCCCTTGTACATTGTAAATGTAGAGAAACTGACTAAAAAGGTGAACTAAAGCTGTACTTCTAAAATCGGGATGCTTGCCTTAAAAATGTAAATGTGCACATCTTTGTATAAATGTGATGTGGGGTTAATAACGGTTTTACATCTGATAAAAATCGAATTTGAATTCATGAACACTCGACAGGAGTAGTTCTGGGTAAAATGGG
The DNA here is from genome assembly GCA_019447015.1 of Hymenochirus boettgeri. Taxonomy (NCBI): domain Eukaryota; kingdom Metazoa; phylum Chordata; class Amphibia; order Anura; family Pipidae; genus Hymenochirus; species Hymenochirus boettgeri. Next base: position 152,884,498 of record CM033474.1, read on the forward strand.
GTCCTGGGCAAAAGTGCTTATGGGGCCCCTTACATTTTTATAACATAATTACAGTCTCTCTCACTCAGGTACTCTCAGACACATTCAGTCACGCACACAATATCATTCAGATAATATGTAATGACACTCTCAGTAATGCAGACACGCTCAGTGCAAGTAGAAGGTAATATGCGGTGATGCAAGCAATCTTTTCACATATGTTGCTGTCCAGTACAGTGTGGCCTCATCCTCATTATTCCAATTTCTGATGGGCTTCTATTACACTTGTCATCCATTAGCGCATGTGATTTGCAAAGCAGTGTATGTCAATGTGGGTGGGCAAATATCCTGCACTGCAATCTGGTTTTGGAGGGCATGCGATTTTTTTGCAAATCCCTAAATTGCACAGATCGCAGCACAAACAGACTGTAACGTGTGTGAAATTCTCACCAATGCTACTCCGTTGTGGTTTAAGAAAGTGAACATGGGCAAGGTAAGGCCTGTGTAACATTACCAACCGAACCTGCTTTCTCTGAACTGATATCAGAGGATAAATGGTCCAATGTCTGATTGGCAAAAATGGAAGTGCATGAAGGTTCTGCACATAAAGGATAATTAAAGGGGAACTGTGATCCTTTATTTTGTATGTGTCTTATGGTGACAACCATAAAGTGGGCAGATCAACGTCCCATGTACTTTCAGTCTATGGAGATGTTTTACAATCAGAGGTTCTGCATAATAACCTACACATGTGGTTAGTTTTTCTGACTTTTCGAAGTTTTTAGCCACATGGCAAAATAACTCTTTGTCCATTTATAGTTTAGTATCAGTTTAGAAGCAGAGGTATGATTTTACATTAACTCTTTCCCCTTCTGCAGCCATATCTGGATGACTGAGCTGGGTGTGTAAAAGGACCATATTTATCTATATAAATGCACTGTCTGTTTATTTAAAGGAATAAATAGTTCACAACCCTCCCTCGATTTGCTGGTGGGTTCTGCCGACCCAACCTGCAAGTAGCCAGACCCGCAACCTAACCTAAACCAGAAATTAAACAGACCTACAAGCAGACCCACCCCAGCTACATGATCCTGCCTTCACCTGCAGCAACCTGCACCCAAATTTAACAGACCCGCACCTGCTACCTGTTAGCTTTCTAACAGAACCTGACCCACATCCCATTAACCCAAACAGGACCTGCAAATTTATTAAATTGTGGCTATTATAATAAATTTTAATTTTAAACCTATAGGTTAGCAGACTAATTACTGATCATTAATTACAAACTGACTGCAATTAACTGCATTTATTGTGACTCACAATGAATGCAGTTAAAGTCAATTAGATTGCAATCAGTGCTACCCTAAAAATTACATTACTAATTGAGGCCTGGCTGTAACAATGCGTGATTTGTAAACTAGAGGGCTAACTGCAACACTGAGCACTGAGTGATAGGGGAAGGGGTCCCGGATATCAACATTGATAGGGTGGGATGTCTGTATAAAGCAGGTAAATAAATTACATTTATGTGAGCTTGCCTCTGTCCTGAGTATGTTGTGGTTTTTGCCCTGTGTGCAGATCAGGACCCCTTTAGAGCACCTCTAAAGATATGAATCTATGTCTCTGTGGAGGTTTTTACTCTATACTATTCAATTGGCTAGCAGAATTAGGGCATCCACGCTGCTCTTCTCAGATTAAGTTGTGTGTTGGGCAATCACTTGTTTCATCACCAGATGACAGTACACAGGTCAGATCGCATCTCTCATTAACATGAATGAAAAAGGGGTAACAAAAAAAATGGTGTGTGGGGTGGTTTAAAAACATTGTAAAGTAGCCTAGGTTTTAGTCAAGTCTCATCAGAATTGTCCAAGCCATTTGTATGATTTTCTGGAACACACATACATACATTGACTTTTATATACTGCATATATAAAAAGGCAGAGAGGCCTCTATCTACTTCACCAGACAGCTCTTCTCGACAAATTAAGAAATGCCTGCTGGGAGTCTGAAAGCAGATTTTTAGCCCCTGCAAGTAGGGCATTATGGGATTGAAACATTTTGCACAATTTTGCTTCAAAACTCAGTCCGTCCTTATTGGTAAAAAGTATTTACATGTTAAAAAAAATTGTAAATTAATATACAGGGGGGTTTAAAAGTCAAGTGAAACTACATAAGTAAGCATCTAATATTAAAGGTAATTTCTCTGAGCTCCATTTTAAAGTACATGTACATCCTACAATGTATTTTTAAGGATTTATTAATTGAAGGAAATGCAAAGTCTGAAAAATATTTTTTTTTCTGCGCATTTCCTGAATTAAATGGTGTTTCACTTGCCTTTTATTTTGCATTTGGATCCATATATACAACCTGTCAAAATAGAAAATCAAAAAAAATCTTGAGCAAGGTTGGATACATAAATTAACCTTTAGGTGAGGGGTTTAACTGCAACTGCAGTTATGTCAGGGGCTATGCTTCTAGAGATTTTTCTGACTTTGATAAGCTGTATTTAAGGAGCCTATATTATTTCTGTTTAATACCTATTTTAATATCTACATTTTAACTGGATTTATCTAGTATATCTTACATCATCTTGTCTACACAATGATGAATAATCAGATATTAGTCTGGATATGTTTGTGCAGCATAAGGGACAGATACGATTTTAAAATGGTCTACTCTCATCCTGCCTTAATTGAAATGCTGTTTTATGCCTCTCCTTAGTTTCAGGTACAGGGCAGGATAATTCCAACAGAGGTTTAGGATAAAGCTGTTGATTTTTTACTTGTATTGCAAGGTACGGGACCTACCTTGTTGGTGAAGGGGTGTTTAGTACCACTACAGCTTTTGTTTGTATATACAGGGCAGGATAATGATTGAATTTAGTTAGTTCTATATGTTACAATGGATTGTAGGGGCAGGAAAGCAACATAGTTGTATATTGTGATGTGTAATAATGGCATAAATGTGAAGGGGATATATATTCTTAATGTTTATCTTTGTATATTGTGTATTATGCTAATGAGTATTGGTCAGTAGTAGGGCAGCACGGTGGCTCAGTGGTTAGTACTGATGCCTTACAGTGCTGAAGTCCTGAGTTTGAATCCACCCTTAGATACATCTGCAAGGAGTTTGTTTGTTCTCCCCTTGCATGTGTTTCCCCCGGAAGGGCCTGATGTGAATGTATACATGTAATTGTAAAGCGCTATGGAATATGTCGGAGCTATAAAAATCCACAATAACAATAATAATAATTGTAGCCACTATATGTAAGGAAACAATATTGTTGTTTGTGTTACTGTATTTGGCCTTGAAATTAATTATGCCATTAGATAAGTAATATGGCATTTTAATGCTAATTGCAGATAAATGTGCTTAACATTCCAAATAGACTCTATGTATGATATTATATTATTGCTTAGTTAGCGCAGTGGTAATAGCAGGGGTGCGTTCACAATAAACAGAGGAGGACCAGTGAACTCTGGAACAGAAAAGAAAAAATGCAGCAAACCATTTGCACAGCTTGAGTGCCCATTAATACAAATTTAGTGATCACACCAAGATATGGTTGGCAAGAAAACAATACATTACAACAAGAAATGAAATCACCACACAGTAAGAACTTTAATATCACTAACTTTCCTGCTGTGACATAGTCTGTCTTTTTTTTAACATTTAAAAGATAATGATTCTGTTTTATGTTCTTTATGTTTAAATAAATTGCAAAATGGATGCAAAAGCCTTTTGTCAAACTATAAAAATGGAAATCATTCCGTTTTTAAAATCACACGTGTAAACATAAGCAGAGGCTAGAACGGTGAAAGAAGTCTAAACATAGTCCTCTACAACAAATATCACTTTTTTACATATCTGTCTAAATAATGAAACGGAACATGCAAAACAATGCACATTCAAAAAGTAAAAACATTAAATTCTCGATGCTCTGCCAGGTTATCAAACTGTAGTAGGTGCTTAAACGTCTTTCATTTTTATTGCATAGTCAATGTACTGTGCTGTGCATAGAAGTACTGTGCAGTGCTGCGCTCGCTCACTCCCTTACTTCCTTCACTGCATTCTCCTGTCCAATCCAAATCGCAGCCTATGACACACACCCCAAGAGCAGGAAGAGGATTTCTTGGACAGACAGCTGGACCCAGGAGTGTGTGCAGTCCCGAGTTTCTTTACACAAGTATATGTGCAGAGCCAGAGAGAGGGTGAAGGTGAAACATGGGCAAGCATTTGATAGAAATGTGTGTGACTGTCAGATTCTGATGTCACCAATAAAATAAATAGGATAGGGAGAGAATAAAGGCTACCGGCCTGTAGTTGGCACTCTGGTTTTGCATTTCGCTTGTGGAATGCTGTAAAAGTCTTTTTAAAGATATAGCTTCCTAAGAGCTTCCATAGAAACATGGTAAATTCCCAGATGTCTTTGTTCCTTATTCAGACTCTGACTGACACAGTAAGTAACTTATGTTCAGTACAACCCAACAACTGCTTCAAAGCCTCCGCTCAAAATTACACAACTCCAGGGTTTTACTGGAGTCTGGGGGGGGGTTTAATGGTGGGGCTGGGCCCTGGGTCTTCATGGGCCCCATGAGATATTGGTGATGGATCTCTTAGAGACTCTCTTATTTTCCAGTGCAAACCTACTGCAAAGTATGCGTAAAACCCACGCTATCACGATAGTATATCCGTAAGCATAAGTTTAACTCCATTTTACCCCATAGCATGAGATATTACTGCATATCTCCCCATAATTATAGAGCCTTGAACAAAAATAAAGCACAAATTTAGTACAAAAGTTACAAAATGTCTCTATTATACAGTCAAATACACACTTCTGTGTCTGTTGTATTTATAAATATATATTCAACTCATTTATAAGGCAAAACATTTTGCTACATTGCAGTGAAAAGTATCATAAGCTACTTTAAATATAGTGTTAATAAAAAAACATAAGTCAGAAAAACAGTGGGACTTCTAAACAGAGGGCATGTTAGAGTACAGTAGCACAGCAAGGAGCGTTTTCTTACTGTAAAACACATTACTTTACTTATTATGATAGTTTTTTTTTAAGCTCCTAGTGGAATATTTAGCAGGATCATGAAAAATATCCATCTTATGGTTACTTTTCTGCATCTAAATAAATGAAGGAACACCCCATGGGAATTTTTCAAAAACTAATAAAGAAATGACACCTTTCATTCATCTATACATCAAAATCTATTTTGATGTAACAAAAGTAACTCCATCTAAGACTTGGGAAATTCATTTGATCAAAATGATGTCTAAAAAAACCCCCAGATTTTAATTGGAGTAATATGGAGTAATTTATGTTACAAAGTGCATCATTAAAAAAAAAGAAAAGAAAACTGCGACAAATTTGATTTTTTTTTTTTTAAAAAAAAGACAGAATAACGTTGGCCATAATGTCAACTTGTCCTTTTCTAAATTAGAAAGTGGTCCCAGGTAAGATTTTGTTTGTAAACCCCTTTTCAGCAACTAGCTTGAAATGTGAAACTTTGTATAATTATTTTGTAATCACACAGCAAATATCAAAAATCTTAATCAACAACACATGACCACTCATTAACAGCCACTGATTGTGGTGAATTCTTAGTTGTAATTTTGTAGCTAAATGGTCCTATTCCCAATAAATAACAGGGAGAGAGTGTGTGGTTGGAAGACTAACTGAGCACGTTCAGATTTGCATCTTGTCTGCATCTAGCAAGGTAGTCAAAATTAACAGACTACAGTGACATCAGGCACCAGAAATAATTATCCACAGGATACTGCAGGAATTGAATGGCACAACTAATTTGTCAGGACTGCTAAACAGATGTCAAGTTCATTTATATTTTAGCTTTCATTTTCCTTAAATGCGCCAAGTAAAATGTAGAACAGAACTGTACATTTTAATGCCTGACATTTACAGTGTGATTTTCCAATGACTTCTGTTAGATGAAATAATAGACGGCAACTAGTGAGCAACACAATCTTTGTCTTTCATTGTTTTTGAAAAGACATTTCATTAACAGAACATATTTTTGAAAGATAATATTTATAAAATAAATGTTCTTATTTAAAATAAAATATACACCAGCTACAAAGATCCATGAAGCAATTATAGGAGCATGGATTAAACTAAAATGGATCTCTAAAGCACTGACGGAAAATAAACCACATGGCTAAAGGCTAAATGGGTTCTAGTATGAATTAGAATAAAACAATTCTGAGGCAAGTGACAGATGAATGCAATATATTTCATTATGGTAAGTGTGGTAAATAAACATTTGCAGTCAATTACGTATAATACATTTTAGTACATTACTAATGGTGAACAATGAACATCAATTCCACCATGTAGCGTCTATTGATCACTGTGCCTCTCAAGCAAATCGGTAAACATTAAAGTCCACCCACGTTACACATTTTTCAGTCCTCAAATATCATAAACACAGCTCTGTTTTTCTGCTCCTTCTGCAGCTGTTACTATTTCATATAGTAGTATATGAGTGATTTATTGTCCTGTCAGTCTACATTATGGGCAAAAAGAAATCATCTCTTTCAAAACCCGCTGTATACCTTTTAGGAAATTGGAGTTTTTTGGGTTTTTTTCTCTTAAAATATAAAGAATCTTTAAAGGGCATCTATACTGAAAAAAAGTTGATTTTAAATTAACCATAACTGGAAACTATAATTCTTAACTATAATCCAACCACCACTGATCATTTTTTTTGTTGATCTGCCCCCTATTTCTTTAGATATCCAATCTAGAACAGATTACATTTCAGCTGTCAATCAAGTTCCTTGCCTGACTTTTCCCCCCTCCACAATCCAACTGTCAAACCTGCACACAAGCATACAGCATTCCAACTGTCAAAAACTACAGCAACACTTCCAACATTCCAACTACAGCAAAACTACTCACAGAAGAATAGTTTTTGAAACTATTCTTCTGTGAGTAGTTTTGCTGTAGTTGGAATGTTGGAAGTGTTGCTGTAGTTTTGACAGTTGGAATGCTGTATGCTGTGTGCAGGTTTGACAGTTGGATTGTGGGGGGGGAAAAAGTCAGGTGGATGGAGTGGTAAAAAGAGGGAGGGGGGTACTGCTCCTAAACAAAATGTGTGCTGGATTGAAGGCATGCAGCAACACACGCAAATCAGAGTAAGTGCTACTTACATGTATTCAATATAGATTAAGAGGAGGCAAAGTCATTTTTTCAGTATAGTGTCCCTTTAATTATACTAATAACTGGTATGACAATTGTGTTTCCTCTAAATTGGGAATTAAGCACTGTGCATTTTTGGTTATTATTGCTTTTGCTTTTCTCTTTAAAACAACCTTCCCATGGACCAATCTTGAATAGTTAGTCAAGTGTATTTTTATGTCTCTCACCTAGTATGGCTGACAGAATTTATGATCATGTTGCCCCTCACTCTTCCTTTATTCTCCTTCCAATTTCTTATTTTGACGTTCCAACTCCTTTCACAGCAAGTTTCACTGCGCGCTATCATAAACTTTCACCTAGAATGTCATTATAAGATAAAACAAAGTTATCAGTGCCAGTGATGTCAAGCAGCCCATCAGAGTTATATATATTATAATTTTTACATTTTTTTTTCTAAAGTGGATGGAATTATTAAATTTAAAGAACTATTTGAAGTTCCTTGTTAGTCAGTTAATACCTGTAGATATTATCTTTTTTTTAATTGGCTTAATAAAAACTGGGCCAATAAATTATAGGCTGATCACATGAAAGATCAAGCAGATACTGAGCAATCTGGTCAGTAAACCTGTTATCAGGCAATTATTTGAATTTAATTTAAAAGATTAAAAAGGATAAGTGAGCAAGATCAAAAATTATCTGTATATCTTAAAATTATCTCATGTCATGTGTTTAATCTTGAGCATGCTTGCAGTACCTAATCAGAACTTTTAGCATAAAAAATACTATCCTTGCTAAACAGGTTTTTTTTATTTGTATGGTTAAATATCTAATCACTGTCATATCCCTATTGAGATTTGATTTTTTTTTTTTTAAGGGCATAGAATACTTGGTGGTGCCAACAAAACTGAAGCTGATTTGCCACCAGAGGAAAGTCTATCAATTACCTTTTAGTTCCTCTAGGTAATACTTTTTATTATTCCAAAAGAACACTCCATCTTGCAAGGGTCTGCTTTATCAAAGAGTTCTTTAAATGCTGGCATAGGTAGCATTCAGCATACCTTTTTTCATTAATTTAGGTCAGTCTGATATTAACAGGGTTATTCAATAAAAGTTCTTTTCGTTTTAAAATGGTGCTAATTTACCCCAACCAATCAGATGTTAGTCTAGAAATGTTAAATAAGATCTGATTGGTTGGGGCAAAATTAAAACCATTTAAACAATAGAACTTTTATTGAATAACCTGCATATTTGCAGTCAATTTTTTGTAGTGCTAGTGTACCCATTAGTTTACTAACTAATTAGCTAGAAACTTGGTCTATGCATAAACCAATGCTTCCAAATACAGACTTCCTTTATGCTGGACACCTTATAGTATTCATCATGTTTCTTGCCCTTGAGTTGTTCCTGGTGTTATCAGTTGCCAGCAGAAATCTAAGGAAGTGATACTGGAATACTTGCCATTTTATCAGTGTGAAGGCACCCTATCTTAGCGGTTTTCAGCTGAAATCTACAGAAGATCGGCAGCAGAATTATGATTGCTTCTTCTGATCGAAAAGCATTGACCCCTGTTAGGATTTTTTTTTACACAGCTCACACCATGCAAGATTCTTTTAACAAAAAAGAATTTTGAACAATTGTGCCAACATCTGAATCTTCCCAAACAACTTGAGTACCTCTCTTTTCTAGTAGAATGTAGAATTCTGGCCTATAAAAGGAGAAATTTTTTTGAATGGTTCTTCTCTTGCTGAAAGACGCTAATGTTTCCGATCAACTATGTTGACCCTAATACTTCCTCTCCTCATCAACTTTCGAAAATGATAAACATCAGTAGAAGTGGTCTTAATGCCACAAACTTGGTTCTGAATTTGTGGCCAACAGCAGTTCTCCGGCACTAATTGATAGATATGTGTCATAATTCCTTTTTTCATTCTCTGCCATCCAAATAAGCAATTCTTATAGCTTTCAACAAAGTCCGTTCTGATGTTAAATTACCCATTTGCTTGTGGCCAATAGTACAATGGTTTAGGCATTTGAGGCCAAACATTGCTGAAATATGAAGCTTAAATATAGCAGACATTTTACTTTAAGCTGCAAAGAGGTATAAGAACCATATGTGTAAATCTGCTATTTGGTGTTGTATTATTAAGCTTGTTTTTTGCAGCAGTTACATCAGAGGCATTGCTACCATGATGCAAGTGAAACATTTGCTCATGGCGCGCCTCTGAAGAAGTGATGAAAGGCAGATCCACTCCAGGTCATATGGGCTTTTTTTTTTTTAAAATAATGTTTTTTTGATCGCATTGGGCAACCAAGAGAGGCAGTGAGTACGTAGTATCATCACTGCTCGTCGTTCTCAGTTTTTTGTGTTGGATTCAGGTCAGCTTGGGCTTCGGAATGTTGTATTTACCATTCACTGAGGATCATATTCCAGTCACTGTGGTATTATATCGTCACTGTGGGCATCTTAACCAGCCACTGTGGGCATCATTAACAGTCAGTGGGAATCCTATACCAGTAACTGTGGGCATCATTTCAAGTCATGTGGGCATCTTACACTTTCACTGTGGGCATCGTTTACCATTCACTGTGGGCATCCTTTACCAGTCACTGTGGACATCATTTTCTAATCACTATGGGGATCTTATACCACTCACTGAGGGGCATCTTGCATTTACCAGTCACTCTGGGCATCCTAAAAACCAGTCATTGTGGGCACCATATTAACTCCAATCTGTATGGCATCTTATATATACCAGTCACTGTTGGCATCTTGTATTTAACATTAATTGTGGGCATCTGTATATACTAGTGAAGTTGGAAATCCTATACCAGTCTCGTGATAAGATTGTATGTAGTTTATTTATAAAGCGCCACTTGGGGAGGCAGTGCTGTACAGTAATAAAAAAAATACAAAAGTCCAAAAATCATACAATGGGGATAAATATATAAATAATAAATTATATAAATATAAGTGCTAGAGCTTTGCCACAGAGGAAATGAGGTCTCTGCCCCGTAGAGCTTACAATCTAGTTATGTGTGGTAACATAACAGATAGCAATATTATTATTTATTATTATGATTTATATAGCGCCAACATCTTCGGGTGCTTTACAATTACATAGTCATACATTACATAAAGGGTAATACATATTATACAAAGTCTACATACATACACAGGTAATACATAATAAAGTAAACAGGTGAGGAGTTTCTTACATCAATACCGTGATACAATAGGAGAGAGGACCTTGCCCAAAGAGCTACAGACTAGAGGATATGGGGGTGAGACATAAGGTGACAGGAATTGGTAGGCTGTAAATAGATTGGCAGTGGAGCGTAAAAGGTGGGTAGGATCATATTGGGTAGTAAGGGGGGTATGTTTAGGCCAGGTTATATGCTTGCCTAAAGAGGTGGGTTTTAAGGTTACGTTTGAAGTGTTAGGGATGGTGAGTGATGGACAGACAGAGGAAGTTAGTTCCAGAGAAGAGAGCAGCACAAGTAAAGTCGAATGCGGGCATGGGAAGAGGTGACCAGAGTGGATGAGAGGAGGGTATCATTTGCAGAGCGGAGGTTGCACCGGGACAATATCGCTGGATCAGCTTGAGATATATGGAGGGGGCTATGTTGGTAGTGCTTTTAGGATAAGGTAAGCAGTTTAAACTGGATCCTTTCCGTGATGGGGCAACCAGTGGAAGGATAGCACAGAGAGGAGAGGCATTAGAGAAGCGAGAAGAGAAATGAATGAGCAGGCAGCCGAGTTGAGATGGATTGAAACGGTGCCAGGCAGTTGTTTGGTAAACCACACAGGAGTGTGTTGCAGTAGTCTAGCCGGGAATGATTATGACATGGATGCGGTTTTTGTAGCTTCCTTCGAGAGGAAGGGTCGAATAGGAGATGGTTTTGAAATGGAGTCGACAGGAGTTGGCAAGCGAGTTGACATGAGGTTTGAAGGAAAGATCAGAATCTAGAGTTATTCCCAGGCAGCGGACATGAGGAGATGGGGATATGGGTGTGTTGTTAATATTAATAGTAAGGTAGGGAGGGGAACAGATCGTGAGTGTGGGAAAAGGACAAGTTCAGTCTTGTCCATGTTTAGTTTGAGGAAGTGGGACGACATGAAGGCAGAGATGGCACTAATGATGGCACCTGGGATGTAAGTGTAGGGAGATCCGGAGCAGAAATGTAAATTTGCGTATCGTCAACATACAGGTGATACTGGAACCCAAATGAACTAATGAGCTGTCCAAGGCCATGGGTGTTAGATGGAGAAGAAGAGGACCAAGTACCGTGCCTTGCGGGACCCCCACAGGGAGGGGCGAGGAGTGGAGCTAGTTCAGAATGAAAAACAACTAAAGGCCTACCGAGGAGATAGGAGGATAGCCAAGAAAGCGCAGTGTCCTGGATACCTAAGGAGGCCAGGATCTGACAAGTAGAGGGTGATCTTAGTATCAAAAGTAGAAGACAGATCAAGAAGAATGAGCAAAGAGTAGTAACCTTTAGATTTAGTACTAAGTAAATCATTGGTCACTTTAGTGAGAGCAGTTTCCGTGGAGTGGTTAGGGCAGAAGCCTGACTGGAGGTGGTCAAAAAGAGAGTTAGCAGAAAGGTGATTAACCACGTAGCATAGACATGTCTTTCCAGTAGTTTGGAAGCAAAAGGGAGAAGGGAGACAGGCCAGTAGCTGAAAAGAGCCAGACGGGTCAAGGGAGGCTTTTTAGGTATAGGGGATACAATGGCATGTTTTAATATAGAGGGAAAATACCAGTTAAAGAGAGAGGTTAGGACTGGGATGAAGGAAGAGGAGAGCGGGGGAATAAGATGAGGGGAATGGGTCGAGGGGCAGGTGGTGAGACGTGTCCTGGATAGTAGAGATGAAAGACCCTGTTTTGTTTATAGTGGTGAAGCACGTTAGGGGGCAAGTAAAGGGATAACCAATGATGGGAGGCTAGACATTGCAGTGGTAGGGGTAGAGATGGAGGGGGGTGAGCAAGGAAGGGAGATTGGGCAGAGCAATGGTAGTGGTTGGAAGCTGTAGGGAGGAGCTAGCTTTTTAGGGTTATGGGATGGGAGGATATGAGTGAGGAGAAGTAGTTTTGTTTGGCTAGGGTCAAAACACCTCTGATCCGACAAAGGGCACTTTTAAATTGAGAAAGTCGATATTTTTGTTACTCTTGCTCCAGCGTCGCTCGGCTAGGCACGGGATTGCCTTTTCAACTTTTTAATCTGGTCTGTAAGCCACGGGTGTAGGTTCTTGCGTCTAAGGTGACGGGTGGATAAGGAGCAACAGAGTCAAGGGCATTGGAAACAGTGTTATGGTAGTGGACAGCTGCAAGGTAGGGTCAGAGAAGGAGGGCATAGAGTTAATTTGTGGAGAGGGATAGAGAGCAAATGGGAGCCGAGATTACGCAGGTCCCTGCATCTGTACATTTGGTTGTTAGGGGTTACGGCCGGGACAGATGACAACAGATTAAATTTGAGAAGATGATGATCGGACAGAGGAAAGGGGAGTTGGGAAGTTAGATATGGAGCAGAGAAGGGTAAAGACCAGATCCAGTGTGTGCCCATTACAATGGGTCTGGGCAGAGGACCATTGGGTAAGGCCAAGGGGAGGGTAAGAGAGAAAAGTTTAGTGGCAGCAGAGGTGTTGGTATCGTGGGGATATTGAAATCCCTAAGATAATTGAGGGGATGTCAGTGAGTAGAAATGGGACAACAAAGCAGAATGGGTATAAGTGCTGGTGGAGTGAGACGTATGCAGTGCAAATAAACAACATATACTGCGCTGGTTACTAGATAGGTAGGATGTAAGGCAGCTTTTAACCTGCTAATTGAGGTTCTTGACGTAAAGAGAGGGGATAGAATTCCAGAGGATGGGAGCCACAAGAGAGAGAGGTTTAAGGTTAGAGGAAGCAGTAGTAAGAGTGGGGGGAGTCTGTACAGGAGTTGGTTCTGCGATTAGCGGAGGGTTAGGCAGGACATATGGGGACACTAGAGAATAAATATAAGAAGGAGCATCAGAGCAAAGGGCTTTAAAGTTAGAAGAAGGTTTTGTATACAATGCACTATTTAACGGGGAGCCAGGTTGTTGTCCGGTACAGAGGAATTAGGGATCAGTTTATTAGAGGGCGTAACATACGTTTGGCAGAGTTAAGTATAGACTGAAGGGAGAGAGGTGGGAAGCAGGAAGAACAGTAAGTAGTAGAATGCAATATTCCAGGCGCAGATTTGGATATATTGCGAAGGAAAAAGCGGCACGTTTTTGCAACATAGTTAATGTGGTTAGAAAGTGAGAGAAAGGAGTCAATAATTACCCCTAGGCAGCGTGCCGATTTATAGGGAAAATGGGGTATTGTCAACAGAGATGGAGAAAGATGGGACAGGACCAGGTTTGAGGAAAAACAATCAGTTCCGTTTTAGAAAGATTTAATATGAGATAGCGTTGAGACATCCAGGAGGAGATGGTAAGGATGCAGTCTGAGACACGTGATTGGATGTGATTGGAAATCTTATACCAGTCACTAGGGCATAATTTAACAGTCACCATGGGCAACTTATACCAGTTGCCCTGGGCATCTTACACCAGTTACTGTGGAATTTTATGTATACCAGTCTGTGTGCATCATGTATTTACTAATTACTGTGGGCATCTGATATTTACAAGTCACTGTGGGCATTTTGTATTTACCAGTCACTGTGTACATATTATATTTACCAGTCTGTGTAGGACTATTTTCATGTCTCTATTTGTTAAGTCAGCCTCCAGTTGAACAGCAATGTTAAATCAGCCTTCCAGTTCAGAAGTCAGTGTTAAAGGGCATGTCCACCCCAAAACTATAATCCCCCAACTACTGGCCCACCATGTAGTGTAGTTAATCCTTACCTCACATCCCAACTCCATCTGGTTCCTGTAGTACCCCCACAAGTTCCAAAAAACTGCCCACCAGGAGGCTAGCAGGTCATATAGGACACGCCTGCTACCTGGCCTCCCGGAGATTCCTGCCATGCGTGCTGCCGCCCTTCTCCCCCCTCCTCCCCCTCCCTCTCCCTCCCGTTCTACTATCCCTCCCTAGCACAAATCCCCTAATATTGTGCTCCCCCATGCCCCCAGCCCCAACCGCATGTTTTTTTTTTTTAAAAAGCTCCCAAACTCTTACTTACCTCTCCGTTTCCTCCGTGACTGAATGACCGGCAGCCGCGTCGTGATTGGCTGCCGCTCAGCCAATCACAGACGCGACTGCCGGTCCGCCCTCTGCTTGCATTCTCGCAAGCAGAGGGCCGGCAGTGCGGCGGAGGATCGAGGGAGGTAAGTTAAGAGTTTGGGGGGCTTTTTAAAAAAAAAAACAGGCGGTTGGGCTGGGGGACATGGGGGAGCATGATATTAATTTTTATTTTAGGGGTGGACATAGCCTTTAAGCCAAAATCTCCAGTTCAGCCGCCACTTTTAGGTCATCCTCAAATTCGCAGCCACCATAAGGTCAAGCATCCATTCACCAGCCACTGTTACATTAGTCCTCCAGTTCAGCAGCCAGTGTGTTAAAACAGCCCTCCAGTTCTCAGGCTATGAAGTTAGACCTCTAGTTCAGCACCCAATGTTAAGTCAGTCCATTCAGTTAACCAGGGAGTGTCTGTCAGCACCCAATATTCACCTAGAAATATTCTAGAAATGACTGTGTCATGATGCACAGTGCTAAAAATTACAAGTATCTTGAATCAATCGATACAGACAGTATTGCTGTTCTAAACGTCAGTGCAGTTCCCTGTTTAAAGTGAATAAAAGAAAAATTTACTCAGAATCACTTGCTCTCCGTATCTTATGTAATCTTAAACATAAGATTAAATCATCTGTTGATGGGGTCTGTGATTGTGAGAGAGTTCATTTGGCAAACAACTGCAACATGACCCACCTTTCCACAAGCAAACAGGTTTTATTTAATGTAACAGTATAGTTCTAACTTGTGGCTTTGCCGGCACTTTTATTGAGTTGAGACAGGACTTTTAGAATAACTTGCTGTCTTTCCCTTAATCTTCCCATCATGCCAGGCCAGATTAGAGATTGCAGTGAAAGAATGAAGCAAGAGAATCCCAGGAACAAGTTAAAGGTGATGCCCTCAGTTGTTTCTATATTATCATATAGAAAACGCATGCATAAAACAGAAAAAAAAACAGAAATGCAGCATGCAGACAGTGCATTTTTTTAAAAACGCATCAGACCGGGAAAGTAAATGGACACAATCAGAACGCAATAGTGTGATGGTACTATTGATTTATGTGTCCTTGTATTTTTAAAAACAGTCCATTGCAAAAACGCACCAAAAACAGACCTAGTAACTGTACACAGGCACTTTGGTTTTTTTTTTTTTTGTGAGAGCACACATATAATATACATCTTTATAATAAATATTTACAGGGTGATGCAATGTTTTTTTAAGTGCATCTGCAAGCTCTGCAATTTCCAAATGCTGGGCCCCAAAAAATTAATAAAAAAAACCTAGCAAGATAAACATCAGGTTGTGTGTTTTATTTTCACTCATTGGGCAATAGTTCCCTATACTGCAGGGTATTTTCATTAAAACCATAAAATCATTGAATCATTGAACTGTGAAACTATATGTAACTTTTCTTATGTAATGCCAATTGTTAATGCTTAAGGGTATAAACAACCATTTCATAATTTTTTTTTTTAACAAAAAAAAAACAAACTAGAGATGAGATGTGCTCTGATTTTGCTCTCGGTGCATGTGATGTCTCTCTGTGATTTAGATAATTATGAAATCTTAAGCAAGAGTTTAAAGCCTGTTGCACCTGAGACACTAAAGCTTTGGTGAATTTATGCCTGTTATTATTTCAGTACACCTTTTAAAGGAGAATTAAACCCAAATTTTACACCCCATAATCTGAAAATATCCCCTCTAAAAACACCAATAATCCCACTACAGTAAATAGCATTAAAGTAAATGTAAAACCTGAAGAACTGGATGAAATAACTGTGTGTATGTACAGTGACTGGCCAACACTCAGTGACTCAGTCACATGCTTGTCTAATCTGTCCTGTAAAGGATTGGATAGAGGTACAGTGGGTGTGGCCAACTGTAAGTTCGCAGTACTTTAGCATGTGTAAAGAACACAACGGTCAGTGACACATTGTGTGATACTGGGAAATAGAACACAAACCCCATGTTAGAAATGTAAATTTCCCAACAACCATATCAAAATGGAGGTGAACAACAGATTACTGATTTTTATATAAAGGTGTTCTTTCTTTTGTAAGAGTGGTGTCTGAGGCTTTAGTGTCCTTTAAATGATAGTGATCCAGTTTGGAAGTAAAAGTCATGCTCCCCCGACCCCCTCCCTGCGTATTGTTCATTATACTGTTTGGTCCATGCAATAAATTAAAGTCGGTTGGGCCCAAGTGGAGTAAATAAACCGTAATAAACCCTGTAAGTACAGGGGAGGTGCTAGGGCAATTATTCACAGTACTAAGATAGAAAAGAAAGAATCCCAAAACAATGTTCTGCACACTCTATATTGCAAATTATACACATCCTTTATTATCTGGGACATCATGCTAGACCAATTAAAAAATTAAATTTATTTAAAAATAAAAAAAAAACACAATTATGCCAACACCCCGAGCCTAAAAAGTCCTAATTGTAGTCAATAATAAATATAAACAGTGTCTACACAGTAATAAAAGCAAAAATAGCAAAGTCTTGTCTACTTATCGTCAGCACGGACAGGCAGAGTATTTAGTTTTAACTGCGGCCAAAATAAGATCCAAGGAGTAAGAGTAACTGTTGGATAGGACTTAAAGGGTATCTCTACCAGGATTTAAACTTTCTTTTTTTCCAGTTTAACTGAAGAAAGGGGTAATGTGCTATGTCTTACCTCCTGTCCTTCAGTAAAACTTACAGGAGAGAAGAAGAAACTTACGGTATTGCTTCAGGTCTGCTGACAGCCTCCGACTACACTGGCATTCCCGATGGATCCACAGTCCTTTGACTTGTGTGTGGGGAGTGTGGCTCGGCGTGTAGACTGTCAGTGAAGCCTGCGCTGGAGCGATTGTGGATAAGTTTCTTCTGCTCTCCTGTAAGTTTTACTGAAGGAGCTCGTGAATGATGTTGGTTCTTTGTGCGGCTCGACTGTTTGGTCTATGTTTTCGGTGAGTTACCCTTAGGCTGAGCCACACTGTAGTGCTTATGAGTGTGCCAGAAATGGGCCTGCAAACGTGACGATAGGCGCCACTTTTCTGACACGCTTGAGCACGTTGCCCGAGTGCATGCAATTGTGTGAAAATATGCAGATTGCATGCACTCCAATTAACGGCAACTGGTGTGGCCACCACAATTGGCCCCCATTAGTGTGCACTTTATAGGGATCGTGCTTAAAAGACATTAGTGTGGCCTAGCCCTTACTCTTTAACTATAGAATCAGAGTTATACACTGATACTTTAATGCTTTGTTTCTCTTTTAATTAGGCCAAACATTTTTTAATGCCCCTATTTCTTTTTTCCAACTTTTTGATTACAGCAGAGGCCACTAGGATAACTCTTACACTCAACAAACATAATGATTTGTAAAAGTGGTAAAAAGAGGGAGGGGGGATACTGCTCCTAAACAAAATGTGTGCTGGATTGAAGGCATGCAGCAACACACGCAAATCAGAGTAAGTGCTACTTACATGTATTGTAATTATAGATTAAGAGGAGGCAAAGTCATTTTTTCAGTATAGTGTCCCTTTAATTATACTAATAACTGGTATGACAATTGTTGTTTCCTCTAAATTGGGAATATAAGCACTGTGCATTTTTGGTTATTATTGCTTTTGCTTTTCTCTTTAAAACAACCTTCCCATGGACCAATTCTTGAATAGTTAAGTCAAGTGTATTTTTTATGTCTCTCACCTAGTATGGCTGACAGAATTATGATCATGTTGCCCCTTCACCTCTTCCTTTATTCTCCTTCCAATTTCTTATTTTGACGTTCCAACTCCTTTCACAGCAAGTTTCACTGCGCGCTATCATAAACTTTCACCTAGAATGTCATTTATAAGATAAAACAAAGTTATCAGTGCCAGTGAGTGTCAAGCAGCCCATCAGAGTTATATATATTATAATTTTTTACATTTTTTTTTCTAAAGTGGATGGAATTATTAAATTTTAAAGAACATATTTGAAGTTCCTTGTTAGTCAAGTTAATACCTGTAGATATTTATCTTTTTTTTTAATTGGCTTAATAAAACTGGAATGTATGTTCACGGTAACCAATAAATTATAGGCTGATCACATGAAAGATCAAGCAGATACTGAGCAATCTGGTCAGTAAACCTGTTATCAGGCAATTTATTTGAATTTAATTTAAAAGATTAAAAAGGATAAGTGAGCAAGATCAAAAATTATCTTTGTATATCTTAAAATTATCTCATGTCATGTGTTTAATCTCTGAGCATGCTTGCAGTACCTAATCAGAACTTTTAGCATAAAAAATACTATCCTTGCTAAACAGGTTTTTTTTATTTGTATGGTTAAATATCTAATCACTGTCATATCCCTATTGAGATTTGATTTTTTTTTTTTTATACTCGGGTCGGTTTATACTCGAGTATATACGGTATATTTATTGCCGTTCACAATGTAATTATCTAGCTACATGTATAGAACATGTGGACGCCAATGTTGGCAGAACTTCTAGATGTTCGAAAGAGTGTGCCTATGAACATTTAAATTCAGTTAAACAGAAAGACCAATGGTCAGCTCTAGGGATACATGCCTAGACATGTAACATGAACATGAAAAAACTCCTCAGCCTCTTGGCGGACGATCTATTATCATGAGAGATGGAATGAAGCTACAGTCTTTTATGTATCGTACACTTACGACCATGATCATACACTTGCAATCGTAATTGTTTGAACGCTTATACAATACCACTGCCGTCCTCTACTACTGCGTGGTTCTGTATGGTTGAACAGTCATAAATGTATGGCCACATTTTTATGGGCCATATTTATAAGCCCGGGGCATCGTAAGTTTGTGATACCACGGGTTATAGTTAATGTAAGAGTGCAGCCGTAAATGTACATTGGGTTCGTACATTTATGACCAGATGTCCGTAAATCTACCATGCGCTAGTAAAATACCGCAATGGTATTCAATGGGGCTTTGTAAATCTACAATCACGGGCAGTAGTTGATTTGTGCCCACTATCGCATGTTTACGACCGCGTATGATTGTGTAGAGCTCAGTAAAGGTGATTGTTACACTTTCTGGCTTATCTGACTGCTCTATATCTACAGCACATAATTATTTGGATTATGGTCTTAGGCTGAGGTCACTCTAAAAACGCACACAATTGTGCAAATGTACAAATTTCACCAATTTGTTATCGGAGCGCATGCGAATAGCACCAAAAATGTTGATAGCATGCGCTCAGATAAGCAGATCACAGCGCAGAGGACCCCAATCTAGATTGTGTTGCCACCCCGTTAGCTCAACACTATTGTGTGTAAAACGAGATTGGATCGCGATTAAAAATACCAAAATATGCTTTAATACTTAAATAAATAAAATAACTATTTAGCTTAAACATCTCACATTTCCATTTACCAGTGGACCAGGCATTTTCAAACGTTGTGTTTGCAGAGGCAACTGATATAAAGTAGAGTTTAATTAAAGAACTTATATAAACAAATGATCAAAGATTGGATGGAAGTTAAATGTAAATGTGTATGCCAGGTGTATCTTCAATGAACCCCAACCAAACTAACAGTGCCAATGCATGGCCTGATTATCGGCTGAAACAGCAGTGCATACACATACAGGGTTATTCAATAAAAGTTCTTTTCGTTTTAAAATGGTGCTAATTTTACCCCAACCAATCAGATGTTAGTCTAGAAATGTTAAATAAGATCTGATTGGTTGGGGCAAAATTAAAACCATTTTAAACAATAAGAACTTTTATTGAATAACCCTGCATATTTGCAGTCAACTATTTTTGTAGTGCTAGTGTACCCATTAGTTTACTAACTAATTAGCTAGAACTTGGTCTATGCATAAACCAATGCTTCCAAAATACAGACTTCCTTTATGCTGGACACCTTATAGTATTCATCATGTTCTTGCCCTTGAGTTGTTCCCTGGTGTTATCAGTTGCCAAGCAGAAATCTAAGGAAGTGATACTGGAATACTTGCCATTTTATCAGTGTGAAGGCACCCTATCTTAGCGGTTTTCAAGCTGAAATCTACAGAAGATCGGCAGCAGAATTATGATTGCTTCTTCTGATCAGAAAAGCATTGACCCCTGTTAGGATTTTTTTTTACACAGCTCATCATGCAAGATTCTTTTAACAAAAAAGAATTTTGAACAATTGTGCCAACATCTGAATCTTCCCAAACAACTTGAGTACCTCTCTTTTCTAGTAGAATGTAGAATTCTGGCTCATAAAAAGGAGAAATTTTGTTTGAATGGTTCTTCTCCTTGCTGAAAGACGCTAATGTTTCCGATCAACATATTGTTGACCCTAATACTTCCTCTCCTCATCAACTTTTCGAAAATGATAAACATCAGTAGAAGTGGTCTTAATGCCACACAACTTGGTTCTGAATTTGTGGCCACACAGCAGTTCTCCGGCACTAATTGATAGATATGTGTCATAATTCCTTTTTTCATTCTCTGCCATCCAAATAAGCAATTCTTATAGCTTTCAACAAAGTCCTGTTCTGATGTTAAACTTACCCATTTGCTTGTGGCCAAAATAAAGTAGTACAATGGTTTAGGCATTTGAGGCCAAACATTGCTGAAATATTGAAGCTTAAATATAAGCAGCAAATTTTACTTTAAGCTGCAAAGAGGTATAAGAACCATATGTGTAAATCTGCTATTTGGTGTTGTATAATTTAAGCTTGTTTCTTTGCAGCATGTTACATCAGAGGCATTGCTACCATGATGCAAAGTGAAACATTTGCTCATGGCGCGCCTCTGAAGAAGTGATGAAAGGCAGAGTCCACTCCAGGTCATATGGGCTTTTTTTTTTTTAAAATAATGTTTTTCTTGATCGCATTGGGCAACCAGAGGGGAGTAGGCTAGTAGCATCCGGCCTCGGTTCTTCAGTTTTTTGTGTTGGATTCAGGTCAGCTTGGGCTTCAGGAAATGTTGTATTTACCATTCACTGAGGGCATCATATTCCAGTCACTGTGGGTATCATATATCAGTCACTGTGGGCATCTTATACCAGCCACTGTGGGCATCATTTAACAGTCAGTGGGAATCCTATACCAGTAACTGTGGGCATCATTTACAAGTCACTGTGGGCATCTTACACTTTCACTGTGGGCATCGTTTACCATTCACTGTGGGCATCCTTTACCAGTCACTGTGGACATCATTTTCTAATCACTATGGGGATCTTATACCACTCACTGAGGGGCATCTTGCATTTACCAGTCACTCTGGGCATCCTAAAAAACAGTCATTGTGGGCACCATATTAACTCCAATCTGTATGGCATCTTATATATACCAGTCACTGTTGGCATCTTGTATTTAACATTAATTGTGGGCATCTTGTATATACTAGTGAAGTTGGACATCCTATACCAGTCTCTGTGATAATGATTGTATGTATAGTTTATTTATAAAGCGCCACTTGGGGAGGCAGTGCTGTACAGTAATAAAATAAAATACAAAAGTCCAAAAAATCATACAATGGGGATAAATATATAAATATATAAATTATATAAATATAAGTGCTAGAGCTTTGCCACAAGAGGAAATGAGGTCTCTGCCCCGTAGAGCTTACAATCTAGTTATGTGGGTAACATACAGATAGCAATATTATTATTATTATTATTGATTTATATAGCGCCAACATCTTCCGTGGTGCTTTACAATTACATAGTCATACATTACATACAGGGTAATACATATTATACAAAGTCATACATATTACATACACAGGTAATACATAATATAAGTAAACAGGTGAGGAGTTTCTTACATCAATACCGTGATACAATAGGAGAGAGGACCTTGCCCAAAGAGCTTACAGACTAGAGGATATGGGGGTGAGACATAAGGTGACAGGAATTGGTAGGCTGTAAATAGATTGGCAGTGGAGCGTAAAAGGTGGGTAGGATCATATTGGGTAGTAAGGGGGTAATGTTTAGGCCAGGTTATATGCTTGCCTAAAGAGGTGGGTTTTAAGGTTACGTTTGAAGGTGTTAAGGGATGGTGAGTGATGGACAGACAGAGGAAGTTAGTTCCAGAGAAGAGGAGCAGCACAAGTAAAGTCCTGAATGCGGGCATGGGAAGAGGTGACCAGAGTGGATGAGAGGAGGGTATCATTTGCAGAGCGGAGGTTGCACCTGGGACAATATCGCTGGATCAGCTCTGAGATATATGGAGGGGCTATGTTGGATAGTGCTTTATAGGATAAGGTAAGCAGTTTGAACTGGATCCTTTCCGTGATGGGCAACCAGTGGAAGGACTAGCAGAGAGGAGAGGCATTAGAGAAGCGAGAAGAGAAATGAATGAGCCAGGCAGCAGAGTTGAGAATGGATTGAAACGGTGCCAGGCAGTTGTTTGGTAAACCACACAGGAGTGTGTTGCAGTAGTCTAGCCGGGAATGATTATGACATGGACTGCGGTTTTTGTAGCTTCCTTCGAGAGGAAGGGTCGAATGCAGGAGATGGTTTTGAAATGGAGTCGACAGGAGTTGGCAAGCGAGTTGACATGAGGTTTGAAGGAAAGATCAGAATCTAGAGTTATTCCCAGGCAGCGGACATGAGGAGATGGGGATATGGGTGTGTTGTTAATATTAATAGTAAGGCTAGGGAGGGGAACAGATCGTGAGTGTGGGAAAAGGACAAGTTCAGTCTTGTCCATGTTTAGTTTGAGGAAGTGGGACGACATGAAGGCAGAGATGGCACTAATGATGGCACCTGGGATGTAAGTGTAGGGAGATCCGGAGCAGAAATGTAAATTTGCGTATCGTCAACATACAGGTGATACTGGAACCCAAATGAACTAATGAGCTGTCCAAGGCCATGGGTGTAGATGGAGAAAAGAAGAGGACCAAGTACCGTGCCTTGCGGGACCCCCACAGGGAGGGGCGAGGAGTGGAGCTAGTTTCAGAATGAAAAACACTAAAGGTCCTACCAGAGAGATAGGAGGATAGCCAAGAAAGCGCAGTGTCCTGGATACCTAAGGAGGCCAGGATCTGACGAAGTAGAGGGTGATCATTAGTATCAAAAGTAGAAGACAGATCAAGAAGAATGAGCAAAGAGTAGTAACCTTTAGATTTAGTACTAAGTAAATCATTGGTCACTTTAGTGAGAGCAGTTTCCGTGGAGTGGTTAGGGCAGAAGCCTGACTGGAGGTGGTCAAAAAGAGAGTTAGCAGACAGGTGATTAACCACGTCAGCATAGACATGTCTTTCCAGTAGTTTGGAAGCAAAAGGGAGAAGGGAGACAGGCCAGTAGCTAGAAAGAGCAGACGGGTCAAGGGAGGGCTTTTTAGGTATAGGGGATACAATGGCATGTTTAAATATAGAGGGAAAAATACCAGTTAAAGAGAGAGGTTAGGACTGGGATGAAGGAAGAGGAGAGCGGGGGAATAAGATGAGAGGGAATGGGGTCGAGGGGGCAGGTGGTGAGACGTGTCCTGGATAGTAGAGATGAAAGACCCTGTTTTGTTATAGTGGTGAAGCACGTTAGGGGGCAAGTAAAGGGATTAACCAATGATGGGAGGCTAGACATTGCAGTGGTAGGGGTAGAGATGGAGGGGGTGAGCAAGGAAGGGAGATTGGGCAGAGCAATGGTAGTGGTTGGAAGCTGTAGGGAGGAGCTAGCTTTTTAGGGTTATGGGATTGGGAGGATATGAGTGAGGAGAAGTAGTTTTGTTTGGCTAGGGTCAAAACACCTCTGATCCGACAAAGGGCACTTTTAAATTCGAGAAAGTCGATATTTTTGTTACTCTTGCTCCAGCGTCGCTCGGCTAGGCACGGGATTGCCTTTTCAACTTTTTAATCTGGTCTGTAAGCCACGGGTGTAGGTTCTTGCGTCTAAGGTGACGGGTGGATAAGGGAGCAACAGAGTCAAGGGCATTGGAAACAGTGTTATGGTAGTGGACAGCTGCAAGGTTAGGGTCAGAGAAGGAGGGCATAGAGTTAATTTGTTGGAGAGGGATAGAGAGCAAATGGGAGCCGAGATTACGCAGGTCCCTGCATCTGTACATTTGGTTGTTAGGGGTTACGGCCGGGACAGATGACACAAGATTAAATTTGAGAAGATGATGATCGGACAGAGGAAAGGGGAGTTGGAGAAGTTAGATATGGAGCAGAGACGGGTAAAGACCAGATCCAGTGTGTGCCCATTACAATGGGTCTGGGCAGAGGACCATTGGGTAAGGCCAAGGGAGGAGGTAAGAGAGAAAAGTTTAGTGGCAGCAGAGGTGTTGGTATCGATGGGGATATTGAAATCCCCTAAGATAATTGAGGGGATGTCAGTGGATAGAAAATGGGACAACAAAGCAGAATGGGTATAAGTGCTGGAGTGAGACGTATGCAGTGCAAATAAACAATCATATACTGCGCTGGTTACTAGATAGGTAGGATGTAAGGCTAGCTTTAAACCTGCTAATTGAGGTTTCTTGAAGTAAAGAGAGGGGGATAGAATTCCAGAGGATGGGAGCCACAAGAGAGAGAGGTTTAAGGTTAGAGGAAGCAGTAAGAGTGGGGGGAGTCTGTACAGGAGTTGGTTCTGCGATTAGCGGAGGGTTATGGGCAGGAACATATGGGGACACTAGAGAATAAATATAAGAAGGAGCATCAGAGCAAAGGGCTTTAAATGTTAGAAGAAGGTTTTGTATACAATGCACTATTTAACGGGGAGCCAGGTTGTTGTCCGGTACAGAGGAAATTAGGGATCCAGTTTATTAGAGGGCGTAACATACGTTTGGCAGAGTTAAGTATAGACTGAAGGGGAGAGAGGTGGGAAGCAGGAAGAACAGTAAGTAGTAGAATGCAATATTCCAGGCGCAGATTTTGGATATATTGCGAAGGAAAAAGCGGCACGTTTTTGCAACATAGTTAATGTGGTTAGAAAGTGAGAGAAAGGAGTCAATAATTACCCCTAGGCAGCGTGCCGATTTAATAGGGAAAATGTGGGTATTGTCAACAGAGATGGAGAAAGATGGGACAGGACCAGGTTTAGGAGGAAAAACAATCAGTTCCGTTTTAGAAAGATTTAATATGAGATAGCGTTGAGACATCCAGGAGGAGATGGTAAGGATGCAGTCTGAGACACGTGATTGGATGTGATTGGATAATCTTATACCAGTCACTATGGGCATAATTTAACAGTCACCATGGGCAACTTATACCAGTTGCCCTGGGCATCTTACACCAGTTACTGTGGGAATTTTATGTATACCAGTCTGTGTGGCATCATGTATTTACTAATTACTGTGGGCATCTGATATTTACAAGTCACTGTGGGCATTTTGTATTTACCAGTCACTGTGTACATATTATATTTACCAGTCTGTGTAGGACTATTTTCATGTCTCTATTTGTTAAGTCAGCCCTCCAGTTGAACAGCAAATGTTAAATCAGCCTTCCAGTTCAGAAGTCAGTGTTAAAGGGCATGTCCACCCCCAAAACTATAATCCCCCCAACTACTGGCCCCACCATGTAGTGTAGTTTAATCCTTACCTCACATCCCAACTCCATCTGGTTCTCCTGTAGCTCCCCCCCCAAAGTTCCAAAAACTGCCCACCAGGAGGCTAGCAGGTCCATATAGGACACTGCTGCTACCTGGCCTCCGGAGATTCCTGCCATGCGTGCTGCAGCCTTCTCCCCCCTCCCTCCCCTCCTCTCCCTCCCGTTTACTATCCCTCCCCCTAGCACAAATCCCCCTTAAATTGTGCTCCCCCATGTCCCCACCCAACCGCATGTTTTTTTTTTTAAAAAGCTCCCCAAACTCTTACTTACCTCTCGCTTTCCTCCGCTGCACTGAATGACCGGCAGCCGCGTCCGTGATTGGCTGCCGCTCAGCCAATCACAGACGCGACTGCCGGTCCCGCCCTCTGCTTGCATTCTCGCAAGCAGAGGGCCGGCAGTGCGGCGGAGGATCGAGGGGAGGTAAGTAAGAGTTGGGGGGCTTTTTAAAAAAAAAACAGGCGGTTGGGGGCTGGGGGAACATGGGGGAGCATGATATTAAATTTTTATTTTAGGGGTGGACATAGCCTTTAAGCCAACTCTCCAGTTCAGCAGCCACTTTTAGGTCATCCCTCAAATTCTGCAGCCACCATAAGGTCAAGCATCCATTCACCAGCCACTGTTACATTAGTCCTCCAGTTCAGCAGCCAGTGTTAAAACAGCCCTCCAGTTCTCCAGGCAGTATGAAGTTAGACCTCTAGTTCAGCACCCAATGTTAAGTCAGTCCTTCAGTTAACCAGGGAGTGTCTGTCAGCACCCAATATTCACCTAGAAATATTCTAGAAATGACTGTGTCCCATGATGCACAGTGCTAAAAATTACAAGTATCTCCTGAATCAATCGATACAGACAGTATTGCTGTTCTAAACGTGCAGTTCCCTGTTTAAAGTGAATAAAAGGAAAAATTTACTCAGAATCACTTGTCTCTCCTGTATCTTATGTAATCTTAAACATAAGATTAAATCATCTGTTGATAGGGGTCTGTGATTGTGAGAGAGTTCACTTTGGCAAACAACTGCAACATGACCCACCTTTCCACAAGCATAACAGGTTTTATTTAATGTAACAGTATAGTTCTAACTTGTGGCTTTGCCTGGCACTTTTATTGAGTTGGACAGGACTTTTAGAATACTTTGCTGTCTTTCCCTTAATCTTCCCATCATGCCAGGCCAGATTAGAGATTGCAGTGAAAATGAATGAAGCAAGAGAATCCCAGGAACAAGTTAAAGGTGCATGCCCTCAGTTGTTTCTATATATTCATATAGACAACGCATGCATAAAACAGAAAAAAAAACAGAAATGCAGCATGCAGACAGTGCATTTTTTTAAAAACGCATCAGACCGGGAAAGTAAATGGACACAATCAGAACGCAATAGTGTGAATGGTACTATTGAATTCTATGGGTCCTGTATTTTTAAAAACAGTCCATTGCAAAAACGCACCAAAAACAGACCTAGTAACTGTACACAGGCACTTTGGCTTTTTTTTTTTTTTGTGAGAGCACACATATTAATATACATCTTTATAATATAAATATTTACAGGGTGATGCAATGTTTTTTTAAGTGCATCTGCAAGCTCTGCAATTTCCAAATGCTGGGCCCCAAAAAATTAATAAAAACCCTAGCAAGATATTACATCAGGTTGTGTGTTTTTATTTTCACTCATTTGGGCAATAGTTCCCTATACTGCAGGGTATTTTCATTAAAACCATAAAATCATTTGAATCATTGAACTGTGAAACTATATGTAACTTTTCTTATGTAATGCCAATTGTTAATGCTTAAAGGGTAACGAAACCCATTTCATAATTTTTTGTTTTTAACAAAAAAAAACCAAACTAGAGATGAGATGATGCTCTGATTTTGCTCTCGGTGCATGTGATTGTCTCTCTGTGATTTAGATAATTATGAAATCTTAAGCAAAGAGTTTAAAGCCTGTTGCACCTGAGACACTAAAGCCTCTTGGTGAATTTATGCCTGTTATTATTTCAGTACACCTTTTAAAGGAGAATTAAACCCAAATTTTTACACTCCATAATCTGAAAATATCCCCTCTAAAAACACCAATAATCCCACTACAGTAAATAGCATTAAAGTAAATGTAAAACCCTGAAGAACTGGATGAAATAACTGTGTGTATGTACAGTGACTGGCCACACCTCAGTGACCTCAGTCACATGCCTTGTCTAATCTGTCCTGTAAAAGGATTGGATAGAGGATACAAGTGGGTGTGGCCAACTGTAAGTTCCTGCAGTATCTTAGCATGTGTAAAGAACACAACGGTCAGTGAGCACATTGTGTGATACTGGGAAATAGAACACAAACCCCATGTTAGAAATGTAAATTTCCCAACAACCATATCAAAATGAGAGGTGAGACACAGATTACTGATTTTATATAACGGTGTTCTTTCTTTTGTAAGAGTGGTGTTCTGAGGCTTTAGTTGTCCTTTAAATGATAGTGATCCAAGTTTGGAAGTAAAAAGTCATGCTCCCAGACCCCCCTCCCTGCGTATTTGTTCATTATACTGTTTGGTCCATGCAATAAATTAAAGTCGGTTGGGCCCAAGTGAGTAAATAAACCGTAATAAACCCTGTAAGTACAGGGGAGGTGCTAGGGCAATTATTCACAGTACATATAGATAGAAAAGAAAGAATCCCAAAACATGTTCTGCACACTCTATATTGCAAATATATACACATCCTTTATTATCTGGGACATCAAGTGCTTAGACCATATTAAAAATATTTAAAACATAAAAAAAAAAAACACAATTATGCCAACACCCCTGAGCCTAAAAAGTCCTAATTGTAGTCAGATAATAATATAAACAGTGTCTACACAGTAATAAAAGCTAAAAATAGCAATGTCTCTGTCTACTTATCAGTCACGGACAGGCAGAGTATTTAGTTTTAACTGCGGCCAAAATAAGATCCAAGGCAGTAACTGTTGGATAGGACTTAAAGGGTATCTCTACCAGGATTTTAACTTTCTTTTTTTCCAGTTTAACTGAAGAACAGGAGGTAAATGTGCTATGTCTTACCTCCTGTCCTTCAGTAAAACTTACAGGAGAGAAGAAGAAACTTACCGCGTATTGCTTCAGCGCTGCTGACAGCCTCCGACTACACTGGCATTCCCCGATGGATCCGGAGCCACAGTCCTTTGAATTGTGTGTGGGGAGAGTGTGACTCGGCGTAGACTGTCAGTGAAGCCTGCGCTGGAGACGATATGTGGATAAGTTTCTTCTGCTCTCCTGTAAGTTTACTGAAGGAGCTCGTGAAGAGGGTTTTGCTGGTGCGGTCGACTGTTTGGTCTATGTTTTCGGTGTATACCCTTAGGCTGAGGCCACACTGTAGTGCTTATGAGTGTGCCAGAAATGGGCCTGCAAACGTGACGATAGGCGCACTTTTTGACACGCTTGAGCACGGTGCCGAGTGCATGCAATTGTGTGAAAATATGCAGATTGCATGCACTCCAATTAACGGCAATGTGTGGCCACCACAATTGGCCCCCATTAGTGTGCACTTTTATAGTGGATCGTGCTTAAAAGCACATTGTGTGGCCTAGCCCTTACTCTTTAATATAAGAATCAGAGTTATACACTGATAATTTAATGCTTTTTTCCTTTTAATTAGGCCAAACATTTTTTTAATGCCCTATTTCTTTTTTCCAACTTTTTGATTACAGCAGAGGCCACATCTAGGATAATCTCTTACACTACAACAAACATATGATTGTTAACTGGGACAAATATCAGGAGTTCAGGTGTAAATCTTATTTTAATAGCCATTGATTACTGGGTGGAGTTGTTTCTGCCATTATTAGTTAACAGCAGTATGATGTAGTAACAATTCCTAAAAAATCAGTGCATGTGGTTTGCAGCCTAGTAAATGTACTAACCTAGCACTATTTATTTCTAGGAGTGTGCTTGTGTAAGTAATTAGTCACTGGTGTGATTTTTGTTTTTGTTTACTACTTACTGCTTGAATAAGGTAGTAGGAATTGTTTAAGTAAACTCAAAGCACTGGGTAACTATAATAAATAATGGTGTTTAAACAGCACTGTTACTGTAGAGCAGGGGCTGGTAGAGACAAAGGAAAGGCTTTTTGTTTTTCCTTTTCTTCTGATTGGAGGTGGGTGTAGCTAATTGGTTTAAATTGGCTGAGGGTGTTGGCTCTTTGGTTTTGAACCTCATTTAAGTCATTTCTCCAGAGCGATCAGCTCTTGAGCGATTTTCTTTCAAGGGATTTTCTGTTTTAAAGGGGTTTTCGTATTTAAGGGGAGAAAGCATTAAAAACAAAGTGTTTAGAACAGAAAGGGGTTTAAGAACAACACTGCTGTTTCTCTGGTGTGTATTGCTGTGTCCCTGGTGTGTATTGCTGTGTCTTGGTGTGTATTGCTGTTTAGTATGGACAGTTTTGTTGGGGCCACGCAATGTGCATCCTGCTGCATGTATGGGATCTTGGAGCAGCCGCCCCAGGGGACCTAGTAGTGTCAGATGTGAGTGGGTTGCCCATTGGAATCTGAGGTCCAGAATCTAAAGGGTAAACTTGCAGAATTGCAGGCTTGGCAATTCTGGGGGAAATGCAGGTTCTGGCAGGGGCCAGTAAACTGGAGGGTGGACAGGGGCAGATAAGGTGGAGAAGGAAGATAGATTTTAAGGGTCACCAGGGGAAGTAAGGGATGGAAGGATAGGGATGCTTCTTCCAGCTGGTCGATCCAACAGATTTGGCATTTTAGGTGAAGATGTGGAGGACGATAGCTCGGAAGCAGCATGTATGGAGCGGGCCTTTCCCTTGAGCACCCGGGGCGGCATCTCCAATAAAAGGAGGGAGAAATGGGGGGGTAGAAGGATAGGCAGGTGGTAGTGGTAGGGCACTCCATTATTAGAAGGGTTGATAGGGTAATCTGTCGCCAAGACCCTACATGCCGAACAGTGTGTTGTTGCCTGGTGCTAGGGTTCGACATGTGGTGGATCCTGTAGACAGATTATGGGGTGGGGCTGGGAGTGACCCGGTGGCTTGTTCACATTGGTGCCAATGACAAAGTTAGAGTGGAGGGTGAGGTCCTTAAAACTGATTTCCGAGAATTAGGGGCCAGTTAAAAGCAAAGGACCTCAAGGGTAGTGATTTCAGAAATACTACCGCAGCCACGTGCTACGCTAGGGAGACAACGGGAGCTCAGGAGTATATAAGCATGGCTAAGAGAGGTGATGTAAGGAGATGGGGTTTGGGTTTTTAGAGAAACTGGGCTGATTTTTCTGTTGGCTACAGGCTCTTTAGTAGAGACAGGATTGCATCTCAATGGTGATGGTGCAGCTGTGTATTGGGGGAGAAGATGGCTAGGGGGTTGGAGAGAGATTTTTAAATAGGTATGGGGGGGAGGGAACGTTGAAAACACATGGGTAGATAGAGAATTAGGGATCAGGGGGCTATTAACACAACGGAGGGAGGAGAAGGGGAGGGAGGGGGAGCATAGAGGATAAGGAGGCATGTACGACCATGTATGGAAGGAAATCAATTGATAATCTAAAATGTATGTTTACAAATGCAAGAAGTCTGGCTGGAAAAACCGGCGAAATAATAGCCTTAAAGGAAAGGTATGATGTAATTGGTATAGCAGAATCATGGCTTAATGATTCACACGATGGACATTAAATATTGAAGGATACTCCTTATTTAGATATGACAGAGTTAATAAGAAAGTAGGAGGAGTATGTATGTATGTTAAACAGGAATTAAAGCCAAATTTAAAAGATGGAATAGATGGGGGAGTAAACATATGGCAGAAACATTATGGGTGGAACTGTGTACAGGAAGCAAGAAGGTAGGTAAATTAATTGTTGGAGTATGTTATAAGCCGCCCAAATGCGGGGAAGAGGTGGAAATGAATCTCCATATGCAGTTGGCAAAGGCTGCTGGTATGGGGCATGTTCTGGTTATGGGGGATTTAACTACCCTGAACTAGATTGGAGTAAGGGAACTGCCAGCACCTCAAAAGGTATAAAGTTCTTAAATTTCTATATGAGCATTTTTTTTCACAGATGGTAGGTTCCTACTAGACAGAATGCGTTGTTGGATCTGGTGATATAATAATGCTGAGCTCATTTTGGAGATGAGGGTAATGGAAGCTTAGGGAATAGTGACCATGATATAGTGTCATTTAATAAGGTTGCAAAAAACTAAAGTGCACTGGCTTAACAAAAACTTTTAACTGTAGGAAAGCTAATTTTAGCTGTTAAAGGACGCTCCTGCTTATAGACTGGGGGAACGTTTCTAGGTAAAGATACTGAGCAGATGTGGACCACTTTAAAGGGATATTAAACTATTACATTCTAAATCTGTACCTTTAGGTAACTAGTGTAAAAAAATGGGTCCACTCCTGCATGGCTTAATGCTCAGGTAAAAAGGGAAATGGAAAAAAAGAAAAAGGCTTTTAAAATTTTGAAAACAGAAGGCACAGAACAGGCTTACAGGGAGTACAAAAGCTGTAATAAAGAATGCAAGAAAGCAATTAAAATAGCTAAAATAGAAAATGAAATACGTTGCTGAACAAAGCAAGTCCAACCCCAAAATGTTTTTTAAGTATATAAATGGTAAAAAGATGAGGACTGAGAATGTGGGACCATTAAATAATGGGGCTGAGGGGGTTGTAGAGGAAACCGAAAAGGCTAATCTGCTAAACCGTTTTTTTACATCGGTTTTCACTGTTGAGAATCCTTGTCCTTACAGTAGGGATTGTTAATATGCAGGGAAGAAAGAAGAGATTTAACATTGGCTAACAGAGGATATGGTACAGAAACAATTAGAAAAAGTTAATATCAATAAAGCGCCAGGACAGATGGATTGCATCCTCGGATTTTAAAAGAGCTAGTTCAGTTCTATCTAGACCACTGTTTCTCATCTTTTCAGATTCGCTGTTCTGGGGATGTGCCGTGGATTAGAAAAAAGCCAATGGAATACCAATAATCAAAAGGTAGTCATTCACAGCCTGGAACTATAGACCTGTAAGCCTAACATCAGTGGTAGGGAAGGCGATGGAAACTTTGTTAAGGGATCATATCCTTGACTTTGTCTCCAGAGATCATCTTATTAGTAGTAGTCAGCATGGATTTATGAGAAATAGATCATGCCAGACAAATTTAATTGGTTTTATGAAGAAGTGAGTAAGAAGTTAGATTCAGGAACAGCAGTGGATGTGGTATATTTGGATTTTGAAAAAGCTTTTGATTCTGCCACATAGGCGACTAATGTATAAACTGAGGACTGTTGGCCTTGAAGAAAACATTTGTTCATGGATAGAGAACTGGTTATTGGACCGCAAAACAGACAGTGGGTGGTAATGGAGCTACTCATGTGGGCTAAAATCTAAGCGGAGTGCCTCAGGGTTCTGTACTGGGGCCCTTCTGTTAAATCTGTTTATAAATGACTTGATAGAAGGGGGCATTGAGAGCAAGGACTCGGTGTTTGCTGATGACACTAAACTATGCCGAGCTTTGGAACATCCAATGATGTGCAAGAGCTGCAAGCAGACCTAGATAGATTATCAAAATGGGCAGTAGTAGAATGGCAGATGAGATTCAATGTGTGATAAATGTAGGTGATTCATTTGGGATTTAATAATCCCTGTGCCACCTACACTTAACAATGTGTT
Organism: Hymenochirus boettgeri; assembly: GCA_019447015.1. Classification (NCBI taxonomy): domain Eukaryota; kingdom Metazoa; phylum Chordata; class Amphibia; order Anura; family Pipidae; genus Hymenochirus; species Hymenochirus boettgeri. Next base: position 152,918,013 of record CM033474.1, read on the forward strand.
AAGTGCATCTGTAATGGAAAAAGTTGGGGGTTCTGGTAGATAACAAGATTAGCTATAGCAACAATGCCAGGTGAGCAACGGCTAGAGCTAGCAAGATATTGTCTTGTATAAAAAGGGGAATAAATTCAAGAGAGTATAATATTATTCTCCCTCTTTACAAGCAATGGTAAGGCCTCATTTGGAATATGCGGTGCAGTTTGGAATCCCATATACAAAAGGGACATCTTGGAAATTGAAGCAGTCAGAGAAGGGCAAACTAAATTAATAAGGGGAATGGAGGGGCTGAATATGCAGGCAGATTAGACAAGTTAGGGCTGTTACATTGGAGAAGCGACGTTTGCTGTGGGGACATGATAACCTTATACAAATATATTAATGGCCCATACAATGAACTCTCCGTGCATTGTTTACTAACAGGTCATATCAGAGGACATGTGGACATCCTTTAAGGTTGGAAGAAAAGAAGTTTCATCTTCGGTTAGGAGGGGTTTCTTTACTGTGAGAACTTGGTGAAAACTGTGTCTTCCAGCAGAGGTGGTAATGGCAAGTTCATTGAATAGCTTGAAAGGACTGGATAAGTTCCTAAAACTAAATAATTTTGCGAATTACTGGTATTAATGAATATAGATTGGTTGATCCAGGGATACATTCCGATGCCGTTTGGAGTCAGGAAGGAATTTTTTCCCTTTTAGCTGGGGTTTTTGCCTTCTCTGGATCAACTGTTAGTAGGGTTAAAAAAAAAAAAAAGGGGGGGGGTGAATAGGTTGGACTTGATGGACGTATATCTTTATCAACCTTAATTAACATGTTACTATGTATGTTACTATGTTACTATGTAGTTACTATGTTTAAACTTACCATGGGATACACAAATGAATCAATTTATGGAAGAATTATGGGAGAGGAACTGGGAAGAAATGCTAATGAATAGTGCGGGAACTGCCAATGCAGTTAGGGTACAACAGTAGACTGGACCAAATAGCAGAAGGTCAGGTTGTGTAAATCGTAACTAGCAGAAATTTCTTAATGGTGTTCCATACTTAAGCATATAGCAGAGAGGTTTTGTGTTTTTGTTACTGAACCAAAAATGTTGTCCATGAACAGTGTTTTATAGATAGGCATTAAGTGAAGTCATGGAGTTTATTTGTGGAGTGAATTATTTGGTTTGTCCATCTATAAACCATTTTACATTTTTGCAGATGATGAACATATTTAAAAAAAAACGGCACTCAACAGATCTAACTGCCTGCTAAAAGCATAGACATTCAGTGGTGAAGGCCCACATGGTAATATAGCATTTACTACTAGCTAGCTTGCACTACAGCAATTGGAATGGATGCTTCCACACATTAATGTGCAGGGATAATTGTAATAAACAAGTTTTATGCAATGATGTATGAAAAGAATGTAGAACTGTGAAAGTAAATCCCTCACATAAAATCATCCCCCTTTAGATGAGTTTCCTTCAAAGCAATTGTTTTTATCTTAGGAATACATATTGTACAGCGCCGCATCCCCAAGTGGCGCTAATAAATAAAATAAATAAAATATGAATACACATAAATACATACATACATGATACTTCAATGAACATCACTATCGGAATAACAGAACAAGTATTTGTACCTGAAAAATATTCAGTGTAGACTGATGATTACTTCAACTCTTATTAAACTAGAAATTGTTTTCTAGTAATTTTTTTCATTACTTCTTTACATAAATAGGCATTCATGTTTAAACTACTTCAGAAAGGAGAACAAGTCATAATGAGTCCCAATCCCCTAAAGTCTGACTTTTTGATGTTCAGTGTATAAAAGATCTTATAGTATTAATAAATGCAGCAGAGTAAAATAAAAAAAAAAGACTTTAAAAGGCTCATCACACAAAACATACATCTTAAGAAGAATAAAAATAGTGAGATTAGTAAAATGCTCATTTCTCAGCCTGAATGAAAATAAATTTATGGATGGTACTGCATCTCTTTAAGTTGGAATGTAGCAAATGTATCTTAGACATTAACATTGAATATTCCCCATTTTTCCCAAGTAAACACCTTCAACACACAAAAAGTGTAAAAAATATTGATCTCTCAGTAATCCTTTGCAAGTCAAGGACTCAGTGCTTCTAATGAACTTGCAAATATCACTCTAAAAGGTAACCTCAAAGTGCACTCAATGGCCTTTGTTCAATAGGTTTTTTTTTCAAACAGTGCATAGAGGCCCTGTGAACTTAAAACCACACTTCCTAATGTAATATCAGGTTAGCGTGGGGGTTAATTCTATTTTTGGGGGGCCTGCAATGTTTCTATAATGGCACAGGCGCATGATGTAATACAGATAATGTTTGTTTTTGTGCTTACATAGTTGGCATTAACTTCCGCGCTCCTTCCCTGCCTAGTTCCTCGCAATGCAGTAAACTCACCCTAAATTACTTAGCTTAAGGGCATAAATATATAGAAGATAATAAATAGATAGATAGATGATAGATAGAAACAATCAAAGCCAAAGATCAAACATTTCCATTAATATATATAGTAAAATTTTAGATTATAAAGTGCTAGGAGTGCGCTGGATTTGCAAGTTTGCAAATGTACTAAAATGTTATTAGCAGACAGATTAATTTGGAGAACTTTAGACTTTGTGCCCGCTTTTGTACTTTTAGAAAACATAAATGGAGTATATTTTTATACTCTATGGGGAGAATCAATATCTTAGTGCCGCGTTACTTACCTTAGCCCGATCCCGCATACAATAACTGACGTAAACGAGATACGTTCAGTTATGCATCGCGGGGATCAGGCTAAGGGTAAGGAGCGGCACTGAACGCTCCACAAGCCATATCGTTAAGTTCACACGACAAAAGTAGCGCAAAACTTAACGCTATGGGTTTTGAAGCGTTAGCACAGCCGCTAGTTCCAAAAAACATTCGGACAAATATCTCGAAAATCCGTCTAAAACCCATGTTAACCCAATTTTTTTCGGTTTTAACCGTGGTGTTTAGACGAAAATGGGCCAATTGTATCTCCCCTTATACCGAGACACATCCTTAAGTGTCAGAATTCATCCCATTACATTTGAGCAGGACTTTGTGACTTCATAAGGGGCAGCAACAAGATGCAACTACCTTCATATTCTACCCCCCTAGACAGACCCTCTCTATATTGATTTTTGCTTGTATCTCCAGATGGCACAGTTCAGAATAATGCAAGTACAATCCACCAAACATATGCAATATTAGCACATTAGAGGAAGAATATAAAACATACTTACCTGTAATTTGGAAACACAAGAATCAGTGGTACAGGAATGTAAGTTAAGTCTGCAGTAAGATTGAAGTCAAACTAAATGCAAAATTTGCCTTCTATGAAAATACGGTTTGTATACTTTAAAAATGTAATCTACTTTGATCTTTAAATCTGATGGTTTCTCCATGGGATTACATATTAATAACTGAATGTCCATTTTGCTACTGCAGGCCATATGGCAAGGTATGGGGGGGATTGAATACTGTATATGAACATTCTGTACGTCACATATTAACCTACCATTACTCTAGTCACTATTCAAAGGTTTGTATAAATGACCATGCGATCCCTCGTCCGACATATATACATCACATCCAAAAACCACACAACGAGATATTTTTTCACACGTGTACGTAACAATAATCAAATGCAATTTAGCTGCTGTTACCCTGGATTAGCCAAGCCGTAATTTTACAGACCCCCAAACAAAACTAAACTGATGCAAAACCCACCCGCTTGCGTGGTGGGATTATTTACCTGCAACCGACTCCCACTTTTGATTCTTTCGTCCTATATCTGTTACAAACCAAAAAAATGTTTATAGAGGCAAACCCACATACACTTAAAATATATATTCACGGTCTTCAACGTGAAGGCCTCCAAATTGCAGAAAAAAACACCATCCCACCACTCAGGAGCGTTCTGATTGTACAGTGCGGTAGTGGAACAAATGAGGCCCAAGGTAGGAGATCCTGTTATAGCGAGTGCAGGTACAGGACAGACAGAAAGGGTGATCTCCATTCATGCAACAAACAAGTAAAGGGAAAAGTTATATAAGGGATAATGTGCCCCTTCTGGTAATTAAGGATATTACTCACCAAGGAGTTTTCTGAATAAAAGCCAAGGAAAAGAGTTATAGAGAATAAACATTTAGAAAGAATAAATACCAGAGCAGAGGAGAGTAGCCAGAGAGTAGGTAGCTATAAGTGGGGGACAGTAGGTATACTTATTATATAGATATAGAAATCCTACTGTCCTGACTGCTACCTACCCATGGACCTTTGCTCTGGACAGACATTTTAAAGATTTATCTGCAAATCATTTTCTTGTTGAACAGGATAGGCAAACACAATTAAAGATTGTTTTTGAAAAAACAACACCACAGCATTCTCACAAGCATTTAATAGCCATTGGAATAGGTGGTAGTTAGTGTTTTCAAACACTGTATACTGCATTTACCTATCCATGGTTTATTAAATAATATATTGAATTATCTACAATTCACTGACTAACTTGTGTATGGGAATGTGTACCATCTGATTGGTTGGGGCAAAAAAGCCCACATTTTACAGATAAGAGCGTTTTAAAGGGGCATCTATAGGGTGAGGAAAATGAACTTTTTATTCTTCTTTCCATGTGTTCATAATTCCCACAACCCCCAGAGTGTCTTGCCACTTTTTTCAGATTCCTCTCTGTCCTGAGATTACACCCGTTTTAGAGAATACGGATTGACCATTCCTCATCTACTTGGATGTCAATCAATCCCTGTTGCATTGATCCCCCCTCCTGCTCTGTAATAACATAGAGATAAACAGCATTAGAAGGGGAGAAAGGTAGCTTTCATGGTTAGATATAAGCTGCATTGACCCCCCTTCTCGTAAAGCTTTCACTGATTGATTGATGGGTCAACAAAGGTGAGAGATCGTTAAATGTACTGATCTCCTTCTTCCGTGTTATCCAGACAGCTACTTTCTATTGGCCACTGGAGTGGGTGTGTTTTTTTCAGGTGTTGAACTTTAACTCTATGCACATAAGCTTGTACGGTTAGCCGGAGCTGAGGACATGGAGGAGGTTAACAGAGGGGAGGGGAGAAGGGGGGAAGTGCCTGCACATTGATGACACCATGGTTAAACAGAGAGTCAGTGACAAGATAGAGGTATTAAGGCAGCCAGAGTACATGAATTTAACTTGCAAAGGGGCAATGTGTGTTTTTCACGATAGATGCCCTTTTAAACATCTCCTGAATAAGAGGGCTGGAGAGTCGCAATTCAGCTTTTGCATCAAGATCATCTTTGTCATTTATCTGCCATAGTGTGATTTAGTGTAAGTGCCTTACACAAGTGAAAATTGTCTGGATATGATAAAAGTATTTTGAATGTGACTTATACAACTGATCCCCCGACACGATCCCGTGACATTCAATCATTCTTCAGGAGCCACTTTCTGGTTACCTTTTGCCAACGACGTATGATCCGTGACGGTCCCATCGGGGCCCATTCATTTTGTGACGTATGCTGGTTACTAAAAAAAGATTGATTGTGGTTGTGGGGATCACGTTTGGAGGTGAGTTTGTTTCTAATGTATGTGCACCTTTAGTTCAGTTACAAGACTGTAATAACAAGTTCATTTAAAAATGGTGCTAATTTTTGCACCCAACATCAGATGTGCTTTCAAATGATAATAAACACGATTGTTTGAGGCCAAAAGTAGCACCATTGTAACAGCTAAAATATGTATACAATCGTGAGGACACTGACCTACCCACACCGTCTACCTGGACCTGACCTCTTCAACCCCATTCAAACCATGTGGTTTACCGAACCCGCCACGCCAAGCAACCCAACCATGATGCAGAAGGACTTTACTTTACTGTGAGAGATACAGCCTTTTAATAGAAACAACACTGTAATGAAGCAGGGGAGGGAGGCCCCATCATAGTTTGCTGGGGGCCCAGTGATTCCTAGTTACACCACTGTCACAAGTATGTGATTGTGCTGGTTCTTTTGAAAATGTTAACGCCCAGCCCAATGGAGAGACACAATTGCAATATTAAAATCCACAAAAAACAGCTGGCACAGAGGAGTGATTGCTGCTTGTTTAAATAACTAGCTCCAGAAAATCTGTAATATATGCTCCCCTTCTTTTGTACTATCATGATGTGTGTTTTCACATTGAGTAAATGAATCACAAGCTGTGTGCACAGCCTAGGAAGATGATCAAATCAAAGAGAAGGGGAGGCAGATAGAGGAAAAAAAACTACTACAGCTATATTAATAATACATATTTTGCCATATTTGTGTTACGATTCCGAATTTATCAGATTTTGTTTTTTTTAAATCATTTTTGTTTTTAAAAATTATAATTTTTCAATTCCGATCAAAGAAGTGAAGAATTGTCAGAGCCCTTTAAATCATTTCTTGTGTTAATTTTTAGTTCAGTTTCGTTCAGTGTACCTGGTGGTTTTTGGGGTGTGTGGAGTTCATACAAGGCATTATAGAATGAACCTCAATGAAACGATTTACCAAAAAGGCGAGAATGTGTGAAAGACCAATTGGTTCCACATGAACCCACAGTAGAAGCAAACTTTTTCTCACTACCTATTTAAAAAATGGCAGGTGTAGGAAGTCGGACATAAGTTTACTGATATTGTCAAATTGTTTTAGGTAACAGTAATTGGCATTAAGTATGGTCGATGGAAAATCTCGTGCTTGGTTTGTTGTATAACAATTGTGTCATTTTAGGAATCAGGGTATAAAAAAATATTTTATTTATAATCATGATGGCTAAATGGAGAACTAAGTCTATTATCAGGACTCTTGAAGGAAAGAGAACCCTTTGTATTGTTTATTTAATAGATATCTGTCCTGATAAAATCTGCTAATGGAGTTGATGGACGTAATTGATGCCTTGGGGTCGTGATGCATTTCAGTTTCAAGGGACATTGAGACAAGGCAAACGAATTTAATTAATAATTGTAGTTTAAAATAACATATGAATCTTAAAGTTATGTTCTCCCTCAAAAATAAAATACATATTTAATCCATAATTAATTAAAACGGAAGAGCAAAGTCTCGAGTCGATCAGCCTTGTGTACCTGCATCTTAGGAAAAAGGACATCAGTCAGTACCTTTAAAGATTGTAATATCAAACATACTGGTTAAAGGAACAGTGATTGGTTCAAGAGAGGTGTCAAGGAGTGCCCTTCATGCAAATAAAGAAAAAACGCCTGGAAAGAGGTGGGGGCTCAACACCAACTCTCCGTGTACAATGCGTTTTGACACTACCCTGGCAGTTTTGATCCACCCTACAACATCTCTGCAAACAAAACCTTGCATCCGAAAAGTCCTAACATCTTATGCGTATATGCTGATTGGAACTTTCAACGTGTATTATGCCCACAGATTTTGTTGTATAGGTATTCTGACAAAAGTCACATAACAATTCATCCCAAATATTTCGTTCTGTTGTATATATATATTATAATATATATATAATTATATATATATAGAATATGATATAAAACTATGAATCTATTATATCTATTTATGTTCTATGTAATCCTATTCTCACTGTATTTGTATTGCGTACATTTGCATTTTTCTTCCATACAGTTAAATACTATTCTACTATATAAAGTTCCAACTTGTTTTACATTAAACGAACAGGGCTAATTTGACAGATGGTTTCTTATTGTTCTTTTTTTTTAAAGCACATTTCACTCAATTAAAGTAGTAATGTTGATAAATCCCCATAAGTGATGTTTAAACAAACAGGACTTACAGTTTCTCAATGCTTTTTAAGGTGGCCAGGCAATTAGAAAGTAATTGCTCTTATATCATCATAATAGATTAACTTTGGGGGGAAGTGCAATATCGTTAGTTGTATTCGTTGGAGGAAAGTGGATGCTAATAACTCCCAAATGAACAAAATGCGTGTCACATTAATATATCAGATATTGGTACGTATATTCATTAACAGTGTCGTCACGAAAAGTGTTTGGCTATGCAGACCAGTAGTAACTTTTATGAATATGAGGTGTTAGTTCGGAATAAAAAATTTATATATTTCCTGTAATGTTTCTTGTTTTTACTTTACTGTTAAACAGCTTTGTCCATCCACTAACAATAATTACTGTTTTTTTTCTGAATTGGTAATTTCTGTTTTTTAATTGTTCAGTGGTTTACAGCAAAGCAACCACAATTCTTTGGAAAAAAATGAAAATAAAAGAACGAAAGCCATACATTTTAATGGGGACAAATCTTCCACACTATTGGCTTGTCACAATGTAAACTTCAGACTATCCAAATCAAACAAAGGTAGTTAGGGGTATAATAAAAACTATTAAAAGCAGATTGTAAACCGGAATATTCCCTTAAATCAAATATATACATACATCTTCAATAACATGTGTGTCACATCATTCTGATGAATGGTGCTCTTGCCAAAGCACCAAAAAGTGAAATAAAACTTTTGTTGTGGAAAAGAAGATGCTTCCTGCACTTTTTATTTTTGGCTACATACACACTCTATATAAATACAAAGAGATCCCACAAAGATATCAAGGTATGTGAGAAAATCCCATAAAAATAAGTAATTCGCCAGCCCACTTTAGGCTCAAGGATCAAAATAGTCACATACCAATGTCCCAGATAATAACAAAAATACCTCAGAGATTGTGCCCCGTTCAAGAGCGCACCACAGTGTGACTCCAATCCCCTCAGCAGGTTACTCCGGACCTCTCAACAGCCACCAAGTACGAAAACTAGTATCGGCACCAATAATCTCTTCCCGTCTCCAGGCAGAACTTTCACCCGGCACGCTCCTAGGAAAGGCCTCAGCTCGAGTTCCCGTCCCACAGGACCCAGTCCACGGATCAACACGGTGGCCCGCTCTGCTACATGGATACGCAGTGGGGGAGGATCTTTCCGGTGTTACACTCCATCCAGGCACGTCTTGTAGGAACTGGCTTGTAATACGAACAGGACGTGTTGATATTTTGTTCTCTTGTAAGAAAAGGTCAAAAAACCCGGAAGTGTCCCCAGTGGGTTTTGACCTTTCTGACAAGACGAAAATGTCAACCACGCCCTGTCGGTAGTACAAGTAGATGAGTGTATGTCTATATATTGATAAAGGGAATATACGGTTCACTACTGGTTGTTAATAGTTTTTTTAACCCCTGACTGACCTTTGTTATTTGTACAGTTTAGGATAAGGTTGCTGCTCTTATGCCGTTTTATACAAGGTAGGGATCCTACATGTTTGGTAAAAGGTAGAGGGTGTCTGGAGTCACTACAGCTGTCATTTGTGTAACTTCAGCTAAATTCCTTGTTTATAATTAGGTGATTACTGGAGAATGAAAGTAGAGATGTCGGACCTGTTTTGGCCTAATAGACAAGGAAAAATAGGCAGTTAGAGAGGGAATGGGTCCGATTGCGACTCGGATCCGCACACTGTATTAAAACAGTAAAGGACAGTGTCTGTGCTGTGATGGGATTAGGTCTGAGTGGTGATGTAGAATAAGTTGATATTTGGCCATAAAAACATTCATGTCCCTATGAAGTCCACCAGGATCTAAATTTCTGAAGAATTGTTATCCCACTCCTTCTGCTTGCTTTGATTGTGAAAATTCCCATATTAAGAATGGTGATCTTGAGGGCCTTCATACTGTGGCCTCTTTTACAAAAGTGCTCAGCACAGGCGGCATTTGTCTAATCTGTGCATGATGTTGAAATCTATGAGAGTCATCGTTTGCACAATATTTGTCCTGTTTCTCCCACATAGAAAACCTGAAAAGTATGCACAAAATGCACAATTGTGCATAAAGTGTTTCCATTTCAAAGATCTCATATACACAGGCTATCTACTTGTGCCCACTGTCACACCTCCCTTACTGCACACCCCTCCCCCCTCATAGTCTGTATCTTGACTGGTCATCGTTCAAATTTATCACTGGTGTATGATGTTTACTGTTCCTTGTGTATATAAGTTGTGGATTCTCAGTTTCAAACTCTTGCTATTGTGGTGGGAAAAAAAATGTTTTTCCCACCACTTTCAGTGTATAAGTTAGGATTATTACCTTGGTGTTTTGTTGTGTTTTTATTCTGTTCTAGGTTTGTTATTTTTTTTTTTTGTTTTTTTGATTTTTTTGATTTTTTTTTTATTTTTGGTGTTGTTGTTTTTATTTCTTTTTTTGTGGTTTTATTTGTTTTTGTTGATTTTTTTTGTTTTTGATGTTGTTGGCTTTTTATATTCTTGATGTTTTTGTTTTATGTTTGTTTTTGATGATGTTTGTTTTGTTTTTGTTTTGTGTATTTTTTTTTTTATGTGTGATTTTTGTTCGTTTGTGATATTTGTTTTGATTTCTTTTTGGATTGTTGTATGAGTAAAGTACTGTGAATGGTATCCAATAAATGTCGTAAATGTTGGTTTCAAATTGATGCTTGTTGCAATCACTGCCACCTGGCAAACCATGGTTTCATACAGGATTCACTTACCTGTATTCTGTCTTTACCTACACAGTAAAATCTGTCTGTAAAGGAAAAAAAATGTTTCTTTCTGATACAAATGCGTAAGACTCCTTGGAATGGTATTGGGTTGAAATAATTATTGAAATAATTGGTTATTCTTAAAATAACAAACTGCATAGTAAAGCGAAATTACATGCAAAGTTATAGAATTTAAAACAAGGAGAGAAAGAAATACCAGTTTGTTTTTAGACAATTAATTTTTCCTACTTTGTATAATTGTTGTGGTATCAGGAGTTGCACTGTGTTACAGTGTGTGAGTGATGTAGTGATTTGTTTGACCACACACAGAGAATAGACAGGTTTGTGCTGTACAGGACAAAAAAATGTTTCATCCTAAAGTTTTGGATTTAAGAAAAATGTGAGGAAATGGCGACCGGTTTTAACTTTGTAGAAATATCTCCCTTTTTCACAAAGTATATTTCAAAACTGGAATGCCTTAGACCTTCCCACTAAGAAATCTACATGCTATCTACATGCATGCAGAAATTGGCTTACAATTACTGACAAGTGCATGCAAAGTCAGCAGCTATGAGCCCTATTTGATTAAAGGAGCAGGTATTGCTTTTTAGCAATTCTCAGCTTCTCAATTGCTAGCGAGTGTTAATACGTATCATTAATTAACAATAACAATCGCATATTATTGATAATGATTTAATTCTACGATACCAGTGATCTCGGCTTAGGATTCCCATAGAATTCGAATATCATTACATATTAGGGAAAGTTAGAAAGTGAATGAAGTGAGAACCTTTCAGAGAGGGAAAGGGAGAGAGCGCATTTTCGGTTTTAGTGTGGACTGCCGGGGATGACTTCTTGTCCACTAACTGACTGTTTCAACATTATTTAATTAGCATTAACCAATCCAGAAATAAAAAATCCAAAGAGCACCCACTGAAGAAAGTAAAGAAAATATGACTGAATAACAGCATCCTTCTAGAGACAATAGTGGCGAGGAAAAATTGTCAAGAGAGGCCTACAGCTAATTAAAGGATGCAGGATTCTAGGAAAGTACTGGCTTGTTCCCATTGGGTTACCAATCAGTTGTCAATTCAGGTATATGTCGGGTGTTGTGCAGTAGCAGGATTATAAAAGCCTTTAAGTTGCCCATATACAGTCAATGTACCATACTGAGCATTCCAACAACATGCTGAAAACTGCCTGTCCCGATAATTTTGCAGCAATATTACAAATACTATATTGATTGCAAAACATGATCCTGGAGGGTTCATAAAATTGATCCACTACTATCTTAATAATTTCTAGTCGAGTGTTGGACTGCATTTTGAATACATTCCAAACACAATGAAGCATGGTAAAATTCTGCCATACTGTTGGCTGCTTTAAGTAAGGTAAAGAGATCATAAACATAGCCACATGTATTAAAACCTGTAAAAGGACATGGAAACTGTGCAAAATAATCACGCAGTAATAGGGATTAATTACAACCAGCCTAAATCTGCTTTTTTTCTCTCTGACCTTCCTATACTTTTTTTTTTTTTTTTAGCTCTGCAGGTTTTATCTTTAAAGGGGATGGGGCAAAGCTAGTCAGTAAAGATCTGTCCCAATCACCCAGCCCTCCTCCGGGCACAACAAATTTAGAAGTATAAATTCTATAAAAGCAATGCTTTATGTCTCTGTCTCTGAAAATAAATAAGATCTCTGTTGCTCTGGCCTTTCTGTGCCTGCCAGTACATCGAATCCTGAAGTTAGCTGCTGCTGTGTTACTTAGAGTCCCCACAATGCAGCAATGACATAAAGTCCCATCATATACACACTCCCCTTCAAACTTTCTACAGAGAGCACTGAGATTGGATCAAGTTCCTGGCAGCATTTTGAAATATAGAAAAGAACCTTGCTAGGAAGCGGTACCTTTCAACATTACTATGTAACAATGTCCGAAAGAATCATCTAACTCAAATAACAGCCAACAGCTTCAATAAAAATAAGGATAAATTGCTCTTAAATGGCCCTTGCAGTGCCCACACTTTAATCCAAACTCAAATGTGTGGTGGACCAGAAGAAAAAGTTTGCACAGCAGACACTTATGGAATTACCCAAATACTCTCTTCAATCAAATAAGTGCGCAATAAAAATAACGGTGCGGTTAACCAAGTAAGTTTAGGGAATGGTTTTTGTTTTTTGTTTTGTTTAAAAAAAAACCCCAAAAATGTCATTATTTTTTATTTAAACAAAGTCCTGCGTTCTGCAGAGTGTCTATATACTATTATATCCACTAATTCACGCAAAAGGCCAAACACAGAACAATAAATAATCCACTGTGAACTAAAGGCATCACTTTTCATAATGTTATAGAGCAAGTAAATAAACTACAGTTGTACTGCATAATATAATATACTGCAAATAAGTGGTGTAGGAAAAAATATTAGTTTTTATGCTGTATGCAAAACCATTAATGATGTAAGTAGGAGGAAGTATGTAGCTAAAGCATATGCAAATGTTTTGCATAGTTGTTTACCCATTTGATATATGGCCCAGAGGGTAAAAATATGACATGTACTTATTCTTTCTTCGTTTGTTTTTTGTTTTTCTAGGTTGAGATGAAAGCTCTGTATGTTATACGTTTACTTTCATTTTATGCATAATCTCTGCTATTTGATGTGAAATAAGGAAGCAAAAAAGGCTAAAACCCTCTTAAACTTGTATGAACTTTTCAAATCCAAATTAAAATGCCTTTATATTCTTTGGTAATGGGAAAAATAGGAAAAACATTATCTGGAAATTGTTGTAATTTCCGACACTATTTGTGATGTCTAGAGATAATCAAAAAATATCCAGTTTTATTTCGATTTGGATTCTCCGAAAAAAAAAAAAACTCTGAAAAGTTTTACTGTGTTACCAATATCAAATTAGCTTTTACAAAATGGCACAGGGGACCTGGGAAATGGTTCTAAAGAACATGTATCCATAAAACAATTTTTAAAAATCTATCACTGCATGTTCACTTGCAACATGTTGTTATTTTTTATTTGATTCCGAACTCAAAGAGCACGATGAAAACTTGAAATCAAAATTGGAAATCTTGAAAATACAATGAAACTTGGTAAAATTAAGAAGTTTGTAGCAAGTTCTGTTGTACTTGAAACCCCCTAGTGATATTGTGTATAAGGCGAAAGAGAGATTGCATTTTAAATTCTGCTTAAAACAATACCAGTTTTTTTCATATCTCAAAAAAGAGAATGTGGTAGTAAACAAAGTTTCCACTCGTTGTAGGGGTTAGTATCCTTTAAGTGGCATCTTTGCCCTTAAAGGAGACTCTAAAGCTAAACTGCAATATGAGCATAATGGAATCCGTTCCTTTCTTAATCGAGGGGCTGCAAGTTTCTGATTTTGGCAGACATCCTTGTGACTGCTCAGGCTTATGACAGAGAGGTTCAGACCAAGATATCTGGATAAGGACTTGACCATATAACTGTGGCGAGGGACATAAAAAAGACTGGATATTAGTGGTGGAGGTGGTGCGACAGAATTTACTCACTATGTGCTGGGATGTGACTGACACTATATAGAGCTGATACCCTTCAGAAAGTGATTCTCCGAAATGTTGATGATTTTAAGCGTTGAAAGATATCATGTAGTTTTGCAAATTATAGGGTGGTGATGCACCAAGAGCCTCTATCGACCCTGGTGCATTCATGTTGGCCGGTGTTTTTGTTGTAAATGTTGATAGCGGATCCTGTGCTATCGCAAAGTTCCAAGTAACTATTTTGCCACACTTTGAATGGCAGCCATGAGCTGGCTTTAAAAAGTGGCAAAATAGAGTGCATCACTGGTAGTGTGGACTTAAAATCCAGAACAGAATTACTGATAGATATTTGCAGGGTCATTTCTATTTTAGCCAAAGTTCCCTTTAAATGAACTTGAAGGAGATGCAATATTTATTAAACGTGCTACTGCCCAAAGATCCTGCAATACATTCAGGGGGGCATTAAGTTTTGTTAACTTTTTGCATTTTGAATCTGAGCCAGTGCCATTATGGAAACGGCCCGATGTAAAGCCCACCATAACTGCCTATAATTGAATTTGGGAAAGTATTCAGTTATACATTTTTTTTTGAGTTCTTTTTATTTAAAAGGGTTATTTTCTAAGAGCAAACACATTTGTGTAGTAGTGGATAACTTCAATTGCAATATGTTTTGCTTTTATAATTGCATGAATTACTATAATATATTATTGAAGCATTCAAAACCGTATAACCGAATATAAGTCAAGATTTTCAGGATTAGAATTAGCCTGAAAACCTACTCGGCTTATACTCGGGTCAAGTCCTATTGAGATCAGTAGTGGCGCGGTATGTGTTAACAAAAATGCCTTCACATGCATAGAAAAAGTGAAGCTGAATCTGCCGTTCACTCTTCCTGCAGGCAGGATGCTGACTCACTCAGAGCACTGTCACTGCTCATATGGATGCTGTAAATCTGAGGCGGTCTTCTAAGTTTGGGGGCAAAAATGGTTTGCTAGTTCAATGCAAGTGACAGCTTTGAAAACCTACAACTCTCAGGGGGACACTAAAACTATTGGGGTCAGAGTGCCTTACTCTCGGGGGTCAGAGGGCCTTTACTTATGGGGGTAGGAGAATTGTAAATGATGGTAAGCTAATTAAAAGTTTTATTTGAACCTTGCCACTCCACGTTGTCTTAGAAACTACAATTCCAAGCCAACCAATTGCATGATGGGCTTTGAAGTTTCCAGAAAATTGGGGTGCTAAGGAACTGGGGGTATCGGTACTGGATTAATTTATGGGGAATTCGGTGTTTGCTTTTCTCACATAGATGCTTGTTATTATCCATGGAAACATTTTTGCTTTACAGTATGGTAATTAAATTGAGCTGCCCAAAACTTAGGGGCACATATATTTATTAATCACATTTTCGCTAGTTAAAACGGCTAAATCACAGCAAAACAGCGCTTTTTGGGACTCTTTTCGCGTATTCTAAAAAAGCGGGTGGGGCGGGGAGACTTTGCGTCTGAAAATAGGCGAAACAGGCGCGAATAAAGAGCGAAAAGTTTGCAGCCGAAAACTTACGCATCTATAAGATTGACTGCATTGCGAAAACCATTAGAAACGACATAAGGCACTATTAACACAAGTGTAGCCCAAAAAAGGTCACCTCACATTTACAAAATAATGAACCCTGTTTTTATTCATAAAATCAATTCTAATTCTAAACAATCCAATTTTTAATGCACTTCACCGTTCCTCATGCGGCGGTCGGCTTTTCTAATCAAAACGCTTTTTCATGGACGTTTGTATGAGAATGCACTTTGACATTTTAATAGGCCGTATTGTCAGCTTTCGTAGACCAAAGTGTTTGTCTGCACATTTTTTCTATTTATTCTCACAATTTGTGTTTATGTTAATTAGTACAAATTACATCGAACAGTCTGCGATGCTTTGGGAGAATGCTAGGATGTGGGTTGTTCCTTGGCTGCGGGCAGACTCTCCTATAGGAGTGGATCCGACGGATGAGGGAAATTTTCCCTTTTTCCCAAACGAGCACTCAGTCGAACAATTGGAACATATCTAATCCTTGTCCTATGAAATTACAAAGTGCACATTTTGTGGCCTTTGTGCGCATTATGCGCATGCAAGTTTCACATTTGCCTATGAAAAATTACTTGCGATTGCGGAAAAATGTTGAAACACGTACTTTCAAAATGCAGCGCATTGAAATGGCACAAAATATTTTTGTTTCCTTGCGATTTCATAAATGTGCATTGTGCAGGCGTTTGCACATGTGCTCGTGCTTGATTTCAGTGTCTGATTAGCGTTTTGTGCATGTGATTTTTACTCTTATGAGCTTGCCCTTAAACACCCAAAAGCCCCAAAGGGGGGAAAAAAAAAAGGTGGGGAGGGTGCTTTCACAGGAAAGACAAAATAGCAGACATCATTTAAATTCCAAGCTGAAAATGTAAGAAAAAAGGCGAATTAAAATGTTACGTCAAAAAGAAAGTCATTGTGGAAAATAAAATAAAATTTAGCAAAAATCTATAACCTTGATAGATGTGTAAAAAAAAAAAACCATGTTTAAATAGTGTAAGATCATTTGTTCATGAATGTGTTTTAAGTTCTTTATGACATTAAAAATCATGAAAAAAAAATCCAAAATCCCAGAACAGACATGGTAAAAAGATGTCTTTTCGCCACCTTCAAGTTTGGCGATAATATTTCCGCTCCATTTAAGCGAAAAACACACTTTTAACTTTAGAAATCGTGTTAGGCCCTTTCGCTTATTTTCGCTCAAAATTTACCATTGCCGATGTGGCAAAGTATGGCCGAAGGGTTTTAGCGATAGGTTGTGGAAACGTTTTCGCCACTAGTTAACGCCACCTTGTAAATCACGTTAACTGTTTTTTTTTTAGCCGGGAAAAAAAATGCGGTAGGCGAAAGCGGTAAAAAAGTTTTAACAGAATGTTACCAAACTGAGCTAGTTATAGTGGTGACTTTTTTTTTACTTTAGGACTGAAAGAACAAGTGTTAAATTTAATTTTCTAAAACCACAGATGTGCCATATTTATTAAAGGAAAACTATGTCAAAAAACAAAAACTATTTTCTGGGCCTAGAATAAGGCACACAATTCCATTGTCACAGCAGCCAATAATGAACACATGCATAATTTAAAATTTCACCTTGGGAACTCTGTTTTGGCTGCAGAACGGGGGTCTCACCCTGGGATGCTGTTTTTGGCTGTTGAAAGGCATGGCGAATCAGAATTATAGGTCAGTTTCTAATCATCTGAGTTGTTTTTTAACCAATCCAGGAGGGGGGCAGGTCGGAAGCTGGTTTGTAATCGTCCCGTGTTTGGCAGATCAGGCATCCAATGGAAAGCTACCACAGGCCAAGGGGGGGTAATATACCGAATCTTCAAAATGGCAGTTAACATATGGACTAAACTCTAGCGAGCGAGCAACGCGTCAGGGCGTTTGGTCTATAATTTATGCACTATGAACGTGGTTATCATAATATGCCTCTTAGTGGATAACTAATTTGGGAGGTTGGCGACTCCAATCTCTTGATCCTTTGCGTGTCAGCTATATGCACATTTCTAGTATAATTAATGAGTTTGAGTAATGGTGTATTTGCTTTTAATTTGTTTACCATGCATGGACGCTTGTAGCAATAGGCGTTCTAGACTAGACTCTTACTGTTACTTTGGACTAGGAGGGCAGTTCATTGTGGTGGAGAGGTTTCGTTTGTGCCATTGTTATGTTAATTTATACTTAGTAAAAGTTACGTTATAACTTACCTAATTTTGCCGGCGGATACTTTTTCACAATATATTGGCTGATCCACAGCAAGGGGGATTTATTTCTTTTTTTTTTTTGATGATTTTAATCCACAGCTGCTCAGTATATCTCCCTCGGGGAGTAGATTAGGGACCAAAACTGAACTTGAACTTTATGAGGACGAACTGAACTATTCAAACTAGTTCAAACTAATAGCCTCCCTGGACCTCACGGCTGTATTTTCGATAATTATCGAATTTAACTGCCTGTTCGCTAAACCTAGAAGTATGTTTGCTAACCATTGAATGTATTCGTTCGTTTTCGGGAACCTTTTGAATGTACGGATCATTTTCGCAAACCCTAGAATGTATTGTAGCTAACCCTCGAAGTAGCCTTTGATTTTCGGTAACCCTCGAAAGTATAGTTCATTTCAGCTACCCTCGAATGTATGGATCGTTTTCGCTACCCTAGACATGTATAGTTCACTAACCCTGAATTTGTAGCCTTGATTGTCGGTAACCCTTTCAAAAGTATGGTTCGTTTTCGGTAACCTACAAATGTATGGATCGTTTTCCACTATTCTAGAATATATCTTTGGTTGCTAACCCGCAAAAAGTATCCTCCATTTAATTAACCCTTCCGAATTTATGGTTCTATGGGGGGGTTTTCAATAAAGATCATTATTGTTAAAATGGTGCTAATTTTGCCCCAACCAATAAGAGTCAGCTTTCAAATGTTAAAAAGGTGATTGGTTGGGGCAAATTAGCAAAATTGTAAACAAGGAGAACTTTCCTATTGAATTCCCTGATTTTCACTAAACCTCGAAAGTATCGTTCGGAATCCTTGAATGGCCGTAACCCTCAATGTAGCTTGCGCCAAAAACCTGCCAATTGCCCGTCCGCCGCTCAGTTTAAGAAGGGTTTGAACAGGTTTTGGTGATAATGTTCCCCAGACAGTTCCAGGTGCCACTGCTATTACAGTAAGTTACCATGTTGTCTCGCTGTAAATCACCCGGACTCTTTTTGAACTATCACTCCCCAATTGACTTTAATGGTCCGAATTCGAATTTCAAACTATTACTGAAGTTTGAAAGTACGGAAAACGAATGAACTTTATATAGTTCGCGACTATCTCTACTCTGGGGGGGTAGTAGTGCCTCATAACTTATTTTTCTTTTGAACAGAGATCTGACACTTGGATTTGTGCGTCTGGCTGTCGGTCTGTACTTGCTGCTTTGGGGGGACAGAGATGAGGGTCTGACTTGCAGGCTTGTTACTGTCTCCTAAAAACAGGGTCTGCAACTGTGGAATGCTGTTGGCTGCTGCGAATGGGTCAGCCATCCTTGGTATCTTTTCTTGCTGCATGAATTGTGGCCTTTACCCTTTGGAAACTCTGTTCTGGGCTGAAATGGGGATATGCATCTTTGTTGTGTTGATTCATACGGTTAGAAACGCCTTTATGCTGCAACTTAGTTATGGCCTCCCTAATAAAGGTCTTCAATCAAAACTTGTTTTGCTGCTGACGGGTGTCTGCACCCTTTCCAAACTATGTTTATCTGCCGAAATGGAGGGATGCAACCTTGGAAGACTTTCTGGTGGCCAAAAGGGGTGTCGGCATGTTTGGAACACATGTTCGGGCTGCCGGGATGGGAGCCTCTGTTCCCCCCCCCTCCCATGTTGGAACACGGTTCGGCTGCCGGGATGAGAAGCCTCTGTTCTGGTGGTTGATAGCCGGTGTTTGCTTCTACACAGAGTCTCGAAATGCCTTTAAATAAACATTACATGTTTCAGCGATAGGTCCTTCATCCATTTGATTAAAGGACCTAGCGTCCGAAACATGTGTGATGAATTAAAGCACCATCTAGTAGGACTTGTAGTACACTCTCATACACTCTCTAGTTCACTCTCTGTACTCTCTACTTTCTCATCTAGTACTTCTATAGTGCACCAAACTCTGAGTACTATAGGATACTCTATGTAGTAAGATAACTAGTGTTCTCACTAGAACTTCTAGACACATACTCAGACACTCTCTAGTACACAACTCTAGGACACTCTGTAGTACTAATCACTTAGTCTTCTTCTACTAGTACACTCTCTAGTACCCCACTCAGCACTCTCTACTACAAACATCCTTAAGGACGGTTAGTACACCTCTAGTACACTCTGTAGTGACTCTATCACCTAGTGGCTCTCACTACTTGATAACCCACTTCTCTAATATTATCGTAATTCTCTCTATTACACTCGTCTAATACAGTCATTACCAGCAAATCTTCTAGTGAATGGCAAAGCTCATATAATGCTTGTGCAGCAGTTGATTCCATTTTTCTTAACATAATATACAGTATAAATAGTTGTGGAATACTTGTAGTGTGGTTTTAATTTATTTTAGATATTTTTTCTAATTATGCAGAGGGCAAGACGGCAATGGGAGAAATTCTCTGAACTCCAGAAGAAGCATCTGTACCAATGTCTAACACAAGATCCACGGAGAATAGAACGTGGAGGTACAAATGAAAATGCAAGCTCAGAGGATAGAAAAACTCTGAAGACAACAGAGTAAATGAAGTAATAACACCATCAGATAAAATGAACGATATAGAGGGTAGAGAGGGGAAGTGAGGTGGTGTAAATGGGGCAACTGCCCATCCCGTGACCATCAGAGGTGCAGATGTGGTTATTAGAGATTGTCCCAGAAATATCACAGGGAGGACAAACATCATGAAATAATGAGGAAATAATCAACAAAATTACCACCAACACTGAGTTGACAGCAATTATCTTTGAGCTGATATCCTAGAGAAGATGCATGCCAGTATTGATTTTTTTTTTTTTCTGAAAGAGTCGGGATTTGTAAATTTGTCCCTTGCTTCGTTACTTACCTTTGATCTTGTGGATGCCACTAAACAGTTGTAAATGATTAGTGCCACCATTTGTGAGCGGAAAGAAAGGAAGCATCTAAACTTTATTGGACTGATATTTCTAAGAGATCAACGTTTTCCCATGCTATAATTTACATTAATTCAAATCAGAGTTATGCTTGTACGGGTTATGCAGTTAGATGACATCTGATTGGTGATGAAGAGTATAATAGCACTGGCAAAATTCTGCCCACCTTTAATTTCATCATCTCCAAATGGTGGGTAGTTTTGTGCCTAATAATAGCCCAAAAGTAGAAATAGGAATATGATGTACTTTGGTTTTACAAAAAAATACGGTTACATACTCTAAACAATTGATGACATTTATTGTTGCAAACAGCTAGTACATTTTATGAAAAAGGAAGTTTTCATTTTTTTAATAAAATTCAAACTGTACATTACTTTTCAATGGTTTTTTCTAGTAACATTTTGCATTGTAATTTGAAAAAGACAAGTAAACCTTATTTGAAAAGGAGCCCCCCAAGGTAAGACATTAAACCCGACTTTGCAAAATAGAGAAAGGTAAGGACATTAACCCTTACTTGAAATAAAAACAATCAAATCTTGCAAATCTCGTATTGTTGCTTATGATGCGCCGCGTTTCTACTCAGGCCTTTTCACTGTTGACTATGTTCTTTGGGCACAAACATTGATAGAAAGGACCCCCTGAGGACCAGTTCCCTTCAGAATTCACAATGTTTTCCATTATGTCAAAACATAAAATGTCAATACATTAACAATCTCAGACATGGTTTGATGTCCAATTTTTGTTTATTTTGCGAAAAGCAAGGTCTAAATTTTGTGCTGTCTCCTAGTTCCAATTCTGCTAAGCAAGATCCTGATTGTTGGCCTGTTCTATATGAACATTCCTGTTGAGGGAAAGAATTGCCTTAGATAACTGAGGATTGCAAACAACAGGGTATTCAATAGAAGTGCTTATCGGTTAAAATGGTGCTAATTTTGCCCAAACCAATCAGATCGTGAAGCTTACAAAATTTTTTAAAGAAGATCTGATTGCGTTTGGGCACCAATTTGCACCATGTCAAGGATAAAAACGTTTATTGAATCTCCTATGAAAGTTTTTGATTGCCTCATATGCTCTGTCTCCGTAGGTATGTTTCCTAACAGCATTAGTTTTTGACCAGGCATGTTGTTCACACTTTTATATCGGGTGTTGTCTTGAATGATGAACATTAGAGAGATCTTTAAAAGGGACTCCCCCTTCACTTTTAAGAGTTGGATGCCATCACAGGATTGAGCGGCAGCAACCACCAGGAGTTTTTAGGCATTGGCAATATTATCGGCGATAAACTTTGCACATTGTCATTTTCAGCTGGGAGGGAAAACTTCTGTGTTTGTAATGGACTTTAGAAATATAACCATGTCAAAATTGGATGGTTTAAAGGTGGGCTAATCAACCTTAAGCAATTTCCAAATAAGTACCATGTCTGTCAGTTGCTATGTATGGCCACATCAAAGTCTTTAATAATGTATCCAAAAAAGTTTGAATGTAATTCCAATGTAATTCTAACTGATCAGTTTGTTCTATTTGAAATTAACTATTAATAAGGTCCATTTAGATAGGTACACATTTGTGCAGTGTCTCAGACTGTCAAATTCTCCATCTCCTGCAGGATGAGTGTTGTATCATGCAGATCATTGGCAATATTGTCTTGTTTTTTTTTCCAATCAAGACATGCTGGAAAAAGATCTTTTTTTAAAACTTTGTAAAACAGTGAATGTGAAATAAATGGTAGACCCAAACCCTGAAAACATTGCATTGACTTCCTGTAGCTAGATCAACCTAATATGTATATTTGCTGCACTAATGCCCAATGTGCTGTGCCAACGGTCACTAGAGAGGTCCTTTGTGCACTAACAGCAAAATTACAATACCAAGTTTCGGCATGGCAGGGTAAGAGAAAGAGTCCGAAACAATACTAGAATTCCAATCCCCCAAATACCCCTTGCCCCATAAAACACACATGACACCATAAATGGAGAAAAGGCGATTAACAGCTTTATTAAATGACATGAATGAATAACCTTACAAATACATTGTCTCAAAACAAGTTAAAAACAATGTTTTATTTTTATTTATAACTCTGAAATTTCTATCCTCCGATAACTCTGGTAGGAGCTCCGGAAAGCTACCGTCAATAACCCAAACCCCCTTTTTGTAGCAGCCAAATACATTGGCTCAGCAAGGGTATCACAAGTGTGGAAAGCCAGGCAACACTGGTGATACAGGGACTATAAAACCATTCTTTTGGAGCTGCCACCCCGTTGGCTAGCTCCATACTAACACACCAGTCAGATCCTAAAGAACCACCGCCCCATGCTGTATTACACAAAACCTTAGGGATGCAAAGTAGAACCGAAAAAAAAATTAAGGGAGGGAGGGATAAACTACACTATTTCGGCTTACTTCCACCATTTTCCATGTGGACAACTTGCCTTAAATGCGCCTAACTCTGCCGCCTACCTGACCTTCCCCCAAGTTAGACTGACATTTTTAACCAAACTATAGGTATAAAGGCTCGCCCTCTATTGCCCCAGCCATGCAATCCGTATGCCCTAATTTTGCTAGGGATGTCTTACAAGTTTACTTATATAGGCATGGATCCAAAGCTATTAAAATGAAAAGCATTTTTCATACACACATTTTTTAAATAAAGAAAGTCTTACAGACTTGGGCTGTGGCACAGTACTAAGGGGATCATACCCATGAAAGTTCCCTATTGGGAATGTTAACAGGTTAAAATAGGGTGTCGAGGAGGTTTAACATAAAATCCAATCTTAGCCAAAAGGGAGGTTTGTGGTTTGTTTAGAACTCCAAACACGGTTGACCTAGGGGTCTAAACAAGGATTGGGAGGCTCTCTTGCTTTATATAAGCAGTGTCTCCTCAGCCCCCCCTCTTCTTCCTTTTCTCTATTATGAAATTAACAGCCTCTTTTTTTGATATAGTATTATGTTTCAAAATCCATATAATGTTTCAACATCAAGATCTATTACGACTATTGCAATATATATAGCAAAAAAGACCCTGATACGACCATGATAGCATCACAATCCATGAGATAAATTCCCAGGGTGGGGTGACGTTTCCAAAATATATACGAACTCCTCTGTTCATCAATAGCAAAAATTAATAATATCTTTTATTGGCGACAAACAAGGGTCAACTAGTTGCAACTCAACAGAGGTCGTCGTCATGGAATAAAAAACAAATACCAACCCATTAATTAGGGTAACCCACCTTCACCTGGCAACATACCGCCCTAAGTGCCTCTTAAAGTACCTCGAACACAAAGCTGCCAGGGTCAGTGTTGACGCCATCTGATGCGTCAATACGAAAAAATGCATGGGGCACAACGCACACCCAACAGTAAACATAACGGCCGTTGTCAGGCGATTGAGTGGGTCCATCACTAGGAAGACTCCGCCCCACTACCATATCCAAATACAGGAGCAGGCACGCACCATCTGCATATATCGTAGACATCTTGCCTCTAATCTCAAGAGTTTTTTCTCCCTTACAACAGAAGCGTCCCCCACAGGTATATGATCCAAATAACATGCAGTAAGAGCTGACAGATTTGGTCCCTTATCCT
This sequence comes from Hymenochirus boettgeri, assembly GCA_019447015.1. Lineage (NCBI taxonomy): Eukaryota > Metazoa > Chordata > Amphibia > Anura > Pipidae > Hymenochirus > Hymenochirus boettgeri. Next base: position 152,942,348 of record CM033474.1, read on the forward strand.
TGAAATGACGAGGCCACGACAGGTAGGATTTATTCTCAATCCATAGTGTTACCACTATTAAGGCATAAGTATCGAGCTACAGATGATTGACCATTGATTACATTACCAAAAGCCAGTTTAGTTTTGCCGATATAGGCCACCGGGACAAGTCAGTAGAGATCACTACAAATGAGATAGTGCAGGTCAATCGTGTGATGTATCGAATACGTTGGCCAGTACTGAGGATTGGGAAAGGCCTTCCCGGTTGAGATAGAAGTCCACACAAATTTTGGGGAACAATAACAACCCAGTTTGGGGAGTCCCAAAAGAAGCGTTGTGAGTGTCGGAACTTTTCTTAAATCATTTCTAACAAGCAAGATTTCAAATTTGTGGCCACTTATAGGCAAAACAGAGACTTTTTTTTTCCAAAAGGCAAGGACGGGTCACATTACTAATAAGATCCCAAGTATGACCCCATAATACGTTTAATATCCTTACATTAAACAGGAGAAATCCATTGCAGAATACAAAGTGGTCAAAGGCCTCAGATTCAATGTACTATTGTCCCTAGGCCAGACAGAGCTCTGGCCAATTCGTTTAAGATTTTCCACACCATACCCACGTTGGTTAAATCTAAACAGTCATGCCTTAAGTTGTTCCTCCATAATACAGGGTCCGTATTGTTACGTATAACCCTCAGATATTGATAGTGTAGGGTATAGGCCGTTAACAAAAGAAGTGGGGGTGATAACTGTAGCAGGCCGGTGGTAATTCTGTCAGTGAGGCATCCCTTCAGTATAACGTGGTAATTTAGTACTCACCAACCTTGCAAAAATGCAATCAAGAAATCAACACTTGTGTTACTACTAGTGCTGCGAGTTTGAATGGCCTGGATCCAAATTCCATTTATCGTTTTAATTAAGGAGTGTAAACAACTTTCACACCACTACAAAAAAAGAACAAATCACTCAATAAACCTCTTATGATACCTAGGTAGGAACTTTCGAACTCGGGAAAACCAAAAGGGATTTTACACCACCTATGGTAGTTGGACAGGTAAGAGCATTTAAAGCAATAACCCCTTTTGAAATCAATTCCTGTCAAAGATCCACCTGGGATCCCTCCTGTCAAGGATCCCCGGCAAATCCGTTCGGCATCCGTAGGTTAAGAAAAATCTCCTCAACATCCAAGTCCATTAGTAGAAACTTTAAGATCCTCCAATTAAAAAAACACAAGAGTGTTAAAGCCGACAAAGTCAACAGTGCACGGCACAAAAAACTGCATTTTAAGGCAATGACTTTTTATAGCATAAAACATTTACCCTAGTTACTCATCCATGGGGACTATGCCAAAAACTATTTTGCCAAAAATTATTTCCAACTTGTTAAGTTAAGCTGAAAAATCCCGGATCTAGCTGTAAATAAACTGCGAATTAAGCCATGGTGCTAATAGTGATTTGTCAAATATAGCATTTTTTATAAGCTCTATATCAGTTTTCGGTTTTACTTCTACCACACGGTTTTGCTAATGCAATGAGAATGGTGTAAATGCTGATTGATATACCGTAACAGCAAGTCTGAAAGTTCAAAAATAAAGGACAACGTTAAATATAAAGAAGCTGCTAAGCTAAACAATGGTTAATGTTTAGTTTCACCAAATTAAAGGCTTAAAGGGCTGATACTGCCATGTTTGTATAATGTGCAAAAGTTGGCTTGAAAATATTTGACCTGTAATGTTGAAAAGTACGTTCAAGTGTAGAGCAATTTTCCATCACATTAGATGTGTGTCTGTACCATAACCAATCCTATAAGAGATGTAAGGCTCCTGTGGGAGTAAAAGCTACACTGACCTCTATATGTTATTTGGGTTAGTGCGACATTAACCTGACTGTTAACCAACACAGCAGCTTGCAAGCAATGTTATATGCTAACAAAGGCAATCGTTGAAAGTACCACAATGGTAAAGGACAGTTCAGTGGAAATATCAGTATTGGTTAAAGTGTTAGTTTGTGTAATGCCTTCTTAGTATTATACATATCTCGCCCATTTGAAAAATCGTTGATTCATAACCTTTGGACTGCTCCCTGCGTTGACATTAGTGAGCTGGACATTTCAGGTTCCTTATTCCCAGGAGGCACCACATCCATGAAGGTTCCAACAGTACTTTCTAATGTAAATAGAAAAGGTACACAGTCATTGCATACACTACCAACAACCAAAATCACTCCCCATCCTGAGTGGCACATAACTACTCAATACAAATATTATTGAGTCTAGTTGTCATAACACCAAAACAGACTTATTTATCCACCCGAATACCACAAAGCCCATCAATATAGTGACCCGAATAATCCACTGTTGTTGTTTACCACCTCTGTGACGAGGGGTTCCATACAAAACTGGGTGACATGCAACAATGATGTTAAAACAGTCCATAGGCTCCAGTTATATAGTCATTCTCCCACTAGAAGGCCATTGCCAATAAAACCGATGCATGGAATCACAGATATACCTTCTACCGGAATCATATTCCACTGTAACTTTTGTTAATAGTCCGCTCTGGTTACCCAGTAAACATTGGCATCTCTTAAGTGAGGATAAGTCATGATAGGAAGGTGGGCTCACAGAGCACAGCAAGGAGGGCTAAAAATGTGAACGGACTGAGGTAGTCCCGCCACTTTTCCAGGAGCTAATACACAGACAATTGATTAGGAAGACAGAAAGGAAGAAAACGGTAAAAATAGGAGTTTACAAAGTAATAAGTGCAATGCCTGTGCAATAGGAGTGACGAGACAGAATAGCGGATCTGTATGGGAATGATGATATACAGGATTATACAACTGTAAAACTTTGCGGCGTGGTAGATATGGCAGAATGCCAATGTGGAATGAGATTATATAGGGAAACAGTGAGAAAATTAACAGCTAGGGTGACAAGAAACCTGAGACCAATGGGAAAAAGGGGATGATTCTGCAAAGTGCAATAGCAAAATGCATAAGATGTGAAACATAGATATCCAAATATAGAATTCAAAATCTTAGGGGTGGAGAGGTCCGAATTGGTGAAAAGAAGTGGGGAATACATAAAATAAGTTTTAAAATGGAGTTATAGCCTGAAAACAACAAGTCCATTTGGCACAATATAGCGTTTGTTTGTAAATAAATATTGGAGTTATGTGATGCTATATGCATAGTTCTGAACATGCTTTGATTAATGTCAATTTCACGGATGTAAAATAGGTAGGCCTTTAAGGGTTAAATATGCCTTAAGAAGGTGCCCTTTAAAAAAAGGGCTCTACTGGAAGCAAGGACACGGCTTTGGGAAGTGTGAAGTTAGCGCACGAAATGCGAGTTTGGTGGTGAGTGACCGGGAGGGGATCCCCAGTGGGCTAACTGCCTGGAGAAACCCAATTATGGATATGGTCCCAAATCCATTCAGTGGCGGTTATCGTTCCACATTCTGTTCATTTTGAGGCACTGAAGTAAAGTTATAGTGAGTCCAGGTGTCAAATTGCGTGAAGTCAGCATTTGGCATACTTCATTAAATAAATTGAATGGTATTCAGAACATTGCAGAAGTGTTTTGGGCGGGACTCATTCGGGGTCGTGATGAAAGGAAGGTTCGAAGGAATATATAACGGTAAAACCTTCAAAAAGAACCTTTTGATTCAGCTTCACACTCAAATGGGGAAAGAGCAAGTTTACAAAAATATAAAAAGAGGGAAATGGTACTGGGGGTGAGGGTGTATGTCCCCAGGGTCGAATTTAACAAAGGTGATAAAGGGGAGTTCTCTATTAGAATGTTCAAAAAAGTTGATGGATGTTGATTTAATAGAACTGAACAGATGTTAATTGAATGGGAAACTTAAAATCAGGATTTAGAGAAACGTTTGAATTATCAGTAGAGAAGGATGAGTTTGTGAAACTTAATGATTTGTTAAGCAACGATATAGATACGATTCAGTTGGAAATAAGGAACATAAAAAAGAAAAAGTTCTCTAGATAAGATATTTAGATCGGGAATTCTTTTAAACAGTTAGGAGGGAATGAATAAGGAAAAATCATTTTAGAGTCAAACCCTTTAGGAGGGTGAAAAACCTGTAGAGGAAGAAAAAAAAAGAAAGATACACCCATTCACCCTGCATCTGGAGAGACCCGAGGAGATGGCGGATTACCCCAGAAAAGAGAGACGGTAGGGGTTATGGCACCCACGAAAGTTTAGGTTCAATTCAAACTGGTTTAAAGATCTACGTTTATTTGCCCCAAATGGTTTTCTTCGTAAGATCTTTGAATCAAAGGAACCAAGCGATCACTGGATTAAACAAGATGAAACAATAACTTCAAAAGTGCTAAGGTTGGGAGAGTGAGAAGAGGGGGTGTACGATATCCAAAGGTCATGCTGATCCAAAAACTAAGTTCTAACGTTTGACATCTAAATCAACTAGAATGGTTCCTATTCAACAAAGGGGCTCCCTATCATTGAATGTGTTTGTAAAAACGTAGAGTAGAGATATGCTAACAATTGCAATAGCCCATGTGTTTACAATTTAATTTAACAAAGGGGAAACGAAAAGCTTCTAAGTTATGTAAAAACCATAAGACTGGATAAAGGGGTTTTCTCCATAAGAAAAAAAATGTATCAAGGAAGTACTGCGTCAACTAAGAGACCAAAGACCATATACTAAATGACAATAAATCCCTCTGAGTTCCTGCTCCAAAAAAAGCTGGGTATTCTGCCTAGATGAAGAATCAGTCTATGGGCAATTAATACCAAAGAAGGACTCATGTTTAGAGCATTTTTCCGTCTGTTCCCGCCTTTTATATACTAATCCAAGGCCATAAGAATGCTGATGCCGCCAGGTCGACCCATCGTGTCTGGGTTTGGGGGACCTACGAAGGAGTAGTCAATATGTAATAGAATATTAAGATCTTTCTATGGGTATTGACCATCCTACGTTCAGGATAGAATGTTTACACGCAGATTAGAATTGAATAATGTATAGATGATTCAGTTATTTTAGCCAAACTTGATTGGACGAGAGCTTGTATTCCTCATCTCACACTGGGGGGTGTGCAGCTGCAGCATTTTTCTTGGAGACCAGGGAAACTGAACATGAGAATCAATACACAATTTTGGTGATAAATATTGGAATTTCGTTTTACCGAATAACGTGTTTCTTTCATGGGCCGTACTAAGACCTGTCAAGAAAGATGGACCATGAATTGGGGCAGCTAAGCCAAATAAATACTGCCACCTCTGGGAGGGGGGAGCAGACGGAGTTGCTGTATTGCTAGAAGTTTGGGGTTTTGGCTACAGTGTCATCTTGTAACGTTATGTAGAGACGATTATCCTGGTTGCGTGGAGGGCACTGTACCCATTTAACACAATTGTGAGCAGGGAATGAGAACCAATGAAATTTGCAAACTGAGAAAACACCATGACAAGCCTCAGTCCTTAAATTCTGTGTATTAGTTTATTGCTTGCATACACAGAGTACAACCAAAGTTTAAACGTTTCGCGATACGTGAGCTGTACCCTTCTTCAGACACATCAAACTTTGATTGTTCTGACACGACAGGTTACAGCTCACGTCCCGAAACGTTCACTTTGGTGTAGCTGTGTATGAACAATAATAATACACGACATTACTAGATGATGTGCATGGTGGTTTTTTTCATTTGCTGGATTCACGACACCTGCAACCGGTCTGCCATGCACTCACCAACTCTACCTATATCCACATAGGTGATGTGCAGGAGTACCTCTGTTGTGTTTTTGTTACTACCAATGTAATATTTGGTTAGCAACACTAGAATGGAGCTAGATAAGAACATTTTATACTCACTTTATGAAGAAAATTACACATTAAAAAGTCAAACTTCCAAAAAAAAGCAGCCGCTAATTAACAATTCTTAGAGCAGTACCCACCTCAGGAAACAAATAAATGCATCCTGTACGGTCAACCTATATTAGACTAAAGAGAAATTGCTCCCAAGATGCTGCTTTAAACAAGTCAAACAGAAGAAATACAAAAGAAAGATTTAGGAAAGGGGGTTTTTTTTTTTATCTATAGTAAAACAAATATAACCAAATGGTCCCCAACTACGAGGTAAACCAGTTTGGAGCCTTAGTAATTGGTCAGTATGTGGAGTATGCCTTAAACACACGTCCTGGACTGTCCAGCGATTTGGTGAGGCCATAGACACGATGGAAACCCACGACGAGGACAGGTGTAAAGTATTTAATGTGTGACAAACCTTATAGAAGTCCCGTGTAACGTTTCGAGATATGTGGGGGTATCCTGTGACCGAACAATGTGTATCATAATATGGATCCCCCTGTTAAATATTAGGAACTGTGAATGCGGCACATTTGTCGTTGGACTGAGTGCAAACTTGATACCCAAGGTCTGCTATGAGTATATGTAAAACCAGTTGCCTGTTGGTGTTACTGGGAAAACAGAGCGTGACTATTAACACAAGTTACAGGGGAATAGATTCAGTATATGTATATCGGTGATAATCCTAGTGCAAGAAGTTTATTGCACGGTCATCTATGATGGAGAATGACTATATACTGAGCTTAACTGGACTGTTTAACCTCATTTTTGGCATGGCGGCTCAGTTTGTATAGATGGATTTTGTAAACCAATAGTGCTGATTATTAGGGTCACTAAATTGATGGGCTTTGTTTTGTGCGGGGGGATAATGCAAGTCGTTTTGTTTGTTATTGACAAATGGCGCAATAATCTTTTGTATTGAGTGGTATATGTGCCCCACTCAGGATGGGGAGTGATTTGTGGGTGTTGTGGGCTGTATAGCGATAACTGTGTACCTGCTATATTTATGATTTAAAATAAATCTGCAGCACCACCTATTTATAGGTTTGTGGACCCACTTCCCTTAATTTTATGATTTTCCAAGTGCTATGGACACAATGTTCAACGTGACATTCTGCTGATGATTGGCTGTTGGATGGGCTACAGCTGCTCAGATCGCTACTCGAGCAACTAAATCAACCCAGGCCTTGGTCAGAGCAAACCAAAAGGGCTAGCCAAGCGAGCTAAAAAATTCACGTGATTACCGATGCGCATGCGATTGAGGTACTGTTCGCGTTTTGGTAACGCTTTCGTACACAAAACACAATGCATGCACATCTGGAACACCCAGCTAAGTGTCACCAGTAAACCTTCCACATGAAGTGTGACTAAAAAGGGAAGTTTTACCCATTACATATGTTTAATAACCCCATACCAGAGACCCCGTTAAGCTATTTTTGGCAATAATTGCTGTATTGCCTGGCGTTCCTCTGCCACCAAATAGTTACCTGTAAAGTGCACTGGTCCCTTGCCACGCTGTGTCTGCCTACTTTTTACAGGAAGGGGTGAGCCTTCACAAAACACCAAAAACACATGGTCTCGTGCAGCCAAGGAGTCATTAGCAATGATGCCATATCACAGCTGTGTTGGACGGCTTTGCAACGCAGAAGAGCGCAAGGCTGGAAGACATACAAACAAGCCATCTGATTTTAAGAGTTCGGGGAGAAAATAAGTGTGCAAATAGCTTTTTTATAGGGGCCTGGTTATTATGAGGTGATTGGTTAAGGGGGAACGTGTCATTCAAGAGGAAATGCACCGCTGCCGCTGTAAACAGCAACGTCTGCAAAATTAATTTAATATTGTTTTTTACCTTTTTTCAGTCATAAGCAAATATTTGTCCCATGGGGGCTCATTCTGGTAAATTCACCATTTCTGATTAGCTTTACATTTTAATAGAGGAAAATGACAGTAAAAAAAATAATGAGCAATTTGTAGTTATCGCAGCGATAAACAGAACGTATTCTATTGGAAAAGCCAGGTATACCATAGAAAAGACCATGTCATTGACATGTACAAGTCAAAGAACATTATGGTGATTGAGAATTTTCCAGAACGGCAATTGATTTTAGCAGTGTCATCTCTAAAACCTAAGACAAATCATTTTTGTTTGTTATTGACCATATCCAATTATGCCACACTAATGACTGAAGATATTTTCAGGAGATAAGTCATGGATAATAGAAGAGTCTGATTAAGACCATAGCGTTGTAAGACAGAATGGAGTAACACAAACAGCATGTCTGAAAAACTGCAAGATATAATACTAGGGATACAATAAAAAAAGTTAATTTAGATCCAAATAGCAACATAATGTAGTTGTTCAGATCCAGTTTTTTTCTTCAGACTAAAGAAAAAAATTGCACAATGGTGCTGTATAAACAGATTATGAGGTAAATAAACAGGCCTGCATCTCAGAGACATCACCCTCAATGTAACACCATACGAGGACCATAAACAACAAAAGCTACAAACTGTAACTGCCAACGGACACACTTTCACTAGCACAGTGAGAAGTCTAATAAAAGAAAGAAAAAGCTTATGCAGAGTCTAGGGTAAACTGCTAGCATGTATCTTCCTTGTACATTGTAAATGTAGAAGAAACTGACTAAAAAGGGAACTAAAGCTTATCTTCTAAAATCGGGATGACTTGCCTTAAAAATGTAAATGTGCAACATCTTTGTATAAATGTGATGTGGGGTTAAAACGGTTTTTACTGCTGATAAAATCGAATTTGAATTCATGAACACTCGAAGGAGTAGTTCTGGGTAAAATGGGGTCCTGGGCAAAAGTGCTTATGGGGCCCTTACATTTTATAAACATATTAACAGTCTCTCTCATCATGTACTCTCAGAACACATTCACAACGCACCAATATACATTCAGATAATATGTATGACACTCTCAGTAATGCAACACGCTCAGTGCAAGTAAGTAATATGCGGTGATGCAAGCAATCTTTTTCACATATGTTGCTGTCCAGTACGTGTGGCTCATCATCCTCATTATTCCAATTTCTGATGGGCTTCTATTACACTTGTCATCCATTAGCGCATGTGATTTGCAAAGCAGTGTATGTCAATGTGGTGGGCAAATATCCTGCACTGCAATCTGGTTTTGGAGGGCATGCGATTTTTTGCAAATCCCAAATTGCACAGATCGCAGCACAAACAGACTGTAACGTGTGTGAATCTCACCCAATGAACTACTCCGTTGTGGTGTTAAGAAAGTGAACATGGCAAGGTAAGGCCTGTGTAACATTACCAACCGAACCTGCTTTCTCTGAAACTGATATCAGAGGATAAAGGGCCCAATGTCTGATTGGCAAAAAATGGAAGTGCATGAAGGTTCTGCACAAAGGATAATTAAAGGGGAACTGTGATCCTTTATTTTGTATGTGTCTTTGTGGACACCAAAAGTGGGGCAGATCAACGTCCATGTACTCAGTCTATGGAGATGTTTTTACAATCAGAGGTTCTGCATAATAACCTACACATGTGGTTAGTTTTTCTGACTTTTCGAAGTTTTTAGCACACATGGCAAAATAACTCTTTGTCCATTTAGTTTAGTATCAGTTAGAAGCAGAGGTATGATTTTACATTAACTCTTTCCCCTTCTGCAGCCATATCTGGATGACTGAGCGTGGTGTGAAAAGGACCATATTTATCTATATAAATGCACGGTCTGTTTTATTTAAAGGAATAATAGTTCCAACCCTCCCGATTTGCTGGTGGGTTCTGCCGACCCAACCTGCAAGTAGCCAGACCCGCACCGAACCTAAACCGAAACTTAAACGAACCTACAAGCAGACCAGACCCCAGCTACATGATCCTGCCTTCACCTGCAGCAACTGCACCCAAATTTAAAAGACCCGCACCTGCTACCTGTTAGCTTTCTTTTTAACGAACCTGACCCCCATCCCATTAAAACCCAAACAGGACCTGCAATTTTATTAAATTGTGGCTATTATAATAAATTTTAATTTAAACCTATAGGTTAGCAGACTAATTACTGATCATTATCTACAACTGACTGCAATTACTGCATTTTGTGACTCACAATGAATTCAGTTAAAGTCAATAGATTGGCAATCAGTGCTTACCCTAAAATTACATTACAATTGAGGCTGGCTGCACAATGCGTGATTTTGTAAACTAGAGGGCTAACTGCAACACTGAAGCACTGAGTGATAGGGAGGGGTCCCGGATGCAACATTGATAGGGTGGGATGTCTGTATAAAAGCAGGTAATAAATTACATTTATTGAGCTGCCTCTGTCCTGAGTATGTTGTGGTTTTTGCCCTGTGTGCAGATCAGGACCCTTTAGAGCACCTCTAAAGATATGAATCTATGTCTCTGTGGAGGTTTTACTCTATACTATTCATTGGCTAGCAGAATTAGGGCATCCACGCTGCTCTTCTCAGATTAAGTTGTGTGTTGGGCAATCACTTGTTTCATCACCAGATGACAGTCACAGGTCAGATTGCATCTCTCATTAACATGAATGAAAAGGGGTAACAAAAAAATGGTGTGTGGGGTGGTTTAAAAACATGGAAAGTAGCCTAGGTTTTAGTCAAGTCTCATCAGAATTGTCCAAGCCATTTGTATGATTTCTGAACACACATACATACATTGACTTTTAATATCATATATAAAAAGGCAGAAGGCCTCTATCTACTTCACCAGACAGCTCTTCTCGACAAATTAAGAAATGCCTGCTGGTGGAGGTCTGAAAGCAGATTTTTAGCCCTGCCAATAGGGCATTATGGGATTGAAACATTTTGCACAATTTTGCTTCAAAACTCAGTCCGTCCTTATTGGTAAAAGTATTTACATGTTCAAAAAAATGTAAATTAAATACAGGGGGGTTTAAAAGTCAAGTGAAACTACATAAGTAAGCATCAATATTAAGGTATTCTCCTGAGCTCCATTTTAAAGTACATGTACAATCCTACAATGATTTTTAAGGATTTATTAATTGAAGGAATGCAAAGTCTGAAAATATTTTTTTTTCTGCGCATTTCCTGAATTAATGGGTTTCACTTGCCTTTATTTTGCATTTGGACTCCTATATACAACCTGTCAAAATAGAAAATCAACAAAAATCTTGAGCAGGTTGGATGACATAAATTAACCTTTAGGTGAGGGGTTTAAACTGCAACTGCAGTTATGTCAGGGGCTATGCTTCTAGAGATTTTTCTGACTTTGAATAGCTGTATTTAAGGAGCCTATATTATTTCTGTTTAATACCTATTTTAATATCTACTATTAACTGGATTATCTAGTATATCTACTCCTCTTGTCTACACAATGATGAATAATCAGATATTCAGTCTGGATATGTTTGTGCAGCATAAGGGACAGATACGATTTTAAATGGTCTACTCTCAATCCTGCCTTAATTGAATGCTGTTTATGCCTCTCCTAGTTTCAGGTACAGGCAGGATAATTCCACAGAGGTTGAGATAAAGCTGTTGATTGTTTTACTTGTATTGCAAGGTCGGACCCTACCTTGTTGGTGAAGGGGTGTTTAGTACCACTACGAGCTTTTGTTTGTATATACAGGGCAGGATAATGATTGAATTAGTTAGTTTCTATATTTACAAATGGATTGTAGGGGCAGAAAGCAACATAGTTGTATATCGTGATGTGTAATATGGCATAAATGTGAAGGGATATATATTCTTAATGTTTATCTTTGTATATGTGTGTATTATGCTAATGAGTATTGTCAGTAGTAGGGCAGCACGGTGGCTCAGTGTTAGTACTGATGCCTACAGTGCTGAAGTCCTGAGTTTGAATCCACCCTTAGATACTCTGCAAGGAGTTTGTTTGTTCTCCCCTTGCATGTGTTCCCCCGGAAGGGCCTGATTGAATGTATACATGTATTGTAAAGCGCTATGGATATGTCGGAGCTATAAAAATCCACAATAACAATAATAATAATTGTAGCCACTATATGTAAGGAAACAATATTGTTGTTTGTGTTACTGTATTGGCCTTGAAATTAATTTGCCATTAGATAAGTATATGGCATTTTAATGCTAATTGCAGATAAATGTGCTTAACATTCAAATAGACTCTATGTATGATATTATATTATTGCTTGTTGCGCAGTGGTAATAGCAGGGGTGCGTACAATAAACAGAGGAGGACCAGGAACTCTGGAACAGAAAGAAAAAATGCAGCAAACCATTTGCACAGCTTGAGTGCCATTAATACAATTTAGTGATCACACCAAGATATGGTTGGCAAGAAAACAATACATTACAACAAGAATGAAATCACCACACAGTAAAACTTTAATATCACTAACTTTCCTGCTGTGCAATGTCTGGTCTTTTTTTAACATTTAAAAGATAATGATTGCTGTTTTATGTTCTTTATGTTTAAATAAATTGCAAAATGGATGCAAAAGCCTTTTGTCAACTATAAAATGGAAATCATTCCGTTTTTAAAATCACACGTGTAAACTAAGCAGAGGTAGAACGGTGAAGAAGTCTAAACATAGTCCTCTACAACAAATATCACTTTTTTACATATCGTCTAAATAATGAACGAACATGCAAACAATGCACATTCAAAAAGTAAAACATTAAATTCTCGATGCTTGCCAGGTTATCAACTGTAGTAGGTGCTTAAACGTCTTTCATTTTTATGCATAGTCAATGTACTGTGCGTGCATGAAGTACTGTGCAGTGCTGCGCTCGCTCACTCCCTTACTTCCTCACTGCATTCTCCTGTCCAATCCAAATCGCAGCCTATGACACACACCCCAAGAGCAGGAAGAGGATTTCTTGGACAGACGCTGGACCCAGGAGGTGTGCAGTCCCGAGTTTCTTACAAAGTATATTGTGCAGAGCCGAGGAGGGTGAAGGAAACATGGGCAAGCATTTGATAGAATGTGTGTGACTGTCAGATCTGATGTCACCAATAAAATAAATAGGATAGGGAGAGATAAAGGCTACCGCCTGTAGTTGGCACTCTGGTTTTGCATTTCGCTGTGGAATGCTGTAAAAAGTCTTTTTAAAGATATAGCTTCCTAAGAGCTTCCATAGAAACATGGTAAATTCCCAGATGTCTTTGTTCCTTATTCAGGACTCTGACTGACACAGTAAGTAACTTATGTTCAGTACAACCAACAACATGCTTCAAAGCCTCCCTCAAATTACACAACTCCAGGGTTTACTGGAGTCTGGGGGGGGTTTAATGGTGGGGCTGGGCCCTGGGTCTTCATGGGCCCCATGAGATATTGGTGATGGGATCTCTTAGAGACTCTCTTATTTTCAGTGCAAACCTACTGCAAAGTATGCGTAAAACCCACGCTATCACGATAGTATATCCGTAAGCATAAGTTAACTCCATTTTACCCCATAGCAATAGATATTACTGCATATCTCCCCATAATTATAGAGCCTTGAACAAAATAAAGCACAAATTTAGTACAAAAGTTACAAAATGTCTTATTATACAGTCAATACACACTTCTGTGTCTGTTGTATTTATAATAATATTCCAACTATTTTAAGGCAAACAATTTTGCTATTGCAGTGAAAAGTATCATAGCTACTTTAAATATAGTGTTAATAAAAAAACATAAGTCAGAAAAACAGTGGGACTTCTAAAACAGAGGGCATGTTAGAGTACAGTAGCACAGCAAGGAGCGTTTCTTACTGTAAAACACATTACTTTACTTATATGATAGATGTTTTTTTTAAGCTCCTAGTGAATATTAGCAGGATCATGAAAATATCATCTTATGGTTACTTTTCTGCATCTAATAAATGAAGGAACACCCCATGGGAATTTTTCAAAAACTAAAAGAAATGACACCTTCATTCATCTATACACAAAATCTATTTGATGTAACAAAGTAACTCCATCTAAGAATTGGGAAATATTTGATCAAAATGATGTCTAAAAAAACCCCAGATTTAATGGAGTAATATGGAGTATTTATTACAAAGTGCATCATTAAAAAAAAAAGAAAAGAAAACTGCGACAATTTGATTTTTTTTTTTAAAAAAGACAGAATAACGTTGGCCATAATGTCAACTTGTCCTTTCTAAATTAGAAAGTGGTCCAGGTAAGATTTTGTAAACCTTTTCAGCAACTAGCTTGAAATGTGAACTTTGATAATATTTGTATCACACAGCAAATATCAAAATCTTAATCAACAACACATGACCACTCATTAACAGCCACTGATTGTGGTGAATTATTTTTAATTTTGTAGCTAAATGGTCCCTTCCCAATAAATAACAGGGAGAGAGTGTGTGGTTGGAAGACTAACTGAGCACGTTCAGATTTGCATCTGTCTGCATCGCAAGGTAGTCAAAATAACAGAATACAGTGACATCAGGCACCAGAAATAATTATCCACAGATACTGCAGGAATTGAATGCAAACTAATTTGTCAGGACTGCTAACAGATGTCAAGTTCATTTATTTTAGCTTTCATTTTCTTAAATGCGCCAAGTAAAAGTAGAACAGAACTGTACATTTTAATGCCTGACATTTACAGTGTGATTTTCCAATGACTTCTGTTAGATGAAATAATAGACGGCACTAGTGAGCAACCAACTTTTGTCTTTCATTGTTTTTGAAAAGACATTTCATTAACAGAACATATTTTTGAAAGATAATATTTATAAAAAAATTCTTATTTAAAATAAAATATACACCAGCTACAAAGATCATGAAGCAATTATAGGAGCAGGATTAAACTAAAATGGATCTCTAAAGCACTGACGAAAATAAACCACATGGCTAAAGGCTAAATGGGTTCTAGTATGAATTAGAATAAAACAATTCTGAGGCAAGTGACAGATGAATGCAATATATTTCATTATGGTAAGTGTGGTAAATAAACATTTGCAGTCAATTACGTATAATACATTTTAGTACATTACTAATGGTGAACAATGAACATCATTCCACCATGTAGCGTCTATTGATCACTGTGCCTCTCAAGCAATCGGTATAAATTAAAGTCCACCCACGTTACACATTTTTCAGTCCTCAAATATCATAAACACAGCTCTGTTTTTCTGCTCCTTCTGCAGCTGTTACTATTCATATAGTAGTATATGAGTGATTATTGTTCCTGTCAGTCTACATTATGGGCAAAAAGAAATCATCTCTTTCAAAACCGCTGTATACTTTTAGGAAATTGGAGTTTTTGGGTTTTTTTCTCTTAAAATATAAAGAATCTTAAAGGGCATCTATACTGAAAAAAAGTTGATTTTAAATTAACCATAACTGGAAACTATAATTCTAACTATAATCCAAACACCACTGTCTAATTTTTTTGTGATCTGCCCCCTATTCTTTAGATATCCAATCTAGAACAGATTACATTTCAGCTGTCAATCAAGTTCCTTGCCTGACTTTTTCCCCCCTCCCACATCCAACTGTCAAACATGCACACAGATAACAGCTCCAACTGTCAAACTACAGCAACACCCCATTCCAACTACAGCAAAACACTACAGAAGAATAGTTTTTTGAACTATCTTCTGTGAGTAGTTTTGCTGTAGTTGAATGTTGGAAGTGTTTGCTGTAGTTTGTGACAGTTGGAATGCTGTAGCTGTTTGCCGTTTGACAGTTGGATTGTGGAGGGGGGAAAAAGAGTCGGATGGGGAGTGGTAAAGAGGGAGGGGGATACTGCTCCTAACAAATGTGTGTGGATGAAGCATGCAAGCAACACACGCAATCAGAGTAAGTTGTACTTCATGTATTCATTATAGATTAGAGAGGCAAAGTCATTTTTTCAGTATGTGTCCCTTAATTTACTAATAACTGGTTATGACAATTGTTGTTCCTCTAATTGGGAATTAAGCACTGTGCATTTTGGTTATATGCTTTGCTTTTTCTTAAACAACCTTCCCATGGACCAATTCTTGAATAGTTAAGTCAAGGTGTATTTTTTAGTCTCTCACCTAGTTGGCTGACAGAATTTGACATGTTGCCCCTTCACTCTTCCTTATTCTCCTTCCAATTTCTTATTTGACGTTTCAACTCCTTTCACAGCAAGTTTCACTGCGCGCTATCATAAACTTTCACCTAGAATGTCATTTATAAGATAAAACAAAGTTATCAGTGCCAGTGATGTCAAGCAGCCCATCAGAGTTATATATATTATAATTTTTTACATTTTTTTCTAAAGTGGATGGAATTATTAATTTAAAAGAACTATTTGAAGTTCCTTGTTAGTCAAGTTAATACCTGTAGATATTTATCTTTTTTTTTAAGTGGCTTATAAAATGGAATGTATGTCAGTAACCATAAATATAGGCTGATCACATGAAGATCAAGCAGATATGAGCATATGGTCAGTAAACCTGTTATCAGGCAATTATTTGAATTTAATTAAAAGATAAAAGGATAAGTGAGCAAGATCAAAAATTATCGTTGTATATCTTAAATTATCTCATGTCATGTGTTTTAATCTCTGAGCATGCTGGCCGTACCTAATCAGAACTTTAGCATAAAATACTATTCTTGCTAAACAGGTTTTTTTTATTTGTATGGTTAAATATCTAATCACTGTCATATCCTATGAGATTTGATTTTTTTGTTTTAAGGGCATAGAATCCTTGGTGGTGCCCAAAACTGAGAGCTGATTTGCCCCAGAGGAAGTCTATCAATTCCTTTAGTTCCTCTAGTAAGTACTTTTTATTCCAAGAACCTCCATCTTGCAAGGGTCGCTTTATCAAGGTTCTTTAAATGCGGCTATGGTGCATTCACACCTTTTTTCATTATTTGGTCGTCGATAACAGGTTATTCAATAAAGTTCTTTTCCGTTCTTTTCTCCCCGGTTTTTCCCCCCGTTCATCCTGTTTTTCGTCTTTTGTTTTTTTCTGTTTTTTCTCCTTGTCATTCCCTCTTTTTGCTCTTTCTCCGTTTACCTTTTTTTGTATCCTTGCTCCCATACGACTATGATACTGACCACTACCACGCAAGTACGACTACAACAATCTTCTAACATGCCAGCTGCCGACTACTTTCTCCTTAACCAGCTCTTAGTCTTTGCTTCCCAATCTACCCTACAGACACTGCTCTGTTGGCCATGTGCCGTCAGATTTTTCATCTTGGTTTTTCTGTTCTGCCCTTTTGTTCTTTTTTTCCGCCCTCTCTTCGGCTTTTGTTTTCCCCCTTCTCTACCGTTTTCACCCCATACGAATTTGTCTCCAGACACTATGTCCTCAACCCGCCCACTGCATTCCACATCCCCTTGTCCTCCTTCGTTCTTTTCTCTATCATTGCTGTTCCCTTGAATCTCCCATATGTTCCTACCTTTTCTTGTATGATTAGGTTTAGATTTGTTGGCTTTATAGCTGCACAGTATGGACTATCCTGTACTATACTTGTCTCTTCATATCTTTTACCTATGTCTGCCACACTACTAACGCTCTTCATGCCTTTGAACTAGATGCATATATGCACCCCACTCAAATACCTTTTCTTCTCTAGCCCCCAAGTTTCTCGACAAATGCTTGGTGGCTAAGCACAAGTCGATTCTGCAAGGTTGCTAATTGTAGCATTTGTGTTCACAGTATCTCCCTTTTTTATTCTGCTCCATCATTAGTCCTTTCATAGCTTATTGTATATACAACTTCCTTCCTGTTCATGACTTTGTCTTAACTTATTTCCCATTTGATCCCATCCATTGCGTCACCAAGGCCAATGTTTAGGCATTTGAGGCCAACATTGCTGAATATTTAAGCTTAATATACGCAAATTTTACTTTAAGCTGCCAGAGGTATAAGAACCATATTGTGAAATCTGCTAGGTGTTGTATAATTTAAGCTTGTTTTCTTTGCAGCATGTTACATCAAGGGCATTGCTACCATGATGCAAAGTGAAACATTTGTCATGCGCGCCTCTATGAGAAGTGATGAAAGGCAGAGTCCACTCCAGGTCATATGGGCTTTTTTTTTTTTTAAAATAATGTTTTCTTGATCGATTGGGCAACCAGAGGGGAGTAGGCTAGTAGCATCCGTCCTCGGTTCTTCAGTTTTTTGTGTTGGATTCAGGTCAGCTTGGGCTTCAGGAAATGTTGTATTTAACATTCACGGAGGCATCAATTCCAGTCACTGTGGGTATCATATATCAGTCATGTGGGCATCTTAACCAGCCACTGTGGGCATCATTTAACAGTCAGTGGGATATATACCAGTAACTGGGGCATCATTTACAAGTCACTGTGGGCTTTACACTTTCACTGTGGGCATCGTTTACCATTCACTGTGGGCATCCTTTACACAGTCACTGTGGACATCATTTTTCTAATCACTATGGGGATCTTATACCACTCACTGAGGGGCATCTTGCAATTACACAGTCACTCTGGGCATCCTAAAAACAGTCATTGTGGGACCATATTAACTCCAATCTGTATGGCATCTTATATATACCAGTCACTGTTGGCATTCTGTATTTAACATAATTGTGGGCACTTGTATATACTAGTGAAGTTGGACATCCTATACCAGTCTGTGATAATGATTGTATGTATAGTTTATTATAAAGCGCCACTTGGGGAGGCAGTGCTGTACAGTAAAATAAAAATACAAAAGTCCAAAAAATCATACAATGGGGATAAATATATAAATATATAAATTATATAAATATAAGTGCTAGAGCTTTGCCACAAGAGGAAATGAGGTCTCTGCCCCGTAGAGCTTACAATCTAGTTATGTGGGTAACATACAGATAGCAATATTATTATTATTATTATATTATTATTGATTATATAGCGCCAACATCTTCGAGGTGCTTTACAATTACATAGTCATACATTACATACAGGGTAATACATATATACAAAGTCATACATTACATACACAGGTAATACATAATATAAGAAACAGGTGAGAGTTTCTTACATCAATACCGTGTACAATAGGAGAGAGGACCTTGCCCAAAGAGCTTACAGACTAGGGATATGGGGGTGAGACATAAGGTGACAGGAATTGGTAGGCTGTAAATAGATTGGCAGTGGAGCGTAAAGTAGGTGGTAGGATCATATGGGTAGTAAGGGGGTAATGTTTAGGCCAGGTTATATGCTTGCCTAAAGAGGTGGGTTTTAAGGTTACGTTGAAGTGTTAAGGGATGGTGAGTGATGGACAGCGAGGAAGTTAGTTCCAGAGAGAGGAGCAGCACAAGTAAAGTCCTGAATGCGGGCATGGGAAGAGGTGACCAGAGTGGATGAGAGGAGGGTATCATTTGCAGAGCGGAGGTTGCACCTGGACAATATCGCTGGATCAGCTCTGAGATATATGGAGGGGCTATGTTGGATAGTGCTTTATAGGATAAGGTAAGCAGTTTAAACTGGATCCTTTCCGTGGATGGGCAAACCAGTGGAAGGCTAGCAGAGAGGAGAGGCATTAGAGAAGCGAGAAGAGAAATGAATGAGCCAGGCAGCAGAGTTGAGAATGGATTGAAACGGTGCCAGGCAGTTGTTTGGTAAAACCACAGGAGTGTGTTGCAGTAGTCTAGCCGGGAATGATTATGACATGGACTGCGGTTTTTGTAGCTTCCTTCGAGAGGAAGGGTCGAATGCAGGAGATGGTTTTGAAATGGAGTCGACAGGAGTTGGCAAGCGAGTTGACATGAGGTTTGAAGGAAAGATCAGAATCTAGAGTTATTCCCAGGCAGCGGACATGAGGAGATGGGGATATGGGTGTGTTGTTAATATTAATAGTAAGGCTAGGGAGGGGAACAGATCGTGAGTGTGGGGAAAAGGACAAGTTCAGTCTTGTCCATGTTTAGTTTGAGGAAGTGGGACGACATGAAGGCAGAGATGGACTAAAAGATGGCACCTGGGATGTAAGTGTAGGGAGATCCGGAGCAGAAATGTAAATTTGCGTATCGTCAACATACAGGTGATACTGGAACCCAAATGAACTAATGAGCTGTCCAAGGCCATGGGTGTAGATGGGAGAAAAGAAGAGGACCAAGTACCGTGCCTTGCGGGACCCCCACAGGGAGGGGCGAGGAGTGGAGCTAGTTTCAGAATGAAAAACACTAAAGGTCCTACCAGAGAGATAGGAGGATAGCCAGAAAGCGCAGTGTCCTGGATACCTAAGGAGGCCAGGATTTGACAAGTAGAGGGTGATCATTAGTATCAAAAGTAGAAGACAGATCAAGAAGAATGAGCAAAGAGTAGAACCTTTAGATTAGTACTAAGTAAACATTGGTCACTTTAGTGAGAGCAGTTTCCGTGGAGTGGTTAGGGCAGAAGCCTGAATGGAGGTGGTCAAAAAGAGAGTTAGCAGACAGGTGATTAACCACGTCAGCATAGACATGTCTTTCCAGTAGTTTGGAAGCAAAGGGAGAAGGGAGACAGGCCAGTAGCTGGAAAGAGCAGACGGGTCAAGGGAGGGCTTTTTAGGTATAGGGGATACAATGGCAGTTTAAATATGAGGGAAAAATACCAGTTAAAGAGAGAGGTTAGGACTGGGATGAAGGAAGAGGAGAGCGGGGGATAAGAGGAGGGAATGGGGTCGAGGGGGCAGGTGGTGAGACGTGTCCTGGATAGTAGAGATGAAAGACCTGTTTGTTATAGTGGTGAAGCACGTTAGGGGGCAAGTAAAGGGATTAACCAATGATGGGAGGCTAGACATTGCAGTGGTAGGGTGAGGGTAGAGATGGAGGGGGTGAGCAAGGAAGGGAGATTGGGCAGAGCAATGGTAGTGGTTGGAAGCTGTAGGGAGGAGCTAGCTTTTAGGGTTATGGGATTGGGAGGTATGAGTGAGGAGAAGTAGTTTGTTTGGCTAGGGTCAAAACACCTCTGATCCGACAAAGGGCACTTTTAAATTGAGAAAGTCGATATTTTTGTTACTCTTGCTCCAGCGTCGCTCGGCTAGGCACGGGATTGCCTTTTCAACTTTTTAATCTGGTCTGTAAGCAGGTGTAGGTTCTTGCGTCTAAGGTGACGGGTGGATAAGGGAGCAACAGAGTCAAGGGCATTGGAAACAGTGTTATGGTAGTGGACAGCTGCAAGGTTAGGGTCAGAGAAGGAGGGCATAGAGTTAATTTGTTGGAGAGGGATAGAGAGCAAATGGGAGCCGAGTTACGCAGGTCCCTGCATCTGTACATTTGGTTGTTAGGGGTTACGGCCGGGACAGATGACACAAGATTAAATTTGAGAAGATGATGATCGGACAGAGGAAAGGGGAGTTGGAGAAGTTAGATATGGAGCAGAGACGGGTAAAGACCAGATCCAGTGTGTGCCCATTACAATGGGTCTGGGCAGAGGACCATTGGGTAAGGCCAAGGGAGGAGGTAAGAGAGAAAAGTTTAGTGGCAGCAGAGGGTGTTCGATGGGGATATTGAAATCCCCTAAGATAATTGAGGGGATGTCAGTGGATAGAAAATGGGACACAACAAAGCAGAATGGGTATAAGTGCTGGAGTGAGACGTATGCAGTGCAAATAAACAATCATATACTGCGCTGGTTACTAGATAGGTAGGATGTAAGGCTAGCTTTAAAACTGCTAAATGAGGTTTCTTGAAGTAAAGAGAGGGGGATAGAATTCCAGAGGATGGGAGCCACAAGAGAGAGAGGTTTAAGGTTAGAGGAAGCAGTAAGAGTGGGGGGGTCTGTACAGGAGTTGGTTCTGCGATTAGCGGAGGGGTATGGGCAGGAACATATGGGGGCACTAGAGAATAAATATAAGAAGGAGCATCAGAGCAAAGGGCTTAAATGTTAGAAGAAGGTTTTGTATACAATGCACTATTTAACGGGGAGCCAGGTTGTTGTCCGGTACAGAGGAAATTAGGGATCCAGTTTATTAGAGGGCGTAACATACGTTTGGCAGAGTTAAGTATAGACTGAAGGGGAGAGAGGTGGGAAGCAGGAAGAACAGTAAGTAGTAGAATGCAATATTCCAGGCGCAGATTTTGGATATATTGCGAAGGAAAAAGCGGCACGTTTTTGCAAAATAGTTAATGTGGTTAGAAAGTGAGAGAAAGGAGTCAATAATACCCCTAGGCAGGTGCCGATTTAATAGGGAAAATGTGGGTATTGTCAACAGAGATGGAGAAAGATGGGACAGGACCAGGTTAGAGGAGGAAAAACAATCAGTTCCGTTTTAGAAAGATTTAATATGAGTAGCGTTGAGACATCCAGGAGGAGATGGTAAGGATGCAGTCTGAGACACGTGATTGGATGTGATTGGATAATCTTATACCAGTCACTATGGGCATAATTTAACAGTCACCATGGGCAACTTATACCAGTTGCCCTGGGCATCTTACACCAGTTACTGTGGGAATTTTATGTATACCAGTCTGTGTGGCATCATGTATTTATATTACTGTGGGCATCTGATATTACAAGTCACTGTGGGCATTTTGTATTTACCAGTCACTGTGTACATATTATATTTACCAGTCTGTGAGGACTATTTCATGTCTCTATTTGTTAAGTCAGCCTCCAGTTGAACAGCAAATGTTAAATCAGCCTTCCAGTTCAGAAGTCAGTGTTAAAGGGCATGTCCACCCCCAAAACTATAATCCCCCAAATACTGGCCCACCATGGAGTGTAGTTTAATCCTTACCTCACATCCCAACTCCATCTGGTTCTCCTGTAGTACCCCCCCAAAGTTCCAAAAACTGCCCACCAGGAGGCTAGCAGGTCCATATAGGACACTGCCTGCTACCTGGCCTCCGGAGATTCTGCCATGCGTGCTGCAGCCCTTCTCCCCCTCCCTCCCCCTCCCTCCCCTCCCGTTCTACTATCCCTCCCCCTAGCACAAATCCCCCTTAATATTGTGCTCCCCCATGTCCCCCAGCCCAACCGCATGTTTTTTTTTTTTTAAAAAGCTCCCCAAAACTCTTAACCTCTCCGTTTCCTCCGCTGCACTGAATGACCGGCAGCCGCGTCCGTGATTGGCTGCCGTCAGCCAATCACAGACGCGACTGCCGGTCCCGCCCCTCTGCTTGCATTCTCGCAAGCAGAGGGCCGGCAGTGCGGCGGAGGATCGAGGGGGTAGGTAAGTAAGAGTTTGGGGGGCTTTTTAAAAAAAAAAACAGGCGGTTGGGGCTGGGGGACTGGGGGAGCATGATATTAAATTTTTATTAGGGGTGGACATAGCCTTTAAGCCAACTCTCCAGTTCAGCACCACTTTTAGGTCATCCCTCAAATTCTGCAGCCACCATAAGGTCAAGCATCCATTCACCAGCACTGTTACATTAGTCCTCCAGTTCAGCAGCCAGTGTTAAAACAGCCCTCCAGTTCTCCAGGCAGTATGAAGTTAGACCTCTAGTTCAGCACCCAATGTTAAGTCAGTCCTTCAGTTAAACAGGGAGTGTCTGTCAGCACCCAATATTCACCTAGAAATATTCTAGAAATGACTGTGTCCCATGATGCACAGTGCTAAAAATTACAAGTATCTCCTGAATCAATCGATACAGACAGTATTGGTTCTAAACGTGCAGTTCCCTGTTTAAAGTGAATAAAAGGAAAAATTTACTCAGAATCACTTGTCTCTCCTGTATCTTATGTAATCTTAAACATAAGATTAAATCATCTGTTGATAGGGGTCTGTGATTGTGAGAGAGTTCACTTGGCAAAACAGCAACATGACCACCTTTCCACAAGCATAACAGGTTTATTTAATGTAAAAGTATAGTTCTAATTGTGGCTTTGCCGCACTTTATTGAGTTGGACAGGACTTTTAGAATACTTTGCTGTCTTTCCTTAATCTTCCCATCATGCCAGGCCAGATTAGAGATTGCAGTGAAAATGAATGAAGCAAGAGAATCCCAGGAACAAGTTAAAGGTGCATGCCCTCAGTGTGTTTCTATAATTAATAAGACAACGCATGCATAAAACAGAAAAAAAAACAGAAATGCAGCATGCAGACAGTGCATTTTTTAAAAACGCATCAGACCGGGAAAGAAATGGACACAATCAGAACGCAATAGTGTGAATGGTATATTGAATTCTATGTGTCCTTGTATTTTTAAAAACAGTCCATTGCAAAAACGCACCAAAAACAGACCAGTAACTGTACACGACACTTTGGCTTTTTTTTTTTTTTTGTGAGAGCACACATATTAATATATCTTTATAATATAAATATTTACAGGGCGATGCAATGTTTTTTTAAGTGCATCTGCAAGCTTGCTGGTACTATGTGCCACAATTTCAAATGCTGGGCCCCAAAAAATTAATAAAAACCCTAGCAAGATATTACATCAGGTTGTGTGTTTTATTTTCACTCATTTGGGCAATAGTTCCCTATACTGCAGGGTATTTTCATTAAAACCATAAATCATTTGAATCATTGAACTGTGAAACTATATGTAACTTTTCTTATGTAATGCCAATTGTTAATGCTTAAAGGGTAACGAAACCCATTTCATAATTTTTTGTTTTTAAAAAAAAAAAAACAAACTAGAGATGAGATGAGCTCTGATTTTGCCTCGGTGCATGTGATTGTCTCTCTGTGATTAGATATTATGAAATCTTAAGCAAAGAGTTTAAAGCCTGTTGCACCTGAGACACTAAAGCCTTTGGTGAATTATGCCTGTATTATTTCAGTACACCTTTTAAAGGAGAATTAAACCCAATTTTACACCATAATCTGAAAATATCCCCTCTAAAAACACCAATAATCCCACTACAGTAAATAGCATTAAAGTAAATGTAAACCCTGAAGAACTGGATGAAATAACTGTGTGTATGTACAAGTGACTGGCCACACCTCAGTGACCTCAGTCACATGCCTTGTCTAATCTGTCCTGTAAAGGATTGGATAGAGGATACAGTGGGTGTGGCCAACTGTAAGTTCTGCAGTATCTTAGCATGTGTAAAGAACACAACGGTCAGTGAGCACATTGTGTGATACTGGGAAATAGAACACAAACCCCATGTTGAATGTAAATTCCAACAACCATATCAAAATGAGAGGTGAGACACAGATTACTGATTTTATATAAGGTGTTCTTTCTTTTGTAAGAGTGGTGTCTGAGGCTTTAGTTGTCCTTTAAATGATAGTGATCCAAGTTTGGAAGTAAAAAGTCATGCTCCCAGACCCCCTCCCTGCGTATTTGTTCATTATACTGTTTGGTCCATGCAATAAATAAAGTCGGTTGGGGCCAAGTGAGTAAATAAACCGTAATAAACCCTGTAAGTACAGGGGAGGTGCTAGGGCAATTATTCACAGTACATATAGATAGAAAAGAAGAATCCCAAAACAATGTTCTGCACACTCTATATTGCAAATATATACACATCCTTATTATCTGGGACATCAAGTGCTTAGACCATATTAAAAATATTTAAAAAATAAAAAAAAACACATTATGCCAACACCCTGAGCCTAAAAAGTCTATTGTAGTCAGATAATAATATAAACCGTTCTACACAGTAATAAAAGCTAAAAATAGCAAAGTCTCTGTCTACTTATCAGTCACGGACAGGCAGAGTATTTAGTTTTAACTGCGGCCAAAATAAGATCCAAGGCAGTGAGTAAATGTTGGATAGGACTTAAAGGGTATCTCTACAGGATTTTACTTTCTTTTTCCAGTTTAACTGAAGAACAGGAGGTAAATGTGCTATGTCTTACCTCCTGTCCTTCAGTAAAACTTACAGGAGAGAAGAAGAAACTTACCGCGTATTGCTTCAGCGCTGCTGACAGCCTCCGACTACACTGGCATTCCCCGATGGATCCACAGTCCTTTGCATTGTGTGTGGGGAGTGTGGACTCGGCGTAGACTGTCAGTGAAGCCTGCGCTGGAGCGATATGTGGATAAGTTTCTTCTGCTCTCCTGTAAGTTTTACTGAAGGAGCTCGTGAATGATGTTGGTTTCTTTGTGCGGCTCGACTGTTTGGTCTATGTTTTCGGTGTATACCCTTAGGCTGAGGCCACACTGTAGTGCTTATGAGTGTGCCAGAAATGGGCCTGCAAACGTGACGATAGGCCGCACTTTTCTGACACGCTTGAGCACGTTGCCCGAGTGCATGCAATTGTGTGAAAAATATGCAGATTGCATGCACTCCAATTAACGGCACATGGTGTGGCCACCACAATTGGCCCCCATTAGTGTGCACTTTTTATAGTGGATCGTGCTTAAAAGCACATTAGTGTGGCCTAGCCCTTACTCTTTAACTATAGAATCAGAGTTATACACTGATACTTTAATGCTTTGTTTCTCTTTTAATTAGGCCAAACATTTTTTTAATGCCCTATTTCTTTTTTCCAACTTTTTGATTACAGCAGAGGCCACATCTAGGATAATCTCTTACACTACAACAAACATGCTGATTTGTAAACTGGGACAAATATCAGGAGTTTCAGGTGTAAATCTTATTTCTAATAGCCATTGATTACTGGGTGGAGTTGTTTCTGCCATTATTAGTTAACAGCAGTATGATGTAGTAACAATTCCTAAAAAATCAGTGCATGTGGTTTGCAGCCTAGTAACCTGTAATACCTGAACTATTTATTTCTAGGAGTGTGCTTGTGTAAGTAATTAGTCACTGGTGTGATTTTTGTTTTTGTTTACTACTAGCTTGAATAAGGTAGTAGGAATTGTTTAAGTAAACTCAAAGCACTGGGTAACTATAATAAATACTGGTGTTTAACCCTTTCACTGCCAGGAGATTTTCATTTTTTTTTGCGTTAACTGCCAGAAGAATTTTCATGATTTTGCCCTCAATCGCTTTAGACTAATTTTCAGTAGGAAACCTTGCAGTAAATCAGGAATATTATACATTGTTTTTTTCAGCACAAAGTTGACTTTAACATGGTAACAGTATTTTGTAACTTTTCTGAAATTTTACTGGAATTATGGGTAAAATATGTAAAAAAATGAAAAATTTGCAAATTTTCATGGATTTTTCCCATTTTTATTTATAGTTATCTTAAGGTTACACACAAAAATTTACTGTTTCTAAAAGCTCTGATACTCCCGAGTACAACGATACCAGACATGTAGGTACCCCACTTTTCCTGACAGGAGACTCCCCCAAACTAAAACTGCACCATCAAGAATATTACACCAAATTAAAATGTATAACCACTACTGACAGTTAACATAGAATATCTACCAAATTAACTAAAATATCCCCACAAGTGAGATATTTTTAGAAAACTACACACCCGCAGGATTTTAGAGTGAGGTAAGTTTTGATCAAAATGCAGATACCCGGACGCAGCTCTTCGTCCAATTGTAAGTTGTTTTCTACATTTTCCTTTTTCCTAACTGTAAAATCAGAGACAAAATCAAATGCGAATTTCAGCTAAAAACTGTGGAGGAAAGTTCAAAACGCATCTCAAATATCAAAGCCAACCCCTCCCGAATAAAACGGTATGCCACATATGGGTGTACCAGAGACAATGGCTACCAACTAACCCAGAGCGTGACCAGTGCCAAATGTCAGTAGCAGCAAAAAAAAATTAGCCAGTTTTGTATTTGAACAGTCTGCAGTTTTTCCAAAAATCACCCCCCCAACTCAGAAATACCCCCACAAAACTATATATTCCTGAAATCTACACACCATCAGCTATGTAACGCTGTAGTTCGTTCATTGATACCATCGATGTGGGCGCAGTTCTTCGTAGAAGTTTGCACTTTTACCAGATTTTCAAAAAAAATGAACATCAAACAACATTCAAAAAGGTAGAAATCATGCCAAAACACCATGGAATGTAAAAAAAAAGTTACCAAATATCAATCTCCCAAATGTCCTGAATCAAACGGTATGCCATATGTGTGGTTACACACGCGACGTGGAAGCGAAAAGCCACAAAGTGAGACAATGCACGATGGCTCAGAAACGGCAAAAATATTTAGCCAACTCGAATTTGGACAGTCTGCAGTTTTTTCAACAAAACACCCCGTAACTTAGAAATAAACCCCACAAACTATATATTCTGAATCTACACACCTTCAGCTTGGAACACTGTAGTTTGTTCATTCATACCTCAATGGCGTGGGACGCAATCTTCGTAGAAGTTTGCATTTGTCTGAAAAATGAACAAAAACACACTTCAAAAAGTAGAATTCATGCCAAAACCTCATGGAATGTAAAAAAAAAGTTACTAATATCAATCTCCCAAATGTCCTGAATCAAACGGTATGCCATATGTGTGGTTACACACGCGGAGTGGAAGCGAAAAAGCCCACAAAGTGAGACAATGCACGATGGCTCAGAAACAGCGAAAATATTAGCCAATTCCGAATTTTGACAGTCTGCAGTTTTTCCACAAAAACACCCCCGTAACTTAGAAATAACCCACACAAACTATATATTCCTGAAATCTACACACCTTCAGCTATGTAACACTGTAGGTTGTTCATTCATACCATCAATGGGTGGGCGCAATTCTTCGTAGAAGTTTGCATTTGTCTGAAAAATGAACAAAAAACAACTTCAAAAGGTAGAATTCATGCCAAAACCTCATGGAATGTAAAAAAAAGTTACTAAATATCAATCTCCCAAATGTCCTGAATCAAACGGTATGCCATATGTGTGGTTACACACGCGGACGTGGAAGCGAAAAGCCACAAAGTGAGACAATGCACGATGGCTCAGAAACAGCGAAAATATTAGCCAATTCCGAATTTTGACAGTCTGCAGTTTTTTCCACAAAACACCCCGTAACTTAGAAATAACCCACACAAACTATATATTCCTGAAATCTACACACCTTCAGCTATGTAACACTGTAGTTTGTTCATTCATACATCAATGGCGTGGGGCGCAATTCTTCGTAGAAGTTTGCATTTGTCTGAAAAATGACACAAAAAACAACTTCAAAGGTAGAATTCATGCCAAAACCTCATGGAATGTAAAAAAAAGTTACTAAATATCAATCTCCCAAATGTCCTGAATCAAACGGTATGCCATTGTGTGGTTACACAGCGGACGTGGAAGCGAAAAGCCACAAAGTGAGACAATGCACGATGGCTCAGAAACAGCGAAAATATTTAGCCAATTCCGAATTTTGACAGTCTGCAGTTTTTTCCACAAAACACCCCGTAACTTAGAAATAACCCCCCACAAACTATATATTCCTGAAATCTACACACCTTCAGCTATGTAACACTGTAGTTTGTTCATTCATACCATCAATGGTGTGGGCGCAGTTCTTCATAGAAGTTTGCATTTGTCTGAAAAAATGAACAAAAACCAACTTCAAAAGGTAGAAATCATGCCAAAACCTCATGGAACGTAAAAAAAAGCTACTAAATATCAATCTCCCAAATGTCCTGAATCAAACGGTATGCCATATGTGTGGTTACACACGCGGACGTGGAAGCGAAAAGCCACAAAGTGAGACAATGCACGATGGCTCAGAAAACAGCAAAAATATTCAGCCAAATCTGAATTTGAACAGTCGCAATTTTTCCCCACAAAAACAACCCCCACAAACCATATATTTCTCAAATCCACACACACTTTATCTACGAAATTCTGTAGTTTGTTCATTCGTACCATCAATGGTGTGGGCGCAGTTCTTCGTAGAAGTTCACAGTTTTAGCAGATTTCTAAAAAATTTGGAAAAAAAAAACACTCTCGAAGTAGAAATCATGCCAAAATTACAAGTAATGTAAAAAAAAGTTACAAATATCAATCTTCCAAATGTCCCGAATCAAACGGTATGCCTATGTATGGTTACACACGCAAAGTGGAATCAACTAGCCACAGTGAGCCAATGAACAATGGCCCAATTACAGCAACTTTTTCAGATTTGTCAGACTAAACACCCTCTATATTAGAAATACCCCCCCCAAACTATATTTTTGGAATCTACACATCTTCAGCTACACAATGGTGTGATTCTTTTATGCATACCACCAATGGTATGAGCGCAGTTTCATGTAAAATTTCGCTTTTTTACCAGATTTTCAGGAAAAAATGTATAAAAATACAATTCAAAGTTAAAAATCATGGCAAATTTCCCTGTCATGTAAAAAAATAACTTGTCAATCAATCTTCCAAATGCCCTGAATCAAACGGTATGCCATATGCGTGGATGTACACAGGGACATGGCCACCCAACGAGCTCAAATGGGACACATGCACAAGTGTAATTACAAGAAAAATCAAAGTGCTCTGTAATTTCAAAACAGCCCAAAACTTGGAAATGCCCCCCACAATAAAATCCCCCACTAAATATCCATCTCCACATGTTTGAATCAAACGTTATGCCATATGCGTGGATGCACAGAGACGTGGCCACCAACTAGCTCAAATGGGACGCATGCACAAATGCAATTACAAGAAAGAATCAAAGTGCTCTGTAATTTGAACAGCCTACACTTTTTCTAAGGAAACAGTCCCGAAACATGGAAATTCTCCCACAAACTATATATTTTTGGAATCTAACACATTCAGCTATGTTACAATGCCATGCTTTCATACATACATGAAGAATTCCAGACCCACTGATCCAAAGAAGTCCGTGTTTTTACGAGGTTTTGTGAAAAATAAAATAAGATGATTCAAGGGTTGAAATCCTACCTAAACCCTTTTGACAAGCAAAAAAACCCAATAAGTCAATCTCCCACATATCCTGCATCAAACGGTATTGCCATAAGGGTGGGTGCAAACAGAGACGGGGCCACCAACTAGCTCAAATTGGACGCATGCACAAGTCCAATTACAAGAAAAAAATAAAAAGTGTTCTGTAATTTGAACAGCCTAATCAACTTGGAAATTCCCCACAAAATATATATTTTGGAAGCTACACACCTTCAGCTACGTGATGGTATCATGCTTTCGATTATACATGAAGAATTCCAGGCGCTGTTATCCATAGAACTCCGTGCTTTTAGGAGATTTGTGAAAAAATAAAATAAGAGGACTCAATGGGTGAAATCCTACCTAAACCCACTCGGCAAGTAAAAAACCCACTAAACGGCAATCTCCCACATGTCCTGAATCAAACGGTATGCAATAAGGGTGGTGCAAACAGAGAAGGGGCACCAACTAGCTCAAATGGGATCCATGCGCAATTGCAATTACAAGAAAAAATTAAAAAACGCCACAAACCCACCCCCCACCCCTATCCCCACTCCCCCTTTTTGGAAAAACAGTTAGTACGGAGAGTCACACAAGTTTTGCACACTTTACGATCCTAATAAATCAATACGGTCTTTTTTGGTACCTCTGAAAAAATTTCCTACTAAAAATAGGCTTAGTGTTCCTTGAAATCCAACAAATAAATGATCTGCGTTTACTTTACCGATATCACCTGGGACATTGGGAAGCTTGGAGAAGAAAAGTTTTTTGCTTATTTATAGTTTTAGGGTAAAAAAAAAAAAAAGGTTGTGTATCACTTTAAGATTTTTTTGTGTGCATTTCCCCTTTTTTTTGGGGATCATTCCCAAGATGATCATCAAATCATCTTAGGGAATGATACCGAACTTGGAATAGGCATAATGCCCGTTTCCCATTCGAAATCCGATCGGAAAAATCACTCCCGGAAATCATTTCCAGGAAGTGATTTTTCTTCATTGCCAAAGATCAATAATTTGGTGATCAGAAGTGATCACCAAATTTTGATCTCTGTCCCCATTTTTTTTCTAAGTCTTGCAAGTAGCAAAGACTTAGAAAAAATCCTATTTGTGAATGGAACTTGAGTTCCATTCACAAAATGTATAGAAAAGCTGGCAGCTTGACAGCTTTTGCTATACCAGGGAGTGCAGCATAATCTAAATGCAGTAACTCACATAGACCACTAGGTGTCAGTCTTGCACCACTCTATGGGAAGACCCGGTGAAGGAGGAAGTTCTGTGGAGTCACCGGGTCTCCCTTTCAGTCTTTGAAGAGCTCCTCCTCACTCCTCCTCGTGGGACCGGCTGACTCAGGAAAAGGTAGGGTATCTCTGATCCCCCCCTCGAATTTGGCACCAAATCTAGGGGGGGTCGAGGGGGCTAGGGGGGCAGTTGAATGCTGCCCCCCGATCGGCCCTAGCAGGGGGGGGAAATTTTTTGGGAGGGGGGAAGCCACAGATCGTATATTCACGATCTGTGGCAGTTTGAGCATTCACTGCACAGATCGTGAATATACGATCTGTGGCAGGGAAAGGGTTAAACAGCACTGTTACCTGTAGAGCAGGGGCTGGTAAGAGACAAAGGAAAGGCTTTTGTTTTTCCTTTTCTGATTGGATGGGGGTTGTAGCTAATTGGTTTAAATTGGCTGAGGGCTGTTGGCTCTTTGGTTTTGAACCTCATTTAAGTCATTTCTCCAGAGCAATCAGCTCTTGAGCGATTTTCTTCAAAGGGATTTTCTGTTTTAAAGGGGTTCTGTATTTAAGGGGAGAAAGCAATTAAAAAAAAAGTGTTTAGAACAAGAAAGGGTTTAAGAACAACACTGCTGGTTCTCTGGTGTGTATTGCTGTGTCTCTGGGGGTATTGCTGTGTCTCTGGTGTGTATTGCTATTTAGTATGGACAGTTTTGTTGGGGCCACGCCATGTGCATCCTGCTGCATGTATGGGATCTTGGAGCAGCCGCCCCAGGGGACCTTGTATGTGTCAGATGTGAGTGGGTTGCCCATTGGAATCTGAGGTCCAGAATCTAAAGGGTAAACTTGAGAATTGCAGGGCTTGGCAATTCTGGGGGAAAGCAGGTCTGGCAGGGGCCAGTAAACTGGGGGGTGGACATGGGGCAGATAAGGTGGAGAAGGAAGATAGATTTTTAAGGGTCACCAGGGGAAGGAAGGGATGGAAGATGGGATGCTTCTTCCAGCTGGTCGATCCCAACAGATTTGGCATTTTAGGTGAAGATGGAGGACGATAGCTCGGAAGCAGCATGTATGAGCGGGCCTTTCCCTTGAGCACCGGGGCGGCCATCTCCAATACAAGGGAGGGAGAACTGGGGGTTAGGAAGGATAGGCAGGTGGTAGTGGTAGGGCACTCATTATTAGAAGGGTAGATAGGGTAATCTGTCGCCAAGACCTACATGCCGAACAGTGTGTTGTCTGCCTGGTGCTAGGGTTCGACATGGGTGGATCCTGTAGACAGATTATTGGGTGGGGCTGGGAGTGACCCGGGGTCTTGGTTCACATTGGTGCCAATGACAAAGTTAGAGGTGGAGGTGAGGTCCTTAAAAATGATTTCCGAGAATTAGGGGCCAAGTTAAAAGCAAGGACCTCAAGGGTAGTGATTTAGAAATACTACGCAGCCACGTGCTACGTAGGAGACAACGGGAGCTCAGGGGATTAAATGATGGCTAAGAGAGTGATGTAAGGAGATGGGGTTTGGGTTTTTAGAGAACTGGGCTGATTTTTCTGTTGGCTACAGGCTCTTTAGTAGAGACGGATGCATCTCAATGGTGATGGTGCAGCTGTATTGGGGGAGAAGATGGCAGGGGGTTGGAGGAGATTTTAAACTAGGTATGGGGGGGAGGGAACGTTGAAATACACTGGGGATAGAGAAGTTAGGGACAGGGGGCTATTAACACAACGGAGGGAGGAGAAGGGGAGGGGGGGAGCATAGAGGATAAGGAGGCATGTACGACCATGTATGGAAGGAAATCAATGATAATCTAAAATGTATGTTTACAAATGCAAGAAGTCTGGCTGGAAAAACCGGCGAAATAATAGCCTTAAAGGAAAGTATGATGTAATTGGTATAAGCAGAATCATGGCTTAATGATTCACACGACTGGACATTAAATATTAAGGATACTCTTATTTAGAATGACAGAGTTAATAAGAAAGTAGGAGGAGTATGTATGTATGTTAAACAGGAATTGAAGCCAAATTTAAAAGGAATAGATGGGGGAGTAAACGATATGGCAGAAACATTATGGGTGGAACTGTGTACAGGAAGCAAGAAGTAGGTAAATAATTGTTGGAGTATGTTATAAGCGCCAAATGGGGAAGAGGTGAAATGAATCTCCATATGCAGTTGGCAAAGGCTGCTGGTATGGGGCATGTTCTGGTTAGGGGGATTTTAACTACCCTGACATAGATTGGAGTAAGGGAACTGCCAGCACCTCAAAAGGTATAAAGTTCTTAATTTCCTATATGAGCATTTTCTTTCACAGATGGTAGAAGTTCCTACTAGACAGAATGCGTGTTGGATCTGGTGATATCTAATAATGCTGAGCTCATTTTGGAGATGAGGGTAATGGGAAGCTTAGGGAATAGTGACCAGATATAGTGTCATGTAATATAGGTTGCAAAAAACAAAGTGCACTGGCTTAACAAAAACTTTTAACTATAGGAAAGCTAATTTTATGCTGTTAAAGGAACGCTCCTGCTATAAGACTGGGGGGAAATGTTTAGGTAAAGATACTGAACAGATGTGGACCACTTTTAAAGGGATATTAAACTATACACATTCTAAATCTGTACCTTTAGGTAACTAGTGTAAAAAAATTAGGTCCAGTCCTGCATGGCTTAATGCTCAGGTAAAAAGGGAAATGGAAAAAAAGAAAAAGGCTTTTAAAATTTTGAAAACAGAAGGCACAGAACAGGCTTACAGGGAGTACAAAAGCTGTAATAAAGAATGCAAGAAAGCAATTTAAACTAGCTAAAATAGAAAATGAAATACGGTTTGCTGAACAAAGCAAGTCCAACCCCAAAATGTTTTAAGTATATAAATGGGAAAAAGATGAGGACTGAGAATGTGGGACCATTAAATAATGGGGCTGAGGTGGTTGTAGAGGATACCGAAAAGGCTAATCTGCTAAACCGTTTTTTTACATCGGTTTTCACTGTTGAGATCCTTGTCCTTACAGTAGGGATTGTAATAATATGCAGGGAAGAAATGAAGAGTATTAACATTGGCTAACAGAGGAATGGTACGGAAAAAATAAGACAAAGTTAAAGGGCAATTATAGTGAGAAAATTGTTTTTTTCTAATTTCTTCTAATGTATCCTATAAGTCATCCCATCCACATAGTCCCCGAGATATAAGCCTTTGAATATTCTGTGATTTGTAGGAGCTGCTACACCTCATCTGTCACTCAAAGGCACACACCCACACAATCCAAAGCTCCCCTGCAGTACTGTCACACACTCTCTCACCCACACTATATATACCATGTGCAACATATAGTCAAATGCTGTAGTGCTAAACACAATCAATAAACCATTAACCCAGCAATATGAGCATAACACACTATAAAACAGCCCCTCCCCAAAAAAAATCTTATATACATACAAAACCAGTGACTCAAATGGAACACTAATACAGTATATAAATACAGTAATACAGACTATATACCAAACAAGACACACAGTGCAATCTATGATATATATAGACTAAAGCAACTGAAATGTAAAAGGACAACAAGCAGTGTCACTGTGTTTGTGAAGGTCTCACTACAAGCTGCTGTTACACTGACTCTCTGTTACGAGATCTTCAGGAAAAGACCCCGTGAGACCCCCTCTGGACGCGGAATCTAAGTACCAGCCGGTTTTCACCAGAGCCTCTAATGGTGAGGATGTTTTGCGGTGGACAGATACCAGGTCGCGGCTCCAGAGAAGAGAACCACAAAGGCCAATCCCACAATGTGGAGAGGCAGCAGAACAGATACAGGTGAAACAGGAAGTAGGACCTGGGGATGATATTCGGATCGGAAGTAGGAGCTGTGGAGGATATGCAGACCGGAGATAACTTGGAGGTAGAGGCTGTGGTAGATATTCGGACCGGAGGTAGGGAGCTGTGGAGGATATGCAGACCGGAGATAACTGGAGGTAGGAGCTGTGGTAGATATTCGGACCGGAGGTAGGAGCTGTGGAGGATATGCAGAACGGAGACAAATGGAGGTAGGAGCGGGGTAGATATTCGGACCGGAGGTAGGAGTGTGGAGGATATGCAGACCGGAGAAACTGGAGGTAGGAGCTGTGGTAGTATTCGGACCGGAGGTAGGAGTGTGGAGGATATGCGACCGGAGATAACTGGAGGTGGAGCTGTGGTAGATATTCGGACCCGGAGGTAGGAGCTGTGGAGGATATGCAGACCGGAGATAACTGGAGGTAGGAGCTGTGGTAGATATTCGGACCGGAGGTAGGAGTGTGGAGGATATGCAGACGGAGATAACTGGAGGTAGGAGCTGTGGTAGATATGGACGGAGGTAGGAGCGTGTGGAGGATATGCAGACCGGAGATAATGGAGGTAGGAGCTGTGGTAGATATTGGACCGGAGGTAGGAGCTGTGGAGGATATGCAGACCGGAGATAACTGGAGGTAGGAGCTGTGGTAGATATTGACCGGAGGTAGGAGTCAGGACCAACAGGAAACACAACGCTAGAGTCACACAGGGAGCTAGGAGTCCAGAGCAAGCAAATCTGAACTGGCAGCAAGAGGCCAGTGCCAGGAGGAGCTAAATAGGCCCCTGTGACCTTCTCCTGCTGGCCGTGCCCCGGAAGGGAACGGCTGCAAGCAGGGAAAAAGCCTGCCCGCCCCGTCCTCGCGTCACTGAGGACGCGCGGGCAGTGAGCGGCGTGCGAGCGGGCGGGCGGTCCGGCGCGCTCCGCTCGCGACCGCCGGAGGAGGACCCGGACCCGCGGCAAGGTAAGTACCTGACATTGCCCCCCCCCCGGGCAACTCCGGGTGCCCTGGGTTTAGTTTGTCAGGGTGTTTGGAATGAAAATTCTTGACCAAACGAGGAGCGTGAATCTGTTCTGCCGGTTCCCAAGAATTCTCTCGGGACCAAATCCCTTCCATTTAATCAGATATCTTAACTTCCCAGCAGAAATCTTGGCATCTAAAATATTCTCTACTCGTATTCGTCAGTCCATCAATCAAAACAGGCAGCGGAGGAGGCTCCAGCGCAGAGTCGGAAACATATCTTTTGAAACAGGATACATGAAAAATGGATGTATCTTTAATGAATTGGGAGCTCCAGTTCAAAGGCGACCGTGTTGATAGCTTTCCTAATACGAAATGGCCCGATGAACCGGGGACCCAACTTAGCAGAAGGAATCCTCAATTTCAAATTACGAGTAGACAACCAGACCAAGTCTCCAACCTTAAATAACGAAGAATCTTTTCTTAAAAGATTAGCTGACTTACGGGCTGTTCTTGGGCTTCAGCGATGAAGGTCTTTAGCTCTACAGTCTTCTCTTATACGATGTTTCTTGGTGATAAGGTCAGGAATAGTGATCTTGGAAGGAATACCGGTAAGGAAAGTTGGAGGAAATCCATAGTTAGCATAAAAGGGGGAACAATGATGGAGGAATGGACAAGCGTTGTTATAGGCAAACTCCGCAAGCGGTAACAGAGAAGACCAATCTTCTTGTGTTGCAGAGGAGTAACACCGGAGATATTGTTCAAGTGTTTGGTTTGTTCTTTCTGTTTGTCCATTAGATTGTGGATGGTATCCGGAGGAAAAGAATTGTGATATGCAAACACTTGCAAAACTCCTTCCAAAATTTCGAAGTGAATTGTACCCCTCTACCTGATACGATATCATCGGGAACCCCATGAAGACGCACAATCTCTCTAATGAACACATCTGCAGTAATGGAGGCTGAGGGAATTCCTTTTAACGGAATAAAGTGAGCCATCTTCGTTAACCGATCAACAACCACAAAGATTGTGTTGAAACCTTGGAGGAGGTAAATCAACAATGAAGTCCATGGTAATCATGCCCCAAGGGCGGTAGGAACACGGCAGAGGAGACAGTAACCCGTATGGTCTCTGTCTAGTAGTCTTGAATCTAGCAACATAAGACAAGAAGCCACAAACTGTTTACAATCTTTAGACATACTTGGCCAAAAAAATTTGTTAACCAAATCCAACGTCTTGTGACACCAAAATGACCAGCCAAAGCATGGAATGACAATAATGAAGTACTGCAGACCTGGCCCGGTCCGGAACAAATACTTTGTTATTTTGGATATAAACCCATCTTGGGAACGAGAGGGAGAACTGGAGAGATGCTTCTTTGATGGGTTGGCTATATTAGATGCAACAGCAGAAATTTTGATTTGGAAAGAACCATATTAGGTTTGTCAGATTTATTGACCTCACAAAATTGTCTAGAAAGGGGCGTCGGCCTTGCCATCTTTGAACCTGGACGAAAGGTTATATGGAAGTTAAATCGTGTAAAGAAAAGAGCCCATCTAGCTTGACGGGGTTTAATCTTTTGGCAGTTTGCAAATATTCCAGGTTCTTATGATCAGTGAAAATTGGTAATAGGATGATTGGCGCCCTCAAGTAATATCGCCACTCTTCCAGGGCCGATTTTATGGCCAACAACTCTCCTACATCATAATTCTTCTCAGAGTCAGAAAGTTTTCTTGAAAAAAAAGCAACTGGATGTAGTAAAAGCCTTAGGTCCGTTACGTTGCGAGAGTATAGCTCCTAGAGCAACTTCGGAAGCCTCCACCTCTAATGTAAAAGGAACAGTTGGATCTGGATGGATAAGGATGGTGCTGAAGTAAAAGCAGATTTCAGACGCTCAAAAGCTGTTTGAGCGGGTTCGTCCAACAGAATGGGACATGGGTTTGGTCAGAGCGGTCAACGGCAGTATGATAGTAGAAAATCTTAATGAATCTACGGTGAAAGTTAGCAAAACCAATGAATTTTTGAACCTGCTTTCGGGTAGTTGGAGTAGGCCAATCCTGAATAGCGGAAACCTTTTGAGGATCCATAATTACCCTTGGGATGAGATGATGAACCCCAGGAACGGTATTGAAGGTTTTTCGAACTCACATTTCCCCAGTTTGGCGTATAACCCATGAATTCTAAGATGAGAAAGAACTTTTTTAACCTGGGTACGATGATCCCTTAGGTTAGAAGAAAAAATCAATATATCATCTAGATACACGCGCACGAAATCATCAACAAAGTCACGGAAAATGTCATTGACAAAATGTTGGATGTGGCAGGTGCGTTGCACAGACCGAAAGGCATGACCAATATTCGAGAGGACCATATCTGGAGCGGAACGCCGTTTTCCATTCATCCTTCCTTTATTCGAATTAAGGTATAGGCTCCCGAAGACCAACTTGGTAAAAATTTTGGCAGTCCTCAACCGTTGAAATAATTCAGGGAATAATGGAAGAGGGTATCTATTCTTAATTGTGACAATTATTGAGAGCTCGGTAGTCATACAAGGGTCTAGCGTACCGTCTTTTTCTCCACGAAAAATATACCAGCCCTGCTGGAGACGTGGAATGGCGAATGAAGCCCTTCTGAAGATTCTTCTTATATATTCCTTAAGAAACTTGCTCAGGTTCTGACAACGGATGTACCCGCCCAAAAGGAATCTCCGCACCAGGTACAGTTCAAATGGGCAATCGTAATGCGTGTGGTGGAAGATTGTTAGCAGCTTTCTTATCAAACATCTGTGAAGTTCTGATAGACACTGGGTAACAAAGCTTCAGAATGGACTTGATTAATACTTAACAATGAAGAGGAAATACAAGACAGCCGACAATGCGATGAGGGAAAAGAAACCTCTCCAGAGATCCAATTTTTG
The DNA here is from genome assembly GCA_019447015.1 of Hymenochirus boettgeri. NCBI lineage: Eukaryota > Metazoa > Chordata > Amphibia > Anura > Pipidae > Hymenochirus > Hymenochirus boettgeri. The sequence goes on from CM033474.1 coordinate 152,981,607, forward strand.
AAGGGTTGTGTGTTTTCAACCATGGCATACCTAGAATAAGGGAAAAAGAGAAAAAGGCAGTAAATCAAAACATATAACTTCTGAATGATGATTGATATTGATCAATACTGGGAAAGTCTCTCGTAGTACAGGACCCGATGAAATTTTAGACCCGTCTGCCAGATGAATGAAAAGAGGAGACGATTTGGGACAAGGGGAATCTTCCTTCCTGGGTTAGGGATTCAAAATAAAACAGCTACAGGCCCCGGAATCAATAACGGCTTGGACGGTGAACCTCGGACACGGTTCCCTGTAATGAGACGTCAACAGATAGGTAAGGTGCTGAAGCCGGAAGAGACGGGCTAGAATGCATAGTAGGAACCTTACTAGTGGGCCTGATTGGGCATCCCTGAAGCAGATGACCAGACTTCCCAGTAGAGACACAGGTTTAAGCGGCGTCTTCGGATCCTTCTTAGAGGAGAGAGAGAAGGGCGAGTTAACCCTAATTGCATAGGGACGGGTTCACGAAATCCTGAAGCAGGTGCAGCAGTAAAGGTATCACAGGACAGAGGGAAGCAACCCAACCTTTCTAATCTCCTTCTTTGTCGGCGATCGATTTGGACCGCTAGATCAATAAGATCTTTCAGCTTCCCGGGGACATCCAGTGCGTGCTAAACTCACTTTAAGAGTCTCTGACAGTCCGATTCGAAACTGATGTATAAGAGCCGCTTCGTTCCACTGAGTCTCAACACTGATCTGCGCGGAAATCGGCCACATAATCTTCCCCTGTCTTTCCCTTGAGACAGGTTACGAAGGGCCGCTTCAGCTGAGACAGCTCTACGAGGATCATCGTAAATTCTCCTAGGGCAGAGAAAAAGGTACCTACAGAGGCTACTGCAGGGCTGTTCTGACCAACAAGCGAAGGGCCCAAGCTTGGGGTTCATCCTGAAGCAATGAAATAATGAACCCTACTTTCACCCTTTCTTCAGTGAAACTTTTAGGGCGAAGGGAAAAGTACAAATTGCAGGAGCTTTTAAATTGGCCAAATTTGGAACGATCACCGGAAAACCGGTCAGGGAGGGGATCTTAGGCTCTGCAATGCAGGGTAATGAGGAGTGCCAGGGGACATGGCATTCAGTTTAGCGTCAGTTGACAGAATCCCTGCCTAGCTTCTTGCAAAGCTCCACGAAGTTCAGCGACTTGACGGTACAGGTCTTCTGCTGGACTGACATTCCAGTGGGATTCATCTGGCTGCCGTTACTGTTACGAGATCTTCAGGAAAAGAACCCCGTGAGACCCCTCTGGACGCGGAATTAAGTACCGCGCGGTTTTTCACCAGAGCCTCTAATGGTGAGGATGTTTTGCGGCGGACAGATACCAGTCGCGGCTCCAGAGAAGAGAACCACAAAGGCCAATCCCACAATGTGGAGAGGCAGCAGAACAGATACAGGTGAAACAGGAAGTAGGACCTGGGGATGATATTCGGATCGGAAGTAGGAGCTGTGGAGGATATGCAGACCAGAGATAACTTGGAGGTAGAGGCTGTGGTAGATATTCGGACGGAGGTAGGAGCTGTGGAGGATATGCAGACCGGAGATAACTGGAGGTAGGAGCTGTGGTAGATATTCGGACCGGAGGTAGGAGCTGTGGAGGATATGCAGACCGGAGACAAACTGGAGGTAGGAGCTGGGGTAGATATTCGGACCGGAGGTAGGAGCGTGGAGGATATGCAGAACGGAGATAACGGAGGTAGGAGCTGTGGTAGATATTCGGACCGGAGGTAGAGTGTGGAGGATATGCAGACCGAGATAACTGGAGGTAGGAGCTGTGGTAGATATTCGGAATGGAGGTAGGAGCTGTGGAGGATATGCAGACCGGAGATAACTGGAGGGAGGAGCTGTGGTAGATATTCGGACCGGAGGTAGGAGCTGGGGAGGATATGCAGACCGGAGATAACTGGAGGTAGGAGCTGTGGTAGATATTCGGGCCGGAGGTAGGAGCTGTGGAGGATATGCAGACCGGAGATAACTGGAGGTAGGAGCTGTGGTATATTCGGACCGGGGTAGGAGCTGTGGAGGAATGCAGACCGGAGATAACTGGGTAGGAGCTGTGGTAGATATTCGGACCGGAGGTAGGAGTCAGGACCAACAGGAAACAAACGCTAGAGTCACACAGGGAGCTAGGAGTCCAGAGCAAGCACTTGAACTGGCAGCAAGAGGCCAGCTCCAGGAGGAGCCTAAAAGGCCCCTGTGACCTCCTCCCTGCTGGCCGTGCCCCGGAAGGGAACGGTGCAAGCAGGGAAAAAGCCTGCCCCGCCCACGTCCTGCGTCATGAGGATGCGCGGGCAGTGAGCGGCGTGCGAGCGGGCGGCGCGCGTCATCGGCGCGCTCCCGCTCGCGACCGCCGGAGGAGGACCCGGACCCGCGGCAAGGTAAGTACCTGACACTCTCTCTTCAGTGATTATGATCTCAGCTAAGCAGGGGGAGAGATATGAACTTTAGGTAAAAAGTAAATAACAATTAGCAAAGTTAGAGAAAAGGCAGAGTTCAGTAACTTACTTGTAAAGAATCTCAGCACCCATTGTCCTCTCTTCCCCCTCTGCCCCTCCCTTCAGCATATTGCTACTTTATCCACCACTTGATTGCTTGCAGTCTAGCTCTGGAAGGGAGGGGTCAACAGGATGTCAGCAATTCATTTAAAGTCCTTTCAACTGACATGGGAATCTGTATACAGCCCGTCACTGCTTGAGGGGGAGTAGACAGAGAGGGAGGGGGACTACACAGCTTGGTACAAACTTCTGCCAGTGTGAAGAAACGAAGCCACACAGAAACATGAAAGTAAGGCAGCTTATACTAACTGATCTATATTGTATACAGACACAGTTTTTTTTCACTATAGTTGCCCTAATATCATAAAGCGCAAGGACCAGATGGATGCCTCCTGGATTTTAAAAGAGCTTAGTTCAGTTCTATTAGACCACTGTTTCTCTTTTCAGATTCGCTTTTGTCTGGGGATGTGCCGTGGATTAGAAAAAAGCCAATGTAATACCAATATTCAAAATAAGTAGGTCATTCACCGCCTGAAACTATAGACCTGTAAGCCTAACATCAGTGGTAGGGAAGGTGATGGAAACTTTGTTAAGGGATCATATCCTTGACTTTGTCTCCAGAGATCATCTTATTAGTAGTAGTCAGCATGGATTTATGAGAAATAGATCATGCCAGACAAATTTAATTGGTTTTTATGAAGAAGTGAGTAAGAAGTTAGATTCAGGCACAGCAGTGGATGTGGTATATTTGGATTTTGAAAAAGCTTTTGATACTGTGCCACATAGGCGACTAATGTATAAACTGAGGACTGTTGGCCTTGAAGAAAACATTTGTTCATGGATAGAGAACTGGTTATTGGACCGCAAACAGACAGTGGTGGTTAATGGAGCTACATCTATGTGGGCTAAAATTCTAAGCGGAGTGCCTCAGGGTTCTGTACTGGGGCCCCTTCTGTTAAATCTGTTTATAAATGACTTAGAAGGGGGCATTGAGAGCAAGGACTCGGTGTTTGCTGATGACACTAAACTATGCAGAGCTTTGGAAACATCCAATGATGTGCAAGAGCTGCAAGCAGACCTAGATAGATTATCAAAATGGGCAGTAGAATGGCAGATGAGATTCAATGTTGATAAATGTAAGGTGATTCATTTGGGATTTAATAATCCCTGTGCCACCTACACTTAACAATGTGTTAAGTGCATCTGTAATGGAAAAAGATTTGGGGGTTCTGGTAGATAACAGACTTAGCTATAGCAAACAATGCCAGGTAGCAACGGCTAGAGCTAGCAAGATATTGTCTTGTATAAAAAGGGGAATAAATTCAAGAGAGTATAATATTATTCTCCCTCTTTACAAGGCACTGGTAAGGCCTCATTTGGAATATGCGGTGCAGTTTTGGAATCCCATATACAAAAGGGACATCTTGGAAATTGAAGCAGTTCAGAGAAGGGCAACTAAATTAATAAGGGGAATGGATGGGGCTTGAATATGCAGGCAGATTAGACAAGTTAGGGCTGTTTACATTGGAGAAGCGACGTTTGCGTGGGGACATGATAACCTTATACAAATATATTAATGGCCCATACAATGAACTCTCTCGTGCATTGTTTACTAACAGGTCATATCAGAGGACATGTGGACATCCTTTAAGGTTGGAAGAAAAGAAGTTTCATCTTCAGGTTAGGAGGGGTTTCTTTACTGTGAGAACGGTGAAACTGTGTCTTCCAGCAGATGTGGTAATGGCAAGTTCATTGAATAGCTTGAAAAAGGCCTGGATAAGTTCCTAAAACTAAATAATTTTGCGAATTACTGGTATTAATGAATATAGATCTGGTTGATCCAGGGATACATTCCGATTGCCGTTTGGAGTCAGGAAGGATTTTTTTTCCCCTTTTTAGCTGGGGTTTTTTGCCTTCCTCTGGATCAACTGTTAGGTAGGGTTAAAAAAAAAAAAAGGGGGGGGGTGAATAGGTTGGACTTGATGGACGTATATCTTTATTCAACCTTAATTACTATGTTACTATGTATGTTACTATGTTACTATGTATGTTACTATGTTTCAACTTACCATGGGATACACAAATGAATCAATTTATGGAAGAATTATGGGAGAGGAACTGGGAAGGAAATGCTAATGAATAGTGCGGGACTGCCCAATGCAGTTAGGGTACAACAGTAGACTGGACCAAATAGCAGAAGGTTCAGGTGTAAATCGTACTAGCAGAAATTTCTTTAACTGGTGTTCCATACTTAAGCATATAGCAGAGATGTTTGTGTTTTTTTTTACTGAACCAAAAATGTTGTCCATGAACAGTGTTTTCATAGATAGGCATTAAGTGAAGTCATGGAGTTTATTTGCTGGAGTGAATTATTTGGTTTGTCCATCTAATAAACCATTTTACATTTTTGCAGATGATGAACATATTTAAAATAAAAACGGCACTCAACAGATCTAACTGCCTGCTAAAAGCATAGACATTTCAGTGGTGAAGGCCCACATGGTAATATAGCATTTACCTAGCTAGCTTGCATACAGCAATGGAATGGATGCTTCCACACATTAATGTGCAGGATAATTGTAATAAACAAGTTTTATGCAATGATTGTATGAAAAGAATGTAGAACGTGAAAAGTAAATCCCTCACATAAAATCATCCCCCTTTAGATGAGTTTCCTTCAAAGCAATTGTTTTATCTTAGGAATACATATTGTACAGCGCCGCATCCCCAAGTGGCGCTATATAAATAAATAAATAAACATATGCATACACATAAATACATACATACATGAATACCTTCAATGAACATCACTATCGGAATAACAGAACAAGTATTTGTACCTGAAAAAATATTCAGTGTAGACTGATGATTTACTTCAACTCTTATTAAATAGAAATTTGTATTTCTAGTAATTTTTTTCATTACTTCTTTACATTAAATAGGCAATTCATGTTTAACTATCTTCAGAAAGGAGAACAAGTCATAAATGAGTCCCATATCCCCTACAAGTCTGACTTTTTGATGTTCAGTGTATTAAAAGATCTTATAGTATTAATAAATGCAGCAGAGTAAAATAAAAAAAAAGACTTTAAAAGGCTCATCACACAAAACATACATCTTAAGAAGAATAAACCATGTGAGATTAGTAAAAATGCTCATTATCTCAGCCTGAATGAAAATAAATTTATGTGATGGTACTGCATCTCTTTAAGTTGGACTGTAGCAAATGTATCTTAGACATTAACATTGAATATTCCCCATTTTTCCCAAGTAAACACCTTCAACACACAAAATGTTGTAAAAAATATTGATCTCTCAGTAATCCTTTGCAAGTCAAGGACTCAGTGCTTCTAATGAACTGCAAATATCACTCTAAAAGGTATACCTCAAAGTGCACTCAATGGCCTTTGTTCAATGTTTTTTTTTCAAACAGTGCATAGAGGCCCTGTGAACTTAAAACCACACTTCCTAATGTAATATCAGGTTAGCGTGGGGGTTAATTCTATTTTTGGGGGGCCTGCAATGTTTTCTATTAATGGCACAGGCGCATGATGTAATACAGATAATGTTTGTTTTTGTGCTACATAGTTGGCATTAACTTCCGCGCTCCTTCCCTGCCTAGTCCTCGCAATGCAGTAACTCACCCTAAATTACTTAGCTTAAGGGCTAAAATATATAGATAGATTAATAAATAGATAGATAGATGATAGATAGAAACAATCAAAGCCAAAGATCAAACATTTCCATTAATATATATAGTAAAATTTTAGATTATAAAGTGCTAGGAGTGCGCTGACTTTTGCAAGTTTGCAAATGTACTAAAATGTTTATTAGCAGACAGATAATTTGGAGAACTTTAGACTTTGTGCCCGCTATTTGTACTTTTAGAAAACATAAATGCGAAGTATATTTTTATACTCTATCGGGGAGATCCAATATCTTAGTGCCGCGTTACTTACCTTAGCCCGATCCCGCGATACAATAACTGACGTAAACGAGATTACGTCAGTTATTGCATCGCGGGATCAGGCTAAGGTAAGGAGCGGCACTTTAACGCTCCACAAGCCATATCGTTAAGTTTCACACTACAAAGTAGCGCAAAACTTAACGCTATGGGTTTTGAAGCGTTAGCACAGCGCTATTTCCAAAAACATTCGGAAATATTCTCGAAAATCCGTCTAAAACCCATGTTAACCCGAATTTTTTTCGGTTTAACGTGGGTTTTAGACGAAAATGGGCCATATTGTATCTCCCCTATATCCAGAGACACATCCTTAAGTGTCAGAATCTCATCCCATTACATTTGAGCAGGACTTTGTGCTCATAAGGGGCAGCAACAGATGCAACTTACCTCATATTCTACCACCCCTAGAAAGACCCCTCTCTATATTTGATTTTGCTGTATCTCCAGATGGCACCAGTTCAGGAATAATGCAATTACATCCACCATACATATGCAATATTAGCACATTAGAGGAATAATATAAAAAATATTACCCTGTAATTTGGAAACACAAGCATCAGTGGTACAGGAATGTAAGTTAGTCTGCAGTAAGATTGAAGTCAAACAAATGCAAAATTTGCTTCTAATGAAATATACTGGTTTGTATATACTTAAAAATGTAATCTACTTTGATCTTTAAATCTGATGGTCCACTGGGATTTACATTATTTATCTGAATGTCCATTTTGCTACTGCTAGGCATAATGGCCAAGGATATGGGGGATTGAAGTACTGTATATTGAACATTAGTACGTCACATCTTAACCTACCACTACTCTAGGTCACCTAGTTTCCAAAGGGTTTGTATAATGACCATGCTCCCTCTCCTACATATAGTACATCACATCCAAAAACCACCACAAAGAGATATTTTTCACACGTGTACACCAATAAATGCATTTAGCTTGCTGTTACCCTGGATAGCCAAGCCTAATTTTACAGACCCCAAACAAAACTAATACTGATGCAAACCCCACCCGCTTTGCTGGTGGGATTATTACCTGCAACCTGACTCACTTTTATTCTTTCTTCCTAATATCTGTACATAACCAAAAAATGTTTATAGAGCAAACCCACATACTACTAAAATATATATCACAGGTCTTCAACGTGAAGGCCTCCAAATGTCAGAAAACAACACCTCCCACCACTCCCTGTATGCTTTCTGATTGTACAGTGCGGTAGTGGAACAAATTGAGGCCCACAGGTAGGAGATCCCTGTTATAGAGTGCAGTGTACAGTACAGAACAGAAAGGGTGATCTCCATCTCATCAACAACAAGTAAAGGAAAAGTTATATAAGGGATAATGTGCCCCTTACTGTGTAATATAAGGATATTACATCACCAAGGAGTTTCCTGAATAAAAGCATGAGAAAAGAGTTATAGAGAATAAACATTAGAAATGGAATAATACCAGAGCAGAGGAGAGGAGCAGAGAGTAGGTAGCTATAAGTTGGGGACAGTAGGTATATATTATATAGATATAGTAAATCCCTACTGTCCCTGACTGCTACCTACCCATGGACCTTTGCTCTGGTATCAGACATTTTAAATATTTATCTGCAAATCTTTTCTTGTTGAACAGGGATAGGCAACCAATCTACAGATGTTTTGAAAACAACAACTCCCAGCATTCCTCACAAGCATTTAATAGCCATGGAATGCTGGTAGTTATTGTTTTCAAACATCTGTATATCTGCTATTTACCTATCCATGGTTTTATAAATATATATTTGAATATCTACCAATTCACTGACTAAACTTGTGTTATGGGAGCTGGTACCATCTGATTGGTTGGGGCAAAATAAGCACCATTTTTACAGATAAGAGCTTTTAAAGGGCATCTATAGTGGGAAAATGAACTTTTTATTCTTTCTTTCCATGTGTTCTATAATTCCCCACAACCCCCAGAGTGTCTTCACTTTTTTCAGATTCCCTCTCTGTCCTGAGATACACCAGTTAGAAGAATACGTGATTGCATTCCTCTACTCCTACTTGGACTGTCAATCAAATCCCTGTGACTTGATCCCCCCTCCCTGCTCTGTAATAAACATAGAGATAACAGCATTAGCAGGGGGAGAAAGGTAGCTTTCATGGTAGATATAAGGCTGCACTTGACCCCCCTTCTTAATAGCTTTCACTGATTGATGATGGGTCACAAAGTGAGAGATCGTAAACTGTACTGATCTCCTTCTTCCGTGTCTCCAGGACAGCTTACTTTCTATTGGCCACTGTGCGTGGGTGTGTTTTTCAGGATGTTGAACTTTTAACTCCTACTGCACATAAGCTTGTCGGTTAGCCGGAGCTGAGACATGGAGGAGGTAACAGAGGGGAGGGAGAAGGGGGGAATGCTGCACATAGATCTGACACCATGGTTAAACAGAGTCAGTGACAGATATAGGATTAAGGCAGCACAGAGTACATGAATTTAACTTTGCAAAGGGGCAATGTGTTTTTTTCACTATAGATGCCCTTTAACACATCTCCCTGAATAAGAGGCTGAGAGTCGCAATTCAGCTTTTGCATCAAGATATCTTTGTCATTTATCTGCCATAGTGTGATTTAGTGTAAAGTGCTTTACACACTGAACATTGTCTTGGATTGATAACAATGTATTCTTAATGTGCTTATACAACTGATCCCCGACCGATCCCGTGACATTCAATCAATTCTTCAGGAGCCACCTTTCTGGTTCCCTTTGCAACGACGTATGATCCCGAGGTCCCATCGGGCCCATTCATTTTGTGACCGTATGCTGGTTACTAAAAAAGATTGATTGTTGTGGGATCAGTTTGGAGGTGAGTTCTAATGTATGTGCACCTTTAGTTCCAGTTACAAGATGTAATAAAAGTTCATTAAAAATGGTGCTAATTTTGCCCCAACCAATCAGATGTTAGCTTTCAAATGATAAATAACATACGATTGTTTGAGGCAAAATTAGCACCATTTGTAACGCTAAAATCTTTTATTACAATCTTGAGACCTGACCCTACCCACACCTTTCTACCTGAACCTGACCCTCAACCCATTCAAACTCAATGTGGTTTACCCGAACCCGCCACGCCAGCACCCAACCTGATGCAGGACTTTACTTTTACTGTGAGAGATACAGCCTTTACCTAGAAAACCACTGTAAATGAAGCAGGGAGGGGGCCCATCATAGTTTTGCTGGGGGCCCCAGTGATTCCTAGTTACACCACTGGTCACAAGTATTGTGATTGTGCTGGTTCTTTGTGAAAATGTTAACGCCAGCCCAATGAGAGACACAATTGCAATATTAAATCCACAAAACAGCTGCACAGAGGAGTGATTGCTGCTTTAAATAACTAGCTCCAGAAATCTGTATATTATGCTCCCCTTCTTTTGTACTATCATGATGTGTTTATTCACAATTGAGTAAATAATCATCAAGCTGTGTGCCAGCCTAGGGACAGATGATCAAATCAAAGAGAAGGGGAGGCAGATAGAGGAAAAAACACTACATACAGCTATATTAATAATACATATTTTGCCATATTTTGTTAGATCCGAATTATCAGATTTTTTTTTTTTAAATCATTTTTGTTTTTACAAAATTATATTTTTTCAATTCCCTCAAAGAAGTGACAGAATTTTCAGAGCCCCTTTAAATCATTTCTTTGTGTTTAATTTTTAGTCAGTTTAGTTCAGTGTACCTGGCTGGTTTTGGGGTGTTGGGTCATACAAGGCATTATAGAATGAACATCAATGAACATTTACAACAGGCTGAAATTGTGAAAGACCAATTGGTTCCACATGAACCCACAGTAGAAGCAAACTTTTCTCCATACCTATTTAAAAATGGCAAGGCTGTAGGAAGTCAGGCATAAGTTTACTGATATTGTCAATATTGTTTTAGGTACAGTAATTGGCAGTTAATGTATGGTGATGGAAAATCCTGTGCTTGGTTTTTGTATAAAATTGTGTCATTTTAGGAATCAGGTATAAAAATATTTTATTTCATAATCTGATGGCTAAATGGAGAACTAGTCTATTCTCAGACTCTTGAAGGAAAGGAACCCCTTTGTATTGTTTATTTAATAATATCTGTCCTGATAAATCTGCTAAATGGATGTTGATGGACTGTAAATTGATGCCTTGGGGTCTGTGATGCATTGTCAGTTTCAAGGGTACTACTTGAGACAAGGCAAACAGAATTAATTAATAATGTAGTTAAAATAACATATTAATCTTAAAGTTATGTCTCCCTGCAAAAAATAAAATACATATTTAATCCATTAATTAATTAAAACGGAGAGCAAAGTCCTCGAGTCAGGACTCAGCTGTGTACCTGCATCTTAAGGAAAAAGGACATACAGTACCTTTAAAGATTGTAATATCAACATCTTGGTAAAGGAACATGATTGGTTCAAGAGAGGTGTCAAGGAGGCCATTCATGTCAAAATAAAGAAACAAAGCCTGAATAGAGGTGGGGGCTCAACACCAACTCTTCGCCATGTACAATGCTGTTTTGACACCTTACCCTGGGCAGTTTTGATACCACCTCTACAACATCTTGCAAACAAAACCTTGCATTCCGAAAGTCCCTAACATCTTGCTGTTATATGCTGATTGGAACTTTCCAGTGTATTTATTGCCCACAGATTTTTGTATAAGGTATTCTGACAAAAGTCACATAACACATCATCCACCAGATATTTCAGTTCTTGTTGTATATATATATATATATATATATATATATATATATATATATATATATATAAATATATGAATATATTATATCTTATTTTATTCTCTATTGTATCCTATTTCTCACTGTATTTGTATTGGTACATTGCATTTTTCTTCCATACAGTTAAATACTTATCTACTATATAAAGTTCAAAACTTGTTTTACATAAAGAACAGGCTAATTTGACAGATGGTTTCCTTATTGTTCTTTTTTTAAAGCACATTTCACTCCAATAAAGCTAGTTATATTTGCTAATCATACGTGATGTTTTCTTAATAGCAGGACTTACAGTTTTCTCATGCTTTTTAAGTTGCAGGCACTTAGAAAGTTAATTGCTCTTATTATCATATAATAAGATTACTTTGGGGGGAAGTGCAATATTCAGTTCTGTTGTATTTCGTTGGGAGAAAGTGGCATGCTAATAACTCCCAAATGAACAAACATGCTGTTCACTATTAATATCAGATATATGGCTAAGTATATTCATTACATGTCTGTCACGAAAGTGTTTGGCTATGCATGAACAGTAGTAACTTTTATGACATATGAGTGTGATTAGTTGGAATAAAATTTATATATTTCCTGTAATGTTCTTTGTTTTTACTTTTACTGTAAAAGCTTTTGTCCATCCAATTAACAATAATTATGTTTTTTTTCTAATTTGGAATTTCTGTTTTTAATTGGTTCAGTGGTTTACAGCAAAGCAACCACATTCTTTTGGAAAAAATTGAAAATACAAAGAACGAAATGCCATAATTTTAATGGGGAAATCTGTTCCACACTATTGCTTGTTCACAATGTAACTTCAGCTATCAAATCAAACAAAGGTAGTTAGGGGTTAATAAAAACTATTAAAAGCAGATTGTAAACCGGAATATTCCCTTAAATCAATATATATACATACATTCATCAATAACCATGTGTGTCACATCATTCTGATGAAGGTGCTCTGCAAAGCACCAAAACGTTAAATAAAACTTTTGTGTGAAGAAGGAGTGCTCTGAACTTTTTTATTTTTGGTCTACATACAATCATCTATATAAACAAACATAGATCCCACAAAGATATCAAAGTGTGTGAGAAATCCCATAAAAATAAGTAATTCGCAGGCCCACTTTAGGATCAAGTGATCAAATAGTCCAATACAATGTCCATAAATAACAAAAATACCTCAGATATTGTGCCCGTCAAGAGCGCACCACAGTGTACTCAATCCTCCCTCAGCCAGGTTACCTCCGGACCTCTCAACAGCCACCAAGTACGAAACAGCTATCGGCACCAATAATCTCCTCCCAGTCTCCAGGCAGAACTTTCACCCGGCACGCTCCTCTGAAAGGCCTACAGCCTCCGAGTTCCCGTCCCACAGGACCCCGTCCACGTGATCACACGGGTGGCCGCTCTGCTACATGGATACGCAGGGGGGAGGATCTTTCCAGGTGGTTACACTCCATCCAGGCACGCTTGTTAGGAACTGGCTTGTAATACGAACAGGACGTGTTGATATTTTTGTCTTGTCAAGAAAAGGTCAAAAACCCGGAAGTGTTCCCCCAGTGGGTTTTTGACCTTTTCTTGACAAGACGAAAATGTCAACACGCCCTGTCGGTATTACAAGCTAGATGATTGTATGTATATATATTGATTAAAGGGAATATTCCGGTTCACTATCTGTTTTTAATAGTTTTTATTAACCCCTGACTACCTTTGTTTGATTTGTCAGTTTAGGATAAGGTTGCTGCCTTATTCCTTTTATTACAAGGTACGGGACCTACCTTGTTGGTAGAAGGGTGTCTGGAGTCACTACAGCTGTCATTTGTGTAACTTCAGCTAAATTCCTTTTTATAATTAGTGATTACTGGAGAATGAAAGTAGAGATGTGATACCTTTTATTGGCTAACTAGACAAGAAAAATAGCATGTAGAGATGGGATCTGGGTCCGACTTGGACTCGGATCCGACACTGTATTAAACAGTACAAGACAGTGTCCTGGTGAGTGGGCTTAGTCTGAGTGGTGATGTAGAATAAGTTGATATTTGGCCATAAAACTCATGTCCCTATTAAGTCCACAGGGACTTAAATTTCTGAATGAATTTGTATTCCCACTCCTTCTGCTGCTTTTGATTGTGAAAATTGCCCATAAGAATGGTGATCTTGAGGTCTTTCATACTGTGGCCTCTTTTACAAAAGTGCTCAGCCACAGGGGCATTTGTTAATCTGTGCATGATGTTGAATCTATGAGAGTTCATCTGTTTGCACAATATTTGTCCTGTTTCTCCCACATAGAAACCTGAAACTGTATGCACAAAATGCACAATTGTGCATAAATGTTTCCATTTCAAAGTCTCATTATCACAGCTATCTACTTGTGCCCACTTCACACCTCCTCTACTGCCACACCCCCTCCCCCCTCCTTAGTCTGTATCTGTACCTGGTCATCTGTTCAACTTATCACTGGTGTATGATGTTTACTGTTCCTATGTGTATATAAGTTTGTGATTTCTCAGTTTCAACTATTGCTATTGTGGTGGGAAAAAAATGTTTTTCCCACCACTTTCAGTGTATAAGTTTAGGATTTATGTACCCTTGGTTGATTTGCTCTGTTATGCCAGTAAAATGTACTGTGCAATGTATCCATACTTAAATGTTAAATGTTTGTGTTTCAAATTGATCTTGTTGCAATCCTGCTGTGCAAAATGTTTCATACAGGGATTCACTTCCCTGTATTCTGTCTTTACCTACACAGTAAAATTCTGTCTGTAAAGGAAAAAATGTTCTTTCTGACTACAAATGCGTAAGACTCCTTGGAATGGTATGGTTGAATAATTATTGAACTAAATTGGTATCTTAAAATAACAAACTGCTAGTAAAGGCATTACATGCAAAGTTATAGAATTAAAACAATGAGAGAAAGAAATACCAGTTGTTTTAGAGAAATTAATTTTCCATACTTTGTATAATGTGTGAGTTCATAGGAGTTTGCACTGTTTAAGTGTGTGAGTGATGTAGTGATGTTTGACACACACAGAGAATAGACAGTGTTTGTGCTGTACAGACAAAAAAATGTTTCATCCTAAAGTTTTGGATTTAAGAAAAATGTGAGGAAATGGCGATTTTAACTTTTGTAGAAATATCTCCCTTTTTCAAAAGTTATTTTCAAAATGGAATGCCTTAGACCTTCCCACTAAGAATCTACATGCTATCTACATGCATGCAGAAATTGGCTTACAATTACTGACAAAGTGCATGCAAAGTCAGCTATGAGCCCTATTTGTAAAGGAGCGGTATTGCTTTTTAGCACTTCCGCAGCTTTCTCAATTGCTAGCGATTGTTAATTTACGTTATCATTAATTAACAATAACAATCGCATATTATTGATAATGATTTTAATTCTACGATACCGTGATCATAGGCTTAGGATTCCCATAGAATATCATTTACATTTAGGGAAAGTCTAGAAAGTGAATGAATTGAGAACCTTTCAGAGAGGGAAAGGGAGAGGAAGAGCATTTCGGTTTTAGTGTGACTGCAGGGGTATGCACTTCTGTCCACTAAACTGCTGTTTCAACATTATTTAATTAAGCATTAAACAATCCAAGGAATAAGAAATCCAAAGAGCACAATGAAGAAAGTAAAGAAAATATGACTGAATAACAGCATCCTTCTAGATCCAATATTGGCGAGAAAACTTGTCAAGGAGGCCTACAGCATCATTAAAGGATGCAGGATTTCTAGGAAAGTACTGGCTGTTCCCATTGTGTTACAATCAGTTGTATTCATTATATGTCTGGGTTGTGCAGTAGCAGGATAAAAGCCTTTAAGTTGCCCAGATATCAGTCAATGTACCTACTGACATTTCCACAACATGCTGAAAACTGCCTGTCCCGATAATTTTGCAATCAATATTACAATACTAATATTGATTGCAAAACATGATCCTGGAGGGTTCATAAAATTGATCCACTACTATCTTAATAATTTCTAGTCTAGTGTATGGCCTGCATTTTGAATACATTCCAAACACAATGAAGCATGGTAAAAATTCTAGCATACTGTTGGGCTGCTTTAATTAAGGTAAATAGAATCATAACTAGCCACATGTATTAAAACCTGTAAAGGACATGTAAACTGTGCCAAATAATCACGCAGTAATAGGGATTAATTACCACCTAGCCTAAATCTGCTTTTTTCTTCTCTGACCTTCCTATACTTTTTTTTTTTTTTTTAGCTCTGCAGGTTTTATCTTTTAAAGGGGATGGGGCACAGCTAGTCAGTAAAGATCTGTCAATCACCCAGTCCCTCTCCCTGGCACACTACATTTAGAAATTATAAATTCTATAAAAGCAATGCTTATTTCTCTGTCTCTGAAAATAAATAAGCATTCTCTGTTGCTCTGTGCTCTTTCTGTGCCTGCAGTTAACATCGAATCCTGAAGTTAGCTGCTGCCTGTGTTACTTAAGTCCCAATGCAGCACTGTACCTAAAGTCCCCTCATATACACACTCCCCTTCAAACTTCTACAGAGAGCACTGAGATGGATCAAGTTCCTGGCAGCATTGAAAATATAGAAAAGAACCTGCTAGGAAGCTGTACCCTTTAACATACAGTAACAATGTCCGAAAGAATACATCTAACTCAATAAAGCAACAGCTTCAATAAAATAAGGATAAATGCTCTTAAATGGCCCTGCCAGTGCCCACACCTTAATCCAACTCAAATGTGTGGTGTGACCAGAAGAAAGTTTTGCACAGCAGACACTTATGGAATTACCAAATACTCTCATTCAAATCAATAAGTGCTGCAATAAAAATTAACTGGTGCTTTAACCAAGTATTAGTTTAGGGAATGTGTACAATGTCATTATTTTTTATTTAAACAAAGTCCTGCTGTTCTGCAGAGATGTCTATATACTATTTATATCCACTAAATTCACGCAAAGCCAAACACAGAACAAATAAATAATTCCCACTGTGAACTAAAGGCCTCACTTTTCATAAATGTTATAGGGCAAAGCTAAATATAACTACAGTATGTACTGCATACTATATATACTGCAAAATATATTTGTGTAGAAAAAATATTTAGTTTTTATGCTGTATGCAAAACCATTAATGATGTAAGTAGGAAGTAGGTAAGCTAAAGCTATGCAATGTTTTTGGCATATGTTTACCCATTTGATATATGCCAGAGTAAAAATATAGTACAATGTACTTATTCTTTCTTGTTTGTTTTTTGTTTTTCTAGGTTGGAGATGAAAGCTATTGTTATGTTATACGTTTACTTTCATTTTATGCATATATCTCTAGCCTATTTGATTGTGAAATCAGGAAGCAAAAGGCTAAAGCCCTCATTAAACTTTTATGAACTTCTCTCAAATTCCATTAAAATGCTTTATATTCTTTGGTAATGGGAAAAACTATTATCTGAAATTGTTGTAATTTTCCGACACTATTGTGATGTCTAGAGATAATCAAAACTATCCAGTTTTATTTCGAATTTGGATTCTCCGAAAAAAAAAACTTCTGAAAGTTTTACATTTTTTACCTAATATCAATATTAGCTTTGTACAAATGGCACAGGGACCTGGGAAATGGTCTAAAGAACATGTATCAATAAAAACAAGTTTTAAAAAAATCTATCACTGCATTTTCACTTGCAACCTGTGTATTTTTTATTGAATTCCGAACTCAAGAGCACGATGAAAACTTGAAATTTCAAAATTGGCAATCTTGAAAATACAATGAAACTTTGTAAAATTAAGAACGTTTAGAAAGTTCTGTTGTTACTTTGAAACCCCCTAGTGATGATTGTGATATAAGGGAAAGAGAGATTGCATTTTAAATTCTGCTAAAACAATACAGTTTTTTTCATATCTCAAAAAAGAGAATGTGAGTAAACACAGTTCACTCGTTTGTAGTGGGTTAGTCTCCTTTAAGTGGCATCTTTGCCCTTAAAGGAGACTAAAGCTAAACTGCAAATGAGCATTAATGGAATCCGTCATTTCTTACTAGCGGGCTGCAAGTTTCTGATTTTGGCAGACATCCTTGTGACTGCTCAGTCTTTATTACAGAGAGGTTCAGACAAGATATCTGGAAAGGACTTGACATAACTGGTGGAGAGGGACCTAAAAAAGACTTGATATTAGTGGTGGAGGGGGTGCTGCAGAATTTACTCACTATGTGCTGGGTATGTGACTGACACTATATAGAGCTGAATACCTTCAGAAAGTGATTTCTCCGAAATGTTGATGATTTTTAAAGGTGAAAGATATATGTAAGTTTGCAATTATAGGGGGTGATGCACCAAGCGCCTCTATCGACCCTGGTGCAATCATGTTGGCGGTGTAATATGCTGATAGCGGATCTCTGTGCATCGCAAAGTTCCAATAACTATTTTGCCACTTTTAATGGCAGCCATTAGCTGGCTTTAAAAAGTGGCAAAATAGAGTGCATCACTGGTTAGTGTGACTTAAAATCCAGAACAGAATACCTGATAGATATTTTGCAGGGTCATTTCTATTTTAGCCAAAGTTCCCTTTAAATGAACTTGCAAGGAGATGCAATATTTATAAACTGTGCTACTGCCCAAGATCCTGCAATACATTCAGGAGGCATTAAGTTTTGTTAACTTTTTGCATTTTGAATCTGATGCCAGTGCCATTAATGGAAACGGCCCCGATGTAAAGCCCACATAACTGCCTATATATTGAATTTTGGGAAAGTATTCAGTTATACATTTTTATTTTGATTTCTTTTTATTAAAAGTGTTATTTTTCTAAGAGCAAACACATTTGTGTATTAAAGTGATAACTTCAATTGCAATATGTCTTTGCTTTTATTAATGCAATTGAATATACTATAATATATTATTGAAGCTATTCATAACCGTATATACTCGAATATAAGTCAAGATTTTCAGGCTTTAGAATTAGCCTGAAAACCTAACCTCGGCTTATACTCGGGTCAAGTCCTATTTTAGATCCAGTAGGTGGCGCTGTGTTAAAAAATCCTTCACATGCATAGAAAGTGACAGCTGATCTGCCTTTACACTCCTTCCTGCAGGCAGGCTGCTGGACTCACTCAGCACTGTCACTGCTCATCTGGATGCTGTAAATCTGATGGGTCTTCTAAGTTTGTGGCAAAATGGCTGCTAGTTCAATGCAAGTGACAGCTTGAAACTACAACTCTCAGGGGACACTAAACTATTGGGGTCAGAGTGCCCTTTACTCTCTGGGGGTCAGAGGGCCCTTTACTATATGGGGGTCAGGAGAATTGTAAATGATGGTAAGCTTAATTAAAAGTTTATTGAACCTTGCCACTCCACGTTGTTTAGAAACTACAATTCCAAGCAACCAATGCATGCTGGGCTTTGAAGTTTCCAGGGAAATTGGGGGTGCTAAGGAACTGGGGGTTATCGGTACTGGATTAATTTATGGGAATTCTGTGTTTGCTTTCTCACATAGATGCTGTTATTATCCATGGAACATTTTTGCTTACAGTATGGTAATTAAATGAGCTGCAACACTTAGGGGCATATTTATTAAAGTCTACATTTTTCGCCTAGTTAATAACGGCTAACATCACAGCAAAAACAGCGCTTTTTGGGACCTCTTTTCGCGGTATTTCTAAAAAAGCGGGGGGGGGAGACTTTGCGTCTGAAAAAGGCGAACAGGCGCGATAAAGAGCGAAAAGTATTGCAGCGAAAACTTAACGCATCTATAAGATGACTGCATTGCGAAAACCATTAGAAACGCATAAGGCCACTATA
The DNA here is from genome assembly GCA_019447015.1 of Hymenochirus boettgeri. Taxonomy (NCBI): domain Eukaryota; kingdom Metazoa; phylum Chordata; class Amphibia; order Anura; family Pipidae; genus Hymenochirus; species Hymenochirus boettgeri. The sequence continues at coordinate 153,000,609 of CM033474.1, forward strand.
ACACAATGTAGCCCAAAAAATGTCCACCTCACATTTACAAAATAATGAACCCATGTTTTATTCATCAAATCCATTTCTAATTTCTAATACAATCCAATTTTGTAATGCACATTCACCTTCCTCATGCGCGGTCGCTTTTCTAATTCACAAACGCTTTTTTCATGGCCGTTTGTATTTAGAATGCACTTTGACATTTTTAATAGGCGTATTGTCAGCTTTCTTAGACCAAATTGTTGTCTGCACATTTTTTTCTATTTATTCTCACAATTTTTGTTTATTTTAAATATAGTACAAATTACATCGAACAGCTGCGATGGCTTTGGGAGAATGCTCAGGACTGTGTGTTTCCCTTGGCTGCGGCAGACTCTCCTATAGGGAGTGGACCGCGGATGAGGGAAATTTTCCCTTTTTCCCAAACGAGCACTCAGTCGAACAATGGCACATTATCTAATCCTAGTCCTATTTGAAACATTACAAAGTGCACATTTTTGTGCCTTGTGCGCATTATGCGCATGCAAGTTTCACATTTGTCCTTATGAAAATACTTGCGATTGCGGATAAATGTTGAACACGTACTTTCAAAATGCAGCGCATTGGAAATGGCACAAAATATTTTGATTCCTGCGATTTTCATTAAATGTGCATTTGTGCATGCGTTTGCACATGTGCTCGTGCTTGTATTTCCGTGTCTGATTAGCGTATTTGTGCATGTGATTTTTACTCTTATGGAGCTTGCCTTAACACAAAGCCCCAAGAAAAAAGGTGGTGCGGGTGCTTTCACAGGAAAGACAAAATAGCAGACCTCATTTAAATTCCAAGCTGAAAATGTTAAGAAAAAAAGGCGAATTAAATGTTACGTCAAAAAGAAAGTCATTGTGGAAAATAAAATAAAATTTAGCAAAAATCTATACCTTGATAGATGTGTAAAAAAAAAACATGTTAAAATAGTAGTAAGATCATTTGTATGAATGTGTTTTAAGTTCTTTATGCATTAAAAATCATGAAAAAATCCAAAATCCAGAACAGACATGGTAAAAAGATGTCTTTTCGCCACCTTCAAGTTGGCGATAATATTCCGCTCCATTTAAGGCGAAAACACACTTTTCACCTTTTATAAATCGTGTTATGCCTTTTCGCTTCCTTTTCGCTCAAATTACCATTGCGATGTATGGCAAAGTATGGCGAAAAGGGTTTTAGCGATAGGTTGTGGAAACGTTTTCGCCACTAGTTAACGCCACCTTGTTAAATCACGTTAACTGTTTTTTTTTAGCGAAAAAACATGCGGTAGGCGAAAGCGAAAAGTTTTAACAGACATGTTACCAAACTGAGCTCAGTTTATAGTGGTGACTACTTTAGGACTGAAAGAACACTAGTGTTAAATTTAATTTCTAAAACCACAGATGTGCCATATTTATATAAAGGAAAACTATAGTCAAAAACAAAAACTATTTGGGCTAGAATAAGGCACACAATTCCATGTCACAGCAGCCAAATAATGATACACATGCATAATTTTAAAATTTCCCCTTGGAACTCTGTTTTGGCTGCCAGAACGGGGGTCTGCACCCCTGGGATGCTGTTTTGGCTGTTGAAAGGCATGGCGAATCAGCAATTCATAGGTCAGTTTCTAACTCATCTGAGTTTTAACCAATCCAGGAGGGGGGCATGTCGGAAGCTGGTTCGTACTCGTCCCGTGTTTGGCAGATCAGGCATCCAATGGAAAGCTACCCACAGGCCAAGGGGGTATATAACCGAATCTTCACAAATGGCATTTCACCTATGACTAAACTCTCGGAGCAAAACGCGTCAGGGGTCTTGGTCTATAATTTATGCACTTCTGAACGTGGTTATTTCATAATATGCCTCTTTAGTGGATAACTAATTGGGGAGGTTGGCTGACTCAATCTCTTGATCCTTTGCGTGTCAGCTATATGCACATTTCTAGTATAATAATGGTTTGAGTATTGTGTATTTGCTTTTAATTTGTACCACTGCTGGCCGCTGTAGCAATAGGGTTCTAGACTAGCTCTCTACTGTTACTTGGACTAGGAGGGCAGTTAATTGTGGTGGAGAGGTTTCTTTTTTGCATTGTTATTTTAATTTATACTTAGTAAAAGTTACGTTATAACTTACCCTAATTTTTGCCTGCTGGGTATACTTTTTTCACAATATATTGGCTGATCACACTGCATAGGGGGATTCTATTTTCTTTTTTTTTTTGATGATTTTAATCCACAGTGCTCAGCTATATCTCCTCTGGGGTAGATAGGGACCCAAAACTGAACTTGAACTTTATGAGGACGAACTTGAACTATTCAAACTAGTTCAAACTAATTAGCCTCCCTGGACTCACGGCTGTATTTTCGATAATTATCGAATTTACTGCCTGTTCGCTAACCCTAGAATGTATGGTTTGCTAACCATTGAATGTATCGTTCGTTTTCGGTAACCTTTGAATGTACGGATCATTTTCGCTAACCCTAGAATGTATTGTTCGCTAACCCTCGAATGTAGCCTTTGATTTTCGGTAACCCTCGAAAGTATAGTTCATTTTCAGTAACCCTCGAATGTATGGATCGTTTTCGCTAACCCTAGAATGTATAGTTCACTAACCCTCGAATGTAGCCTTTGATTTTCGGTAACCCTCAAAAGTATGGTTCGTTTTCGGTAACCTACAAATGTATGGATCGTTTTCACTATCTCTAGAATATATCGTTTGCTAACCCTCAAAAGTATCCTCCATTTACATTAACCCTCGAATTTATGGTTCTATGGGGGTTATTCAATAAAAGATCATATTGTTAAAAATGGTGCTAATTTTGCCCCAACCAATCAGATGTCAGCTTTCAAATGTTAAAAAAGGTTTGATTGGTTGGGGCAAAATTAGCACCATTTTTAACAATGAGAACTTTTATTGAATCTCCCTGTATTTTCACTAAACCTCGAAAGTATCGTTCGGTAACCTTCGAATTGGCCGTAACCCTCAAATGTAGCTTGCGCAAAACCTGACAATTGCCCGCTCATGTTTAAGAAGTGTTTTAACAGGTTTTGGTGATAATGTTCCCCAGACCATTTTCCAGGTGCCACTGCCATTTACAGTAAGTTACCATTGTTAGTTTAGCTGTAAATCACCCGGACTTTTTGAACTATCACTCCCCAATTGACTTTAATCGGTCCGAATTCGAACTTTCAAACTATTACTGAAGTTTGAAAGTTCGAAAACGGAATGAACTTTATATAGTTCGGCCATCTCTACTCTGGGGGTAGTAGTGCATCATGAACTTATTTTTCTTTTGGAACAGAGATCTGAACACTTGGATTTGGCTTCTGGGACTGTGGTCTGTAACTTGCTGCTTTGTGGGACAGAATGAGGGTCTGCACCCTTGCAAGGCTGTACTGTCTCCTAAAACAGGGGTCTGCAACTTTGGAATGCTGTTTTGGCTGCTGGAATGGGGGTATGCATCCTTGGTATCTTATTCTTGCTGCATGAATTGGGGCCTTTACCCTTGGAACTCTGTTCTGGCTGCTGAAATGGGGATCTGCATCTTTGTTGTGTTGTTCATCCGGTTAGAACGCCTTTATGCTTGCAACTTAGTTATGGCCTCCCTAATAAAGGTCTTCACTCAAAACTTTGTTCTTGCTGCTGACGTGTGTCTGCACCCTTCAAACTCTGTTTCATCTGCCGGAATGGAGGTATGCAACCTTGGAACACTGTTCTGGTGGCCAAAAGGGTGTCGGCATGTTTGGAACACTGTTCGGGCTGCCGGGATGGGAGCCTCTGTTCTGGTGGTTGATAGCCGGGTTTGCTCTACACAGATGTCTCGAAATGCCTTTAAATTACACATTACATGTTTCAGATGCTAGGTCCTTCATCACATTTGATAAAGGACCTAGCGTCCGAAACATGTGTGATTAAAGCACCCTCTAGTAGACTCTGTAGTACATCCTCTCATACACTCTCTAGTTCACTCTCTAGTACTCTCTACTTCTCCATCTAGTACTCTCTAGTGCAAACTCTAGTACTCTAGTATACTCTATAGTAGTAATATAACTAGTGTTCTCACTAGTACACTCTCTAGTACACCTACTCATACACTCTCTAGTACACACTCTAGTACACTCTGTAGTACTATCACTAGTCTTCTTTACTAGTACACTCTCTAGTACCCCCACTCATGCACTCTCTAAAACATCCTTAAGTACTGTCTAGTACACCCTCTAGTACACTCTGTAGTACTATCACTAGTGCTCTCACTACTTATAACCACTCTCTAATATTATCTGTAATTCTCTCTATTACACTCTCTAATACAGTCATTACCATGCAATATCTTCTTAGTGAATGGCAAGCTCTATAATGCTGTGCAGCAGTTGATTCCATTTTTCTTAACATAATATACAGTATACAATATGTTGTGGAATAATTTTAAGTGTGGTTTTAATTTATTTTAGATATTTTTTCTAATTATGCAGAGGGCAGAGGCAATGGAGAAATTCTGAAACTGCCCAGAAGCATCTGCTACTCAAATTTTCTTCACACAAGATCCACGGATAGACGTGGAGGTACAAATGAAAATGCAAGCTCAGAGGAAGAAAACTCTGAAGACAACCAGTCAAATGAAGTAATAACACCATCAGTAAAATGAACGATAGAGGGTAGAAGAGCTGGAAATGTGAGGTGGTGTACATGGGGCAACTGCCATCCCGTGCCCTCAGAGGTGGATGTTGTAGAGATGTCCCAGAAATATCACAGGGAGGACAATACATCATGAATAATGAGGAAATAATCAACAAAAGTACCAATCAACACTGAGTTGACATCAATTATCTTTGAGCTGATATCCTAGAGAAGCTGCATGCAGTATTGATTTTTTTTTTTTTCTGAAAGAGTCGGATTTGTACATTTGTCCTGCTTCTTACTTACCTTTGATCTTGTGATGCACTAACAGTTGTAAATGATTAGTGCACCATGTGAGCGAAAGAAAGTAAGCATCTGAAACTATTGGACTGATATTATAAGAGATGCAAACGTTTTCCCATGCTATCAATTTACATAATCCAATCAGATGTTATGCTTTTACTGGGTTACTGCAGTTAGATGACATCTGATTGGTTGCTGCAGAGTAATAGCACTGGCAAAATTCTGCACCTTTAATTTCATCATCTCCAAATGGTGGTATGTTTTGTGCTAAATAATAGCCCAAACGTATTACATATTGAATCTGATGTACTTTGTGTTTTACAAAAAATACTGTTACATTTATCTAAACACATTGAGACATTTATTGTTGCAAAACAGTAGTACATTTTATGAAAATGCAAGTTTTCATTTTTTTTAATAAAATTTCAAAATGCTACATTACTTTTCAATTTTTTTTTCTATGTCACATTTTGCATTTGTAATTGAAAAAGACATTAAACCCTTATTTGCAAAAGGAGAAGGTAAGACATTAAACCCTACTTTGCAAAATAGAGAAAGGTAAGACATTAAACCCTACTTTGAAATAAACACAATCAAATCTTGGCAAATCTGTATTGTTGCTTTATGATGGCGCGTTTCTACTCAGGCCTTTTCACTGTTGCTATTTTCTTTGGGCACAAAATTGATAGAAAGGACCACTGAGGACCAGTTTTCCCTTCAGAATCTTCACAATGTTTTCCATTATGTCAAACATAAAATCATCATTAACAATCTCATACATTGGTTTGATGTCCCAATTTTTGTTTATTTTGGAAAAGCAAGTCTAAATTTTTTGTCTGTCTCCTAGTTCCAATTCTGATTAAGCAGGATCCTGAATTGTGGCCTGTTCTATATGAACATTCCTGTTGAGGGAAAGACTTGCCTTAGATAACTGAGGATTGCAAACAAACAGGGTTATTCAATAAAAGTTCTTATCGTTTAAAATGGTGCTAATTTTGCCCCAACCAATCAGATGTAAGCTTACAAATGTTAAAGAAGATCTGATTGGTTTGGGCACAATTTGCACCATTTTAAAGGATAAAAACGTTTATTGAATCTCCCTGAAAGTTTTTGATTGCCTCATATGCTCTGTCCTCCGTATGTATTGTCCTAACAGCAAATTCTTTTTTTACAGGCATTGTGTTCACACTTTTTATATAGGGTGTTGTCCTTGAAATGATGAACATTAGAGATATGCTGTAAAAGGGACTCCCCCTTCACTTTTAAGATGTCTGGATTGCCATCACAGGATTGAGCGCAGAACCACATGGAGTTTAGCATTGGCAATATCTATCTGGCTATAACTGCACATTGTCATTTTCAGCTGGGAAAACTTTCTTTGTTTGTAATGCTTTTAGAAATATACCATGTCAAATTGATGGTTTACATGTGGGTAATCAACCTTAAGCAATTTCCAAATAGTAACATGTCTGTCAGTTGCTATGGTATGGCACATCAAAATTTCTTTTAATAATGTCATCCAAAAAAGCTTTGAATGTAATTCCAATGTAATTCTCACCTGAATCAGTTTGTTCTATTTTGAAATTAACTATTATAAGTCCATTTAAGTATAGGTACAACATTTTGTGCAGTGTCTCAGACTGTCAAATTATCCATCTCCTGCAAGGATGAGTGTTGTATCATGCAGATCATTGGCAATATTGTCTTGTTTTTTTTTCCACTCAAGATCAATTGCTGGAAAAAGATCCTTTTTTTAAAACTTTGTAAAACAGTGAATGTGAAATAAATGGTAGACCAAACACTGAAAACATTGCATTGACTTTCCTGTAGCTAGATCCACTATATGTATATTTGCTGCTAATTGCCCACTGTGACTGTGCCAACGGTCACTAGATGTCCCTTTGTGCACTACATCAAAATTACAATACCAAGTTTGGCATGGCAGGGTTAAGAGCAAGAGTCCAGAAACCAATACTAGAATTCAAATCCCCAAATACCCCCTTGCCCCATAAAACACACATGACACCATAAATGGAGCAAAAGGGGTAACAGCTTTATTTAAATGACATGAATGAATAACCTTACAAATACTATTTTCTCAAAACAGTAAAACAATGTTTTATTTTTTATTTATAACTCTGAAATTCTATACCCGTATAACTCTGGTAGGAGCTCCCCGGAAGCTACCGTCAATAACCCAAACCCCCTTTTTGCTAGCCGCAACTACATTGGCTCAGCAAGGGTATCACACATTGTGGGAAAGCCAGGCACCACTGGTGCTACAGGGACTTATACAACCATTCTTTCTGGAGCTGCCACCCCGTTGGCTAGCTCTATTACTAACACACCAGTCAGATTCCTAAAGAACCACCGCCCACTGCTGTTACAACAAAACCTTAGGGATGCAAAATAGAAAAGAAAAAAATTAAGGGAGGGAGGGGATAAACTACCTATTCTGCTTACTTCCCACCACTTTTCCCTGTGGACAACTGCTTATATATCCTGCCTAACTCTCCGCCTACCTGACCCTTCCCCCAAGTTAGCCTGACATTTTACCAACTAATATGGTATAAAGGCTCCCCTCTATGCCCCGCCATGCATCCCTTATGCCCTAATTTTGCTAGGGATGTCTTTACAAGTTTACTTATATAGGCAATGTATCAAAGCTATTAAAATGAAAAGCATTTTTCATACACACATTTTTTAAATAAAGAAAGTCTTACAGACTTGGGCTGTCACAGTACTAAATGTGATCATACCCATGAAAGTTCCCTATTGGGCATTGAACAGGTTAAAATAGGGTGTCGAGGAGGTAACATAAAATCCATCTTAGCCAAAAGGGAGGTTTGGTGGATTTTAGAACTCCAAACACGGTGACCTAGGGGTCTAAACAAGGATTGGGAGGTCTCTTGCTTTATATAAGCAGTGTCTCTCAGCCCCCCCTCTTTCTTTCCTTTTCTCTATATATGAAGATAACAGCCTCTTTTTTGATATAGTAATTATGTTTCAACATCCATATAATGTTTCAACATCCAGATCTATACTACTTATTGCAATATATATAGCAAACGACCTGATACGACCTGATAGCACTCACCATCCATGAGATAAATGCCCGGGTGACTTTCCAAACATATATACGAACTCCTCTGTTCATCAAAGCAAAAATTAATAATATCTTTTATTGGGACAAACAAGGTCAACTCGTTTCAACTCAACATGGGTCGTCGTCAGGACTAACAAACATAATACCAATCCCCTTAAATAGGGCTAACCCCACCCTTCACCTGTGCAACATACCGCTAAGTGCCTTAAAGTACCTCGACCCAAGTGCCATGGTCAGTGTATGCGCCTCTGATGCGTCATTACGAACAAATGCATAGGGGGCAAACGCCACCCACAGGTAACACCTCCACCGGCCGTGTCAGGCTATTGAGTGGGTCCATCACTAGGAAGACCCGCCCCCATACCATATCCAAATACAGGAGCATCCGCCCATCTGCATATCTCTTAGACATCTTGCCTCTAATCTCAAGAGTTTTTTCTCCCTTACAACAGAAGGATCCCCCACAGGTATATGATCAAATACCATGCATTTAAGAGCTGACAGATTATGTCCCTTCTCCTTGAAATGACGAGCCACCGACAGGTAGGATTTATTCTCAATCCTAGTGTTACCACTATTAAGTGCCATACGTATCGAGCTACGATGATTGACCATTCTTTCCCAAAAGGCAGTTATAGTTTTGCCGATATAGGCCACACGGACAAGTCAGTAGATATACTACAAATGAGCTAGTGCAGGTCAATCTGTGATGTATCAGAATACGTTTGCCAGTATGAGGATGTGGAAAGTCCTTCCCGGTGAGCATAGAAGTCACACAATTGGGGCAACAATAACAACCCAGTTTGGGAGTCCCAAAAGCAGCTTTGTTGAGTGTCGGAACTTTTCTTAAATCATTTCTAACAAGCAAGTTTTTCAAATTGTGGCCCCTTTTATAGGCAAAACAGAGACTTTTTTTTCCAAAAGGCAAGGACTGGTCCATACTAATAAGCTCCCAATGTCTGCATAATACTTTTAATATCCTTACTTAAAAAGGAGAAATCCATTGCAAATACCAATGGTTCCAAGGCCTCAGCATTCACTGTCCTATTGTCCTCCGGACCAGACAGAGCTCTGGCCAATTCTTTTAAGATTTTCACACCATACCCACGTTGTATAAATCTACCAGTCATCTCCTTAAGTTGTTCCTCCATAAGTACAGGGTCCGTATTGTTCCGTATAACCCTCAGATATTGAGTGTAGGGTATGGCCTTTAACAAAGCAGGTGGGTGATAACTGGTAGCATGCAGGGTGGTATTCCTGTCAGTGGCCTTTCAGTATAACGTGGTCTTTAGTATCTCACCAACCTTGAAAATATGCAAATCAAGAAAATCAACACTTGTGTTACTACTAGTGCATGCGAGTTTGACTGGGATCCAATTCATTTATCTGTTTAATTAAGGAGTGTAATACAATTTCATCACCACTCCAAAAAAAGAACAAATCATCAATAAACCTCTTATATGCTACCTAGGGTAGGAACTTTCTGAACTCGGAAACCACAAGGGATTTTACACCCCCTATGGTAGTTGGACAGGTAAAGCGCATTTAAATGCAAATCAACCTCCTTTTGAAATACAATTCCTCAATAGATCCACCTGGTGATCCCTCCTGCTCAAGGATCCCCGGGCACAAAATCCGTTCGGCATCCTGTTGGGAGTAAGAAAAATCTCCTCCAACATCCAAGTCCAATGTAGTAGAAACTTTAAGATCCTCCATATTAAAAAAACACACAGCAGTGTTAAAGGCAGACAAAGTCACAGTTCACGGAGTACACATCCATAAAATAGATAATAAGCATATGACCTGATAGCACTCCACATCCATGAGATAAATGCCTGGGTGACTTTCCATACATATATACTAACTCCTCTATTCATCAAAGCATTCAACGGGTCTTGCAAAAAATAGTAATATCCTTTATTGGGACAAAGAAGGTCAACCTGTTTCAACCCAACATGGATCGTTGTCAGGACTAACAAACATAAAACCAATCCCCTTAAATAGGGCAAACCCCCCACCCTTCACCTCTGCAACATCGATCCAAGTGCTATGGTCAGTGTACGCGCTTCTGATGCGTCATTACGACCATGCCACCCACAGGTAACACCTCCACCGGCCGCGTCAGACTATCGAGTGAGTCCATCATTAGGAAGACCCGCCCCTATTCCAATCATCGTAGCTCGATATGTATGGCACTTAATAGTGGTAACACTAGGATTGAGAATACATTTGGGGACCTGTCGGTGGCTCGTCATTCCAAGGAGAAGGGATATAATCTGTCGGCTCTTAAATGCATGGTATTTAATCATATACCTGTGGGGGATCCTTCTGTTGTATGGGAGAAAAAACTCTTTAGATTAGAGGCAAGATGGATACTTAAGTTACAAACTTTAGCACCAAAGGGCTTGAATTAAGTGGTTGCCATGAATTGCCTCTTATAATAATCTATCTGACCAATGTTAATGTTTAGCCGTAGTAGTTACTTTGAGGGCTGACTGCCTTTGTGAACATGTTTTTAATATTTTAATGTTTTCTTTTACAGGTTGGTGTTCCTGGTGTCAGTGGTCATGTGTGCGCTCCTGTTGTTTGTTTTTAACGCTGGTGCCGTACTGCAGGAGCGGATGCTCCTGTATTTGGATATGGAGTGGGGGCGGGTCTTCCTAGTGATGGACCCACTCGATAGCCTGACGTGGCCGGTGGAGGTGCTACCTGTTAGTGGCATTTGCCCCCTATGTGTTTGTTGGTGAAAGGTGGGAGTTTGCCCTATTTAAGGGGATTGGTTTTATGTTTGTTAGTCCTGACGACGACCAGTGTTGGGTTAAAACGCGTTGACCTTGTTTGTCTCAGTAAAGGATATTACTATTTTTTGCAAGACCCATTGAGTGCATTGATGAATAGAGGAGTTCGTATGTATATATATATATATATATATATATATATATATATTTGCAAAATGTAAAATTTAATAGAGATTGTTTAGATGTCCTTATATGGTATTTATGGTATTATGATATACTTTTTTTCCATTTTGTTATAACATCTATACTTTATTTACCTTTAATCCTCTTCCAGTGCTGTTCTCTTTCTTTTTAACCATTTACATAGATATTACCTTTTTAATATTATTTTTTGGTTTAGTTACTTATATATCTGTTTTTTAGGTTTAGGATTTATATTATTTTCAGTATATGCACAGGCTTGTGTTTATTCAATAGGATGATCTGTAATATGTAGAATTATTATAGTGCGAATCAACTTCTCCCACATCGGTGTTTGTTGGTATTTTAATGGGTTTATTATTCTCACAATTGTTAATCACTTAATGGTTTATATGTGCTCATCTATAAATACTTTGTCCGTTAGTGGGAGGTTCAAACCCTCTGATGAAGTGACGAATCGTACGTCACAAAACGAGTCAGGTTCTTCCTCCATGCACAATGTTTTTAATGGTCAGGCTTTTTTATGTTTTCAAGGGATTAAGTCCTGGTCCATCCTTTCCTTATATCGTGCTTATATATTCGGTCTAACTCCCCGCCTACTTGACCCTTCCCCCAAGTTAGCCTGACACTTTACCAACTAATATGGTATAGAGGCTCCCCTCTATGCCCCGCCATGCATCCCTTATGCCCTTATTTTGCTAGGGATGACTTTACAAGTTTACTTATATAGGCAATGTATCAAAGTAATTAAAATGAAAAACAGCTTTCATACACTATATATTTTTCCTCCTTCACATAGTTTAATTCATTCTGCACATGAATTAACAATGGATTATTAATCATTTTAAAACATCAATTTAACATCATCAATAGTTTTTAATGCCCTCATTTCCCCCTCTAATACTAGATAAAAAAACTGAATCAAATATTTTGATAATTATCCACACAGCAACTCATAAATATTAGCTTATTATAAATAAAATAAAATAAAATGACAAATCTAAGAAACGTTATACTTCTGGTGTTATGATAATCTGGAAGATTTATTGTTTATATGACCTTTAAGTTACATGATATATACACTGTATGGCCATACATTCTGCCTATAGTCACATGCTCCCTTGACTTATATGGACAGTAACAGGATTGGCTAGAAACTACTAGGGGTGTGACCTGTAACTGTAACAAATTTCTGTTTTAGATTGGAAATATGCAAAAAAAACACAATGATCAGTGACCACACTGTGCAATACTGGATTTCTGGGTAAAAGCACAAACCCTATACTAGAAATCTACATTTCCCAGCACTCACATCAAAATGAGGGGTGAGGCACAGATTACTTCTTTTATATCAAGATGCTCTGCCTTCTGAATTAGTGATCTTCAATAAATATCAATCTTGTACATATCCAGAATATGTATCTGTGCACACAGAGATACAGTCTGCAAATAGCCTCCAAGGGAGCCAAAATATAACTAAGTGCATACTTGCACTTTTTGGACCAAACACCTCTTTACCTGGGAAACAATCCTATGTCTTACTAGAATCTACACACTACATTGCTGTGTGTACTGTATGTGCAGTCTTATCACGACTTTGGACTTTTAGAAGATTTTCTGAATGAATGAAGAAAAAAAGATTATTTAAAGTTAGAAATCTTCCCAAACCAGCACAATAAGTCTCCCAGAACTTATCACCTTTTATTAATATGGTGATAACAGCCCGATCGTGAGGAAAGATAGTTTTAAAATAAGTTTTGGTTATATTTACGGGTTCCCCAGACCATTCCCTAGGTCTCAGTGTCATTTATAGTAACCTACTATTACTATTTGTCCCTCAAAATGGACAGAAACTTTCAAATATTTTCTCCCATAGACTTCAATGGGTCCGTTTCCGAATCTTTGAAAATGGAATGAAACTTAACAGTTTCAAACATCTCTAATCACATCTCTAGATGGAGACTTTGAGATGTTATGTTATTGAAAAATGTACGTTACGCTACCTGCTTTCAGCATAAATTCTTTAACATGATGCAGTGAGACATGTGATCCAGTACTTATTTAAAAGGTAAGACTGAAAGTCATTTTTAATACCACAGTCAACTGTTAACCTTTAACAGATTTTTGATTACAGGCCATAATTTTGGAGAACACTTTGGATATCTATAGGGATAATTCAAAATTTGATTTAAGACACCTTTTTGCCCATAAAATAATGAGACACATTCTGTTGTTTATCACTGAGCAGGTTTTTAAAATTTAAAGGGGACCTAAAGCCTCCAGTCAACATTGTCCCAATAGAAAGAGCCCATTCATAAAGATACAAAAAGCTGTGGGTCACCTCTCCCTTTGCTGTCGATGCTGGGTGATTTATGAAAATAACTTGAGGTTACTAGGGGTCAGCTCCCATAATTCACCTTAGCTGGGAACACCCAGCAAAGTGTATGCAGTACACTTCACAGGAAGCTGCAGCCTTGCTTCCTGGAAGCTGACAGCCAGTCATGTTATAAGCTAAGAGATTATCCCTCCCTCTGACACAGAATACAGATTTCAGTGCAGTTTTTGTGTAAACACATTACAAATGCTCCTAAAGTTCAGTTTGACTTAAAATCTTCAAACTTCAGGAAAAGTTTGAAAATGGACCCATTAAAAGTCAATAGGGGCAAATAGAAAGGTTTGCCAAAAATATGGTTAAAAAAGCAATGATAACTTACTGTACATGGCTCTGGGACCTGGGAAATGGTCTGGGGAACATGTACAAACATCCAGAACTTGAAATAAAGTCTTCTTTCACACACGTGCTACTTTCAACGTTCGATAATTTACCCAGAAATTTAGATTCATGAAAATTTTATGTTTCTAGAATCTCTCTCTGAATCTCTTAAAAAAGGCTGTTCATTGTTATACAGGAGGAATCATGCCCAGCATGAAGTGGTAAGGATCCCTAGTTGCATACCTCTCAAAAAAGAAAGCTTTCTACCTCTATGCGACACGGTAGAATCTTTATCTTTTGCAAGAAACACAAAAGAAACAAACAAAAAAAAGGAAGCCCGAAAAATTGTACCAGTGTCCCAATGGTCTGCTTGTTTCCCAGAAAGCACTTAAAGCATATGTACACTGTAAAAAAAAAAATTAGCTTACTGGATAGCTGTGGATTTAAAACTAAAGGTGTCTAATTTTTTTTTGTTCTATCCCCCTCCATAGCTTACAATTATTCCTTGAATGTTGCTGGCTTCCTCCTGTTCTGAAATAGCATCTTGAGCTCTGCCCCCACAAGATCTAAATCTTAAAGGGGCACTATACTGAAAAAAATTACTTTGCCTCATCTTAATCTATAATTGAATACATGTAAGTAGCACTTGTTGCTTGTGTTGCTGCATGCCTTCAATCCAGCACACATTTTGTTTAGGAGCAGTATCCCCCCTCCCTCTTTTAACCACTTCCATCTTACACAGCATACAGCATTCCAACTGTCAAAACTCTGTCACCATTCTAGCAACTGTATAACTACTCACAGAAGAATAGTTTTTGAGAGCAAGGAACTTGATTGACAGCTGAAATATAAGAAGGTTTAGATTGGATATCTAAAGAAATAGGAGGCAGATCAACAAAAAAAAAAATGATACCATGGTGGTTGGGAAAAAATATAGTTTCTGGTTATGGTCACTTAACCTAATTTAACCTAATTTAACCTAACATAACCTATTTTTCGGTATAGATGCCCTTTAAAAGGTAAAGTTCATTTGTGGCACGTGTGTTGGCTACTAGTTTTCAGTGCGCACGCGACATGACATCAATGTTTGTGTATTTTGCGGCGACGTTGCTGAGAACGTGCGCATGTGTGATGTCACAGCACCGTGCTTGGTCTCACGTAATGATGACAACACTCGTGGAAACATCGCCAACATGGGCTATTGTACTGGCAACAACATGGAAGCCTTTTTTTTTACATAATCTATTACCCACATGTACTAAATACAACTTACTAGAGAAGAATCTTTTAATATATAGGTGTTCTAGGGAGAAAAGCTTTCACATTAGGAATAAAAAATTAAGTTTACTTCTCCTTTAAACTGAATAGTGATAATTCCCAATGAAATGAACAATGAAATATCTATATTTTCTATTAATAAATGTTTCGTACCCCAAATGTTTCGTATCACAAACAAACATAAATAACAAGGCCTATAGGCCACCAATCTACAGATCAATTGTAGGGTCCTCATTTCCAGATATCAGGGGTAGAGATGGCCGAACTATATAAAGTTCGGTCCGTTTTCGAACTTTCGAACTTCAGAGAAAGTTCGAAAGTTTGAATTCTGACCCATTCAAGTCTATGGGGGAGTGATAGTTCGAAAAATGTGAGTGATTTACAGCTAAACTAACGATGGTAACTTACTGTAAATGTCTGTGGCACCTGGGAAATGGTCTGGGGAACATGTAACTATCTCCAAAACTTCTTAAAACACTTCCTAAAGTCAGACGGGCAATTGTCGGGTTTTGGGCAAGCTACATTTGACGATACATTCGAGGATTATCGAACAAACGATCTTTCCTATGCTTAGCGAATGAAGGGTTAGATAGTGTAGTTGTTAACGGCACCGGCTTCGACATGGGAGACCAGGGTTCGAATCCGGGCTAGGGGCAGCTATACAAATGTTTGGATTATTATAATAACCTAGTAATATAATACCCTAGTAATATAATATTAATACCCTACTAATATATATTACTAGGTTATCATATGGTTATTATATGGTTATTATATTACTAGGTTATTATATTACTAGGGTATTATAATAACCTAGTAATATAATAACCATTTAATAACCTAGTAATATAATAACCACATGATAACCTAGTAATATAACAATATTATATTACGAGGGTATTATATGGTTATAATATTACTAGGTTATTATATTACTAGGGTATTATAATAATCCAAAATTTGTATAGGATTCGAACCCTGGTTTCCCATGTCAAAGGTGGTGCCTTTAACCAGCCACTACATTATATGGATAATATATTACTATGTTATCGTATGGTTATTAAATGGTTATTATATTACTATATAAACTAGTAATAAATCATCCATTAATTTAGTGGCTGTATAGTGTACTGGTTAAAGGCACCACCTTTGACATGGGAGACCAGGGTTTGAATCCTGGCTGGGGGCAGCTATACAAATTTTGGGTTATAATACCCTAGTAATATAATAACCACATAATAACCTAGTAATATAATGCCATATAATACCCTAGTAATATAATATTGTTATTATATTACTAGACCATATGGTTATTATATTACTAGGTTATTATATGATTATTATATTACTATGTTATTATAATAATCCAAAATTTGTATAGCTGCCCCCAGCCAGGATCCGAACCCTGGTCTCCCATGTCAAAGGTGGTGCCTTTAACCAGTACACTATCCAGCCACTACATTATATGGATAATATATTACTAGGTTATCATATGGTTATTATAAGGTTATTATATTACTATATAATCTAGTAATATATCATCCATTTAATGTAGTGGCTGGATAGTGTACTGATTAAGGCACCACCTTTGACATGGGAGACCAGGGTTTGAATCCTCGCTGGGGGCTGCTATATAATTTTTGGATTATTATAATACCCTAGTAATATAATAACCATATAATACACCTAGTAATATTATAACCATGTAATACCCTAAAATATAATATTATTATATTCCTAGGTTATCATATGGTTATTATATTACTAGGTTATTATGGTTATTATATTATAATACCCTAGTAATATAATAACCTAGTAATATAATAACCATAATAACCTAGTAATAGAATAACCATATAATAACCTAGTAATATAATAACCATATGATAACCTAGGAATATAATAACAATGTTATATTACTAGGTTATTATATGGTTATTATATTATTAGGGTATTATAATAATCCAAACATTTGTATAGCTGCCCCTAGCCAGGATTCGTACCCTGGTCTCCCATGTCAAAGGCAGTGCCTTTAACCACTACACTATCCAGCCACTACAATACACTACACTACATTCTAAAGTTAGTGAACAGCCCATAAATTTGATAATTAGTAACGAATTTACGATCGAAAGTCTGGAAACATCGAAAGTCCCAGAAATCCGGGTCCGGGATAGTTCGAGAAGTCCGAGTCCGTTCGAACTCATAAAGTTTGTCTCGAGTTTGAGTTCTAATCCATCCCTAATCAGGGGCTTAATATAAAGGAGTTCCACATTTATCATCCATTTCATCTCCATACTCAATTTCTTAAGCAGAAACAAAATATGTTAATTTACCAAAAAATTCACTGTTATTTTGTGGATCCAGAGGCAGCCAATAGGATTTTCATGGGTTTCTCTAAATAAGCAAAAATTTTAAAAAAGTGAGGGGTAAATTACAGCATAACTTTAATGAACGGCAAGCCTTTCATTAAAGGGCCCTATACTAAAAAAAAGTTTGTGTGTGAATGGCATGATGGGAAATACCCTCTCCCAGTACTGGCTTATGGTGATTACTGGGCATGCTCGACTTCAAAAAAAGTCAAGTTAGATGGAAAGATGGAAGGAGGCATTAGTTAAGAAAAGGAGGGGAAATACTAACACTGAGAAATACTAATGAAATACTGGATTAAAGGCATGCAGCTACACGCACCCTCAGAGTAAGCTCTGCTTACATGTATGCAATAAAGATTAAGAAGTGAATTTTTTTCAGTATATGTATCCTTTATTTCTATTTTCATTGGGCACAGAAGAAAATTTTTCATTACCATGAATATTGTCAACATGATATCTAGACCATCTAATAATATATGTTCCCAAACATCTAAATAAACCTCTCACACATTTCTATTTGCACTTACCAATGGACGACCCCACAATCACATAAATACTACACCCCAAGTATAATGCAAGAAGCATATAATCTGCAAATATTTAAATAATACTTACATTTGCCAATTTATAAATAAACAGCTAGTTATTACTAAGTCCCACTTTACCCAGCCTTTGCTCTATATCTGGGGTTATTTAGATATAGCCATCTTAGGGAGGCAACAATATTATTAGATGGTCTAGTTATCATGTTGATATTATAAATGTTATTGGAAAACTTTCTTCAGTGCCCCATAAAAACAGAAATGAAAGAATAGAAAGAGAAAGGCAGCCGGATGATTGTATGATTATTTTGTTTTGAAATTTTTTTCCAGACACTCAAGCATTCACATGTATGAGCATGTGTATGCGTGCGGTCAGGGTGTGTGTGTGTGGAGGGTGTTATATGTTATAATACATAAGGCTCCTATACTTTCAATGGGGAGGTGCAGTGGCGAGAATCTATATTACAGTCACTCAGGTGCGTCACTGAGTGACTGTAATAATAATCTTCCATGCACCTCCCACCTCTCCCCCCTCAACTCCATACAAGAGAATTGATTTCCAGGATACAAAGGGTTAAGATTCCATTTTGTATTTAAATGTACTGGCCAGGTTACACTTGGTTTCTCCCTTCCGGTTCCGTGACTGATTGAACTGCACAAAAGATAAGCAGCAGTGCCGCATTCCAATGAGTCATAAATGACTCTACTGGTGCTGGACAATGCTGTTATTTCCGTGCAGTTCAATCAGTGACAGGAACCAGGACGGGAGAGTGTAACCTGGTCAGTACATTTAAATACAAAACTGACATCTAACCTTTATATTTGGAATCAAATTCCTTGCATGAGGATGGAGGGGGGAGAAGATACAGGAGGGAGGGAGGGAGATGGACAGAGGGAAGGATGAGAACAGCAGGGGTGAGGGATAGGCGGAGAGAGGGCAGGGATTGGGGTGGTAGGGATGGAGGGGGTAGATAGGGGGGTAGATACAGGGAGTGGGGGTAGATAACAGGAAGGGGGGATGGGGGTAATACAAGAAGGGGGGGGTGACAAGGGGTAGATACAGGAAGGGGGTGACAGGGGGGGTAGATAAAGGGAGTATCAACAGGAAGGGGTTAGATAAGTAAGTTTGCCATTGGTTGTTTGTGTGCTGCCTGTGCTGTTCTTTCTTCTAGGTATTATGTGCCTTATGTATTATATGGAATAATATTGCTACCTACAGAATCAATACGGAACATTACCTCACCTCAGAGTTCCCTGACCTGTATAAAGCACTCGTCTACGGCCTTGTGCTTCTATATGGTCAGGGAAACTCCTCGGTGGCCTAATCTCCTTATATACACTGTAGGTAGGTATTATCCCTTATATCTTGCAGTTGGCCTCAGATAAGCAGAGTATTGTGTCCGTTCTGTCCTTTGCCCTGACTTTTCCTCTCGTGGGAGGGTTGTGTGAAATATGAAGTAAGTTTATCAGTCTCTGGGGGGCATATATTTATATTTACCAATCTCTGGGGGTATAATAATTTATATTTCCCATTTCTGAAGGTCACTTATATTTTATATTTACCAGTCTCCAAGGGGGGACATATATTTTATATTTACCAATTCTGGGGGCACGTGTATTTTAAATGTACCAATCTCTTGGGGAACTATATTTACCAATTTTTGAGGGCATTATATTTATATTTACCCGTCTTTGGGAGTACTTATTTTACCAATCTCGAGGGGAACATATATTTTATATTTACCAATCTCTGGGCACTTATATTTATATTACCAATCACTTGGGGGGGGCACTTATATATTTACCAGTTTTGGGAGCACTTATTTTACCAATCTTTGGGGCAATTTATTTTTTACCAGTTTCTCTGGGCATTTATATTTTCTGTTTTGTGTTGGGGCACTTATATAGTATTGACCAGTTACTGTGAGCACTAATATTTACCAGTCTCTATGGAAACTTTATTTACAAGTCTCTTGTTTGGGGTTAAGTTAACACTGGGGTGTTGAACTGGAGGGCTAACCTATCAGGGGGTACTGGAGGGGGTTACTAACACTGACTTTGAAATGGAGGGCTGACTTTCACCACAGGAAGAAAGGGGGTGACTTTAAAAGGTTATTTTTAGGTGACAGAAGGTTGTAATATGTATTCTCCTCTCATACTAGTTGCCCAACTGTAGTAAATATATTTAATATTGATATTGATGTTGGTAGATAAGAAATTTTGATGGTCAATATCAAATAATCAATAAACCCCATTGAATTTGCCAAAACATTCTTAAAGTTTGGTGGAATTAAAAAACAACCAGTTGAAATTGGAAGCGGGTTCAAGAAGAACAGAAAACATCCTTATACTAAACACTCATAAGTGAAAAGCTCATTAAGCGGATCTAATAAGGGCTTTGCTTTCTCTGGGCCAGTTCCAGAACATCATCCTCTACTTTCAAAGCTAAAAGATAACATCAACACAGTTCAAAAAACAGGTGCAGCAAAACTGCTTAAGCAGTGGCAAAAGTGCCCTTCACTTCTTAGATATTTGATAGATTAGACATCTTTTTTTTGCAATCCAAAAAACTATTGCAAAATGAATTTGCCTGATAGGAACATTGCAAGGCTCTGGGTAACAACGCTGCTTGTAAAATGCGGTGTTTAGACATAATAGGGCGATTTACCCCAGAATGCTATGGCTTGGGTAAATCTTGCAAACGCGATTCAATATCTCATTTTCGCATTGGGTAAATCCCAAAAGCATTTACGCACAGCAAGATTTGGGTAGCCAGTATCAAAACCATGCTCTATTACGGCGAAATACGTTATTGAAATCGCTGTGCCAGATGTGTGGGTGTCTTTACGTAACCCCGCATTTACACAATTAAGGCGTAGAAGTCGCATAACGCGACTTAAAACTCCCACATCTACAGAACGCCGCTTGGTAAATCGCCCCATAAAAGTAGATGTTGTCCATGGATGAACGTCTAGTCTATCTAATGTCTGCCTAGTGTATGGCCAGCATAAGGCTGTGCAAAACATTCCATATTTAAATCCCATAATGCTTCAACACACTAAAACCATAATGCTTTAAACACCTAAAAAAATTACAACTATGTGTCCGCTGTCCTGCTAACCTCCTTATTAGACTTAAATATCTTTAATACAATTGAATTTCCTTCATGCAAGCTATATTCAAGGCTTATTTCAGAAACCCCCAAAGTAGCCTCAAATATGCAGCAATCATTGAAAGTAGCCTCGTATTTTCGGTGGTGCATGTATACTATCGAGAGTTGTTGCATATACAAAGCTACTTTCGAGGGTTACCGAAAATACAAGGATACTTTCGGTAACCCTCTAAATTAGCTCTGTACGTTGCGTAAAGTGATGTTTTGGCACAAAAAATTGCTGATCGTGTGCACTTCTTTTTGTTAGGTATATTGCTATAATTTACTGATAGCAAACCCAATCAGATGTTGATAAAATGGGAAAAAAGAAAAAAGGTTTTAAAATTTTGAAAAAACAAGAGGCACAGGAAAAGGCTTACAGGGAGTACAAAGCTGTAATAAAGAGTGCAGAAAGCAATTAAAACTAGCTAAAAAGAAAATCAAAATACGGATGTGCGAACAAAGCAAGTCCAACCCAAATGTTTTTAAGTATATAAATGGTAAAAGATGAGGACTGAGAATGTAGGACCATTAAATAATAGAGCTGAGGTGGGTTGTAGAGGATGCCGAAAAGCTAATCTGCTAAACCGTTTTTTTACATCGGTTTTACTGTTGAGAATCCTTGACTTACAGCAGGGATTGTTAATAATATGCGGGAAGAAATTGAAGAGTATTCACATTGGCTAACAGAGGATATGGTTATGGAAACAATTGACAAAGTTAATATCAATAAAGCCCCAGGACCAGGATGGATGCATCCTCAATTTTAAAAGAGCTAGTTAGTTTATCTAGACACTGTTTCTCATCTTTCAGATTCGTTTGGTCTGGGGATGTGCGCTGGATTGGAAAAAAAGCCAATGTAATACCACTATCAAAAAAGGGAGTCGCACAGCCTGGAAAACTATAGACTGTAAGCTAACATCAGTAGGGAAGGTGCTGGAAACTTTGTTATGGGATCATATCCTGACTTTGTCTCCAGAGATCATTTATTAGAGTAGTCAGCATGGATTTATGAGAAGATAGATCCTGCCAGACAAATTTAATTGGTTTTTTGAAGAAGTGAGTAAGAAGTGAGATTCAGGGTAGCAGTGGATGTGGTATATTTGGATTTTGCAAAAGCTTTTGATACTGTGCCACATAGGCGCTAATGTATAAACTGAGGACTGTGGCTTGAAGAAAACATTTGTTCATGGATAGAGAACTGGTATTTGATCGCAAACAAGAGTGGTGTTAATGGAGCTACATCTGTGTGGGCTAAAGTTCTAAGCGGAGTGCGTCAGGGTTCTGTACTGGGGCCGCTTGGGGCATGAGAGGTCTCAGTGATTGCTATGACACTAAACTATGCAGAGCTTTGAAAACTTTCAATGATGCGCAAGTGCTGCAAGCAGACTAGATAGATTATCAAAATGGGCAGTAGAATGGCAAGAGAGATTCAATTTATAAATGTAAGGTGATGCATTGGGATTAATAATACCTGTGGCTCACACCATAAATAACTCTGGTTAAGTGCATTGTAATGGAAAAAGATTTGGGGGGTTCTGGTAGATAACAGACTTAGCTTTAGCAAACAATGCCAGGTGCAAAAGCTACAGCTAGCAAGATATTGTCTTGTATAAAAAGGGGAATAGATCAAGAGAGAAAAATATTATTCTCCCTCTTTAAAGTCACTGGTAAGGCCTCATTTGGATATGCGGTGCAGTTTGTTTGGAATCCCATATGATCTAAGAAGGAGAACAATAAATATATGCAATGGCAGATTAGACAAGTTAGGGCTGGTTTAAATTGGTGAAGGGACATTTGCGTGTGCATGATAACCTTATACAAAATATATTAATGGGCCATTACAATGAACTCTCTGGTGATTGTTTACTAATAGGTCATATCAGAGGACCTGGACTCCTTTAGGTTGGAAGAAGAGAATTTTATCTTCAGGTTAGGAAAGGTTTCTTTACAGTGAGAACGGTGATGAAACTGTAGAACCGTCTTCCAGCAGATGTGTAATGGCAAGTTCATTGAATAGCTTTAAAAAAGCCGGATACGTCTAAACTATAAAAATATTGAGATTACTTGTATTAATGCATATAGATCTGGTGGATCCAGGGATACTTTTGACTTGCCGTTTGGAGTCAGGAAGGAATTCCCCCCTTTTTAGCTGTTTTTTTTTTGCCTTCTCTGGATTCAACTGTTAGGTAGTTGGTTGAAAGTGGGGGTGAATAGGTGGACTTGATGGACGTATGTCTTTTATAAACAATTACTGTTACTATGATAACACTTGATAAAGGATCATTAAGACTGAAACATGTTGTGTGTGTAAACACAATAAAAAGCACATTTGGCAATCTTTGTGTTGTTTGTAGTCCACCAGTTCCGCCTATCTTCGTTTGATTTACAACCAATCAGATGTTATCTAAATATAGTTGACTGGTAAAAAGCTAACATCTAATCGGTTGCTGCAGATTAATAACACAGGCAAACTTTTGTACCCCTTGGTGCTTAAACCCCATGTATAGAGTAATTTTTTTCTAGAATTTTAAACTAATTTTTTCCTACTATATTACTTTCTTAAATGTGATTTTTCTGTTCATGGCTTGATTTACCAGTTTAAGCCACTATACTAGGTTGCTTAGTGATAAGCCTATTACCTTGCACTCCCTGAGAAATCTTTGAATATATTATCAACATCCCTGCAGTGCAGAATTAATATTCAAATGATATTTACGATTCAAAGTAATGCTTGGATCATTGTTTTGGTATCATTAAGTTCATATTAATGATTAATAGGAAATGAATCTTGTTAATGCAGTATATATTCTGACATAAGCATAACATATTTACATTGTCAATGCATTATAGTCAACCTGATCTCTTAGATTATTAATTTTTAATAGCGTTTGTATAAAAGCATACATAGCACATGATCATAACAGGATGCATAAAACAAAACGCTTATCTTTGAATTTCTAATCCTTCTTCAGTTCACCCAATGAATAACTGCAATATCTTTTGGTGTTCAGTTGGTGGACAAACTGCATTAACTAAGTTCCTTAATACTGGATGTGCTAGAGCATTTATGCAGTTATGTGAGAGCATTTAAATGACAAAGCAGGAAAGAAAAACAGATGTTCATAAAATGGAAAGAAGGAACATTGCCTCAGAGCATATTTTGTATGGGATTTCGATTCTTTTATTTAATTAAATGTTTCCTAAAAAAAATTTTTACGCACTGACAAAACTCCTCAGTGAGTTTTCGTTTAAACCCTTGTGCGAATGTGTTGAGAACTGAAGTGCGGAACAATGTTTATGCAAGAAAGTCTTTTGTGCGAAATAATAACTGGTTTTCACATATGCTGTGAGGTGTTTTAATGAGTTTTGGGATCTCTGTAAAACAATTATCTGATAAAAAAACTCATTCTAGAAAGAACATTAGCAAAATTTAGACAAAAAAAGAAAAGTAAAAGATTGTGTGATATATTTCATTAAATATATACTGTTCCATTTAGACTTTAGAATTTTTGTAGTCACCAATTAGAGATGAACCGGCGATTTTCATTCGTTTTTGTATTTATGGGAATTCACAAAAAATTTGATAATCCGAAAACAGACCCACGGTCAATGGGGAAAAAATCCCAATAAGGGTATAAAAGCATGATAACTTACAGTAGATGGCTCAGGCACCTGGAAATGGTCAGGGGGACACATAAATAAACTTATATTCCTAACGCGAGCTATTTTCGAGCTTCTGCATGTATATTCAGTAACCCTCAAATTAGCCTTTATTACCCCCCAAACATAGATTCGGCAACCCTCAAAGTAACCCTCCAATTTGATCATTTATCGAAAATACACAGAAGTTCCGAGATTGAAAAATTCTCATGGATCCCATCCCTAGTAACCACCAATGATAATGATTTTAAAGGACAGGTCATTTTTTTTTTCTCACTTTCTACAAACTTAAGGTTTTAACTTAGTAAGGAAAGTTAATCTTTACACAACAAAAAATCAAACAGTAGTTTTAATATTATCAAACAGTTTTAGATCTTATTTTATAGATTTTGCCCTTTTAGGATCCAAGCACTTTGTCAAATCAATAGGCATAGCACCACTCTACTGTGCATTTCTGTGGTCGGATTTTGACATCTGTCTAGACTGGCAAACTAAAAACTTCCAAAACTGTTCTAAAGCAACATTACATACGCTTGTGGTTGTCACGTGGGTGTCTCTTGCAATGGTCCACTGCAAACTCTGTATTAAGCCACACATAACTGATATAACAATCTCTTAGCATGATATTAACGCTGGTTTTCCTCCTTGTAGCTGGCAATGCATCATCCTGAAAGTCTTATAAAATCCTTTTTAAAATCCTTATAAAAGGATTTTTCATGTTTTGCATTGTTTATCAGTTTATTATAAAAATAATATTTGCAATAACCAACAATTCATTAGTTATATAAATACATAAGTGTGGTATTTTATAATGGGGACTGCAGTGGTATATATCCTTATTAAAAATCACCACAGCTATGTCACTAAGTGACTCATTTCTTATATTTCTATATCCACTCTTGCCCATTTCAGTGTTCATGCCATGACTCAGCATTTTTTGCTGTGTTTAACTTCACTAACAGAACCTGCTGAGAGCGCTTCCGTCACTCTCTAACACAATGTCTCTCTCCTCCTCCAAAAATTTTGTTATAGACGTCCTTTTTACTGAGGTTTAAGTTACAGAGGTAATTGGGGATTTAATGTGGAAATAGGGACAAGGCTATAGAATTTAAGTGAATGGGGTGAATGAACCAATACTTATGTATAATATAAGGACATTGCGCACCTCAGAGTTACCTGTCCTGTATAAAAGCACTCGGCCTACGGCCTTGTGCTTTTATATGTCAGGAAACTCCTCGGTGGCGTATATCCTTAATACATGTAAGGGGCGCATTACCCTTATATTATTTATTCACCATATTGTAGAGTTTCTTTTTTTTTTTTTTTGATATAAAATGAGCCTCTCATAAATTTGAAAAAAAATAGACTGTTATTTTCCGGATGCAAGAATACAAAAAAGACTAGAATAATTGTGTGAACCAAATGGTGTAGTTTCAATAAAATTGAGAAATATTGGTGTGAATTGGTACAGGATAGTAATGTTTCCCCCCTCGGTGCCCCCAAGTTTTAAATTTGTTTGGATTTTGTGGGTTCAAATATTGCTAAAGGAGAACTAATCCAAATGCTAACATGTTCCTGGTGGCAGGAGCGAGACAAAATAGAAACTAGGAACATATTACAAGGGACAGGAGTCGGAGGCTTTCTGACTCTGAAAGTACAGCCCCTCCAGCCAGCATTCCAGTTTATAAATTCATTGACACAATACAGCAACACACTTACACACCACACTATAAGAGTTTTCCAACTAAAAGGCCAAATGTAAAATTTGAGATGAGAAACATTTTTTGGGCGGCAAGGTCTGAACACTGTACACAGGGGCTACTTGCTTTGCTAGACAGAGAAACAGCCCCAAGTGTATATTAAAAATATTTTGCCTGCAAGGTAGTTTTATTTTTATCTTATGATCTTAAAGATATAGTGTACTTAATAAATGGTAAGTATAGTATACTGCCGTGATTTTCTTGAAAACTTCCACAGTGCGGACTAATAGAATTTAACACGGGAAGGTCACCCACACATAAGTAGTTAAATGACCCAGTTATCTGCTGGAGGATTAAATACTTACGTCCAAAACGACCCTGGTAAATAGGTTTGCGATGTTGCATGAGAGTTCATCTGGTTCTCCCGCTGCCATCTCAAACCAAGGTATTGAAGTGGCTAACCAATTTTTAAAATCGGTTAGCAGTGAATTTAAGAGGAGAAAGGAGTGCTCCCTGGTAAATTCGGCCATAAGAGTCAATCAGGCTTATTCAATAAAACTTATTGTTCAACTTTAGTTTAGTTTTATGGTCTAACTAGAAGGGGACTTTCTCTCCACCTATAACACCAAACTAGACGTATCTCTGCTACTAGATGACATATTTTTTTTAAAACATTCTTTTTTATGAATTACATTATATTTTTAATTACAAAGCAGGAGAAGAAAACAAAGAAAACAATACTAATGAGGCAATTTAAAGTGCCATGTGAAAATTATGGTTATATTTCGCGGGTCATCGACTAACATTATTTATTGTGACACATAGTTAATTCGGAACTAGAGAAAGTCTGGCATTCAACGAATTTATTCTTAGAGCAACCTTAGTGGGTAATAAGGTGAATAAAATATATACCCCCCGAGTCCCCATGCTGAGCTCCACACCCTTTCCGGGGGTTGTGGCTTGTTTTCAAGGTTGGGTTAGTGGAAGGGTTTCCCTTTTAGGGTGCGTATTAAAGTGGGTTCAACTACATCGATTAGGGTCGGTATACCATACCTCACATTTTCGTAAGATTGGACGAATTGCCCCTGGAGAATGCAAATGTTTTTTTTCGTAGATTCATAACATTATTGTGTGTTCAGCCTTTACTAGCTTGTCTTTTAGACGCAGGAGTCATTACTCCTTTCGTTTCAAGTACTTACCCATTAAGATTTTCATAGTTGGTGAAATGAAGTGATATATAATAACTTTTTGGTTCTCTGGGAAGGTTTGGATTCCGATATTGCAGCAGGTGTTAGAGCTGGGTTTAAACGCTCTTTATATTGGTTTTAAATAAGTTGGTTTTGACAGTACTGCCAAACCTCATCCATGTCCTTTTATTTCTGTGGGAATTCCCACCATATATGTAGGAAGGATCAATTGATGTCAAACCACAGTCCCTCAGACATAGGGGTGAGTAGTTGGGGAAACCATTTGATAGCGATTTTGGCTGGTACTCTAGGAATACTGTTATATAATTGTGTTTTTTGATCTCCCAGTGGGTAATGCATTTGGTAAGTGTAAACTATATGTTGTTAGCTTCCGTCCCCATGTTCCTGGAGAGATCATGCTTGACAGTCGTTAGCCACAGGATTTATAATTGTTGGTCTCTACGTATATGTTTTTATTGTTAAGTTGGAGAATGATTGGATATTGTTTTTTTGGATTCTCAATGGGAACAAGGTTATAGAGTTGGGTCCGTGTCAGGGGGTGTTCGGGGGTTGGTTAGGGTTCCAGTTTTGTTTGGAGGAAGTGCTTTGTGGATGTCAGGAATTCTGTTATGATAGGTATTGTGTTTTATATGTGGTGCAAAAGTTAGTAGATTCCAGTTTTCATATAGATTTCCATTACGTTCAATTCCCTGGCCCATCCATGTTTGAGATCAGTATTGGATATAGAGAGCTGCAATGGATGACAAGGAGAGCAGAGATGAATAACATCGGATTGTAGCTTATGGGAATTTATGCAGATTCCTCCAGACTGTTAATGATGTCGTCATTTTGAAATTAGTGGTTTCTGTGGAGTTTTTCCTCCCAGTCGATATGTCCAACACTGTGGTTTAGTTGTTATTTTGGAGTGATATAATTTTCGATTTGTATCCAAGTTTGTTTAGTGGGGTTTCTTGTTGTCCACACGAATCTCAGTTGTTACTAGCAACGGAGGATAAGTTAGGTAAATCCTCATTCTTGGGAGAGCTATCCCTCTGCTTGTTTGGATTTGGTAATAATGCCATCTGTATTGGGTTTTTGGCCATTCCAAGATAAATGAGAAATTAGATATCCAGTTTTGTGAAAAAGGAGTCAGGCATGGGGACAGACAGAGTCCTAAACTTATATAACAGTTGTCGGTAGGCATAGGACATTTAGAACATTAACCCTATTCAGCCATGATAGAGATTAGTGTTCCAGAGGTGTAGATCCTTGGTGAGTTGGGTAAATGTTGTTTCGTACTCATGGCATAGTTTGTCAGGATCGGAGGAAATTTGATTCCTAAAGTACTCTCTATCCTGTGCCCAAATGTAAGTTATATTTTGATTTAGAAAGATTTGTAGGGCTGAGATGTGGTGTTGTTATGTGTAATTATGGGATTTGGAGTTGTTGACTTTTATAGTATGTTATTTTGCTGAATAATGAGTGTATTTTGTAAGTTTATTAGTGATGTTATTGGTTTGTGATGGCAGTATTATGTCATCTGCGTTATAGACTGATTTTGTGTATTTGGTTACCTATTTTTATCCTTATATAGTGAATTATGCGTTATATTTCGCTACCTGGTTCAATTTAGTAAATTGAAGATAAGAGGAGTCATGGGAAACCTTGGCGAGAGCTACCTTGGTGATCTGGAAAGAGTTTTGATCTTATTTGAGATAGATATGGCTTGCAGTTGGGTGTTGTATAGTGAATTATTGCATTCATGATCCACCTTTTATATTATTATTTGGATAGGGCTCGTACATAAAATTCCAATTTATCTCGTTCGAATTCGAATGCTTTTTCCGCATTCAAGTTGTTATTATTAAGGTGGTTTATTTTTAAATGTTGGCCAAGTTAGATATTTATGAATATTCTGGTGGTTATCGTAGGGTTTGTCTGTCATTAATGCAACCGACTTGGTCTATGGAGCTCAGTGAGGGTACGTATGGTTGTAACCCGGGTGTGCTATAATTTGCGAATAGTTTTATATCTGTATTTAAACGTAGTCGATATAGGCTATAGGGTTGATTGTTGCTGGGTCTTTATTTGGTTTTAGTATAGGGGACAATCATAGCCTGGTAGCAATTTCTTTGGGACAGTTTTTTGTGTAATGCATCGTTAAATAATTGTGTCTAGATGTGTAGTCAGTATTCATGATAAGTTTTATAGTATTCTATGGTGTATCATCTGGTTCCTGGGGATTATGGGCGGGTGTTGTTAAGTATAGCTTCAAATTTCTGATTTTATATTGGTTTGTTGATGGTCTGTAGGTTGTGTTGTCGTTGAGGAGTTGGTAAGTTTATTGAGTCTAGGAAGTTATTTATCTTAATGTTTGGTGGGTTTTGTGTTTCGGTACTTGTGGAGGTTATATAGGGTTGCCATAGTATGGGGAGGAGTTAGCTATTTTTTGGGGGTCCGTGACTTTTCTTTTTATCGTGTATGATGTATGATATTTAGCTTTATTCTGTTATAATTGTTATATTTATTTGCTAAGGCCTTGTGGTTTTTGGACCTGTGTGTAATAGGTGCCTTGTTCTCCTTAGTAATTTATAATATTGTATAAATTTAGTGTTGTAGTTGTAATTTGGTCTATGTAGAGTATTGGTTACTTAGTTTGTGTGGGGTTAGTTTGTGTTTGTCTTCAAGAAGTTTTTATTGGTTTAGTAGTTATTCTTTGCTCATTTCTTTCTTTTTTGGTATGCGGAAGTTGATAAGTACCTCTTTGATGTATGCTTGTGGCATTCCATATTTGAAGGGCGAGGTCTGGTCGTTATGTTCATCAAATTCGATCCGGTGATTTTTAATTGATCTTTGTAATCTATCGAGATGAGATATGGGTTAATCTCCATGAGATATGTTTATAATACATAAGGCTCCTATACTTTCAATGGGGAGGTGCAGTGGCGAGAATCTATATTACAGTCACTCAGGTGCGTCACTGAGTGACTGTAATAATATATCTTTCCACTGCACCTCCCCACCTCTCCCCCCTCCATACTCCATACAAAGAGAATTTGATTTCCAGGATACAAAGGGTTAAGATTCCATTTTGTATTTAAATGTACTGGCCAGGTTACACTTGGTTATCTCCCTTCCGGTTCCTGTCACTGATTGAACTGCACAAAAGATAAGCAGCAGTGCCGCATTCCAATGAGTCATAAATGACTCTACTGGTGGCTGGACAATGCTGCTTATCTTCCGTGCAGTTCAATCAGTGACAGGAACCAGACGGGAGAGTGTAACCTGGTCAGTACATTTAAATACAAAACTGAATCTTAACCCTTTATATTCTGGAAATCAAATTCTCTTTGCATGAGTTGGAGGGGGGGGAAGATACAGGGAGGGGGGACAGGGGGTAGATACAGGGGGAGGGCAGGGGATGTGGGGGTAGATAGGGGGGTAGATACAGGGGAGTGGGGGGTAAGATACAGGAAGGGGGATTATGGGGGTAGAAAGATACAAGAAGGGGTTGACAAGGGGTAGATACAGGAAGGGGGTGACAGGGGGGGTAGATAAGGGAGTATCAACAGAAGGGGTAGATAAGTAAGTTTGCCATTGGTTGTTTGTGTGCTGCCTGTGCTGTTTTCTTCTTCTAGGTATTATGTGCCTTATGTATTATATGGAATATATGCTACCTACAGAATACTATACGGACATTACCTCACCTCGAGTTCCCTGACCTGTATAAAAGCACTCGTCTACGGCCTTGTGTTCTATATGGTCAGGGAACTCCTCGGTGGCCTAATCTCCTTATATTACACTGTAGGAGGTATTATCCCTTATATCTTGCAGTTGGCTCCAGATAAGCAGAGTATTGTGTCTCTCGTTCTGTCACATTTGCCTGACTTTTCCATCTCTTGTGGAGGGTTGTGGGAAATATGAAGTAAGTTTATCAGTCTCTGGGGGGCATATATTTTATATTACCAATCTCTGGGGTATATAATTTATATTTACCAATTTCTGAAGGTCACTTAATTTTATATTTACCAGTCCCAAGGGGGAACTATATTTTATATTTACCAATTCTGGGGGCACGTGTATTTTAATGTACCAATCTCTGGGGGAACTTATATTTACCAATTTTTGAGGGCATTAATATTTTATATTTACCAGTCTTTGGGAGTACTTATTTTACCAATTCTGAGGGGAACATATATTTTAATTTACCAATCTCTGGGGGCACTTATATTTTATATTTCCAATCATTGGGGGGGGCACTTATATATTACATCTTTGACCACTTATTTTACCAATCTTTGGGCAATTTATTTTTAACCAGTTTCTCTGGGCATTTATATTTTCTGTTTGTGTTTGGGCACTTATATAGTATTGACCAGTTACTGTGAGCACAATATTTACCAGTCTCTATGGAAACTTATATTTACAAGTCTCTGTTTGGGGTTAAGTTAACACTGGCTTGTTGCACTGGATGCAACCAGACGGGAGAGTGTAACCTGGTCAGTACATTTAAATACAAAACTGAATCTTAACCCTTTATATTCTGGAAATCAAATTCTCTTGCATGGAGTATGGAGGGGGGGAGAAGATACAGGGAGGGAGGGACAGGGGGTAGATACAGGGGGAGGGCAGGGATGTGGGGGTAGATAGGGGGGTAGATACAGGGAGGTGGGGGGTAATCAGGAAGGGGGTGATGGGGGGGGGTAGTTACAATAAGGGGGTGACAAAGGGTAGAACAGGCATGTGGTGACGGGGGGGTAGATACAGGGAGTATCAACAGGAAGGGGTAGATAAGTAAGTTTGCCATTGGTTGTTTGTGTGCTGCCTGTGCTGTTTTCTTTCTTCTAGGTATTATGTGCCTTATGTATTATATGGAATAATATGCTACCTACAGAATACTATACGGACATTACCTCACCTCAGAGTTCCCTGACCTGTATAAAAGCACTCGTCTACGGCCTTGTGTTTCTATATGGTCAGGGAACTCCTCGGTGGCCTAATCTCCTTATATTACACTGTAGGTAGTGTATTATCCCTTATATGCTTCACGCAAGCTATATTCAAGGCTTATTTCAGAAAACCCCAAAGTAGCCTCAAATAGCAGCAATCATTAAGTAGCCTCATATTTTCGGTGGTGCAGGTGTATCTCATCGAGAGTTGTTGCATATACAAAGCTACTTTCGAGGGTTCCGAAATACAGGATACTTTCGGTAACCCTTCTATTTAGCTCTGTACTTTCTTCTCGTAATGATGTTTTGCACCAAAAAATTGCTGATAGTGTGCACTTCTTTTTGTTAGGTATATTGCTATAATTTTACTGTAGCAAACCAAATCAGATGTTGATAAATGGGAAAAAAGAAAAAGGCTTTTAAAATTTTGAAAACAGAGGGCACAGAACAGGCTTACAGGGAGTACGGCTTACAGGGAGTACAAAAGCTGTAATAAAGAGTGCAAGAAAGCAATTAAACTAGCTAAATAGAAAATCAAATACGGATTGCCGAACAAAGCAAGTCCAACGCAAATGTTTTTAAGTATATAAATGGTAAAAAGATGAGGACTGAGAATGTAGGACCATTAAATAATAGAGCTGAGTGTGGTTGTAGAGGAGGCTGGAAAGGCTAATCTGCTAAACCGTTTTTTTACATCGGTTTTTACTGTGAGAATCCTTGACCTTACAGCAGGGATTGTAATAATATGCAGGAAGAAATTAAGAGTACCGTATATACTCGAGTATAAACCGAGTTTTCAGGCTGAAAAATCAGCCTGAAAACTCGGACTCGGTTTATACTCGAGTCAACCACTTACCTGGGCATTCCGGCAGCCGCGCGATCCTTTTCTGCACTGGCGCGCGGCCTGACGTCACTGCCTGGCACCAAGCCCGGCGCCGGGCAGTGACGTCAGCCGGGCGCCGGTACAGGAATGGGCGCGCGGCTGCCGGAATGCTGATACCGTACCTGCCAGGTGGATGGAGGAAGAGCCACAGATAGAAGAAGAGAGTCTTCCAAGGAGAAAGTCCACAGGGAGAAGAGTCCACAGGGAGAAGAGTCCAGGAGAAGAGTCCACAGGGAGAAGAGTCCACAGGGAGAAGAGTCCACAGGGAGAAGAGTCCACAGGGAGAAGAGAAGAGTCCACAGGAGTCCACAGGGAGAAGAGTCCACAGGGTGAAGAGCCCACAGGTACAAACTGAATGAGGGGAGGGGGGCATTCAAGATGTTTGGGAACTACAACTCCAGCATGCTTTATTGCTGGGAGTTTGTAGTTTCAAACATCTTGAATGCCAAATGAGGGTGGCATTCAAGATGTTTGAAACACAACTCCCAGCTAAAGCATGCTGGGAGTGTAGTTTCCAAACATCTTGAATGCCAGTGTTCTCCCTCGTTTATATACCGGGTCAATAACTTTATTAGGATTTTTATAGCTGAAATTGGGTACCTCGGTTTATACTCGGGTCGGTTTATATACTCGTATATACGGTATTCACATTGGCTAACAGGGTATGGTACGGAAACAATTAGACAAAGTTAATATCAATAAAGCCCAGGACCAGGTGGATTGCATCCTCGAATTTTAAAAGAGCTTAGTTCAGTTCTATCTAGATCACTGTTTCTCATCTTTTCAGATTCGCTTGGTCTGGGGATGTGCCGTGGATTGGAAAAAAACCAATGTAATACCATATTAAAAAAGGTAGTCGTTCACAGCCTGGAAACTATAGACCTGTAAGCTAAACTCAGTAGGGAAGGTGCTGGAAACTTTGTTATGGGATCATATCCTGACTTTGTCTCCAGAGATCATCTTATTAGTATAGTCAGCATGGATTTATGAGAAATAGATCCGCCAGAGAAATTTAATTGGTTTTTTATAAGAAGTGAGTAAGAAGTTAGATTCAGGCTTAGCAGTGGATGTGGTATATTGGATTTTGCAAAAGCTTTTGATCTGTGCCACATAGGCGACTAATGTATAAACTGAGGACTGTTGGCTTGAAGAAAACATTTGTTCATGGATAGAGAACTGGTTATTTGATCGCAAAAAAGAGTGGTAGTTAATGGAGCTATTCTGTGTGGGCTAAAGTTCTAAGCGTCTAGTATGCTAAGTAGTGCCTCAGGGTTCTGTACTGGGGCCGCTTCTGGGGCATTGAGAGCAAGGTCTCAGTGATTGCTGATGACACTAAACTATGCAGAGCTTTGAAAACTTCCAATGATGCGCAAGTGCTGCAAGCAGACCTAGATAGATTATCAAAATGGGCAGTAAATGGCAGATGAGATTCAATGTTGATAAATGTAAGGGATGCATTTGGGATTGAATAATCCTGTGCCACCTACACCATAATAACTCTGTGTTAAGTGCATCTGTAATGGAAAAAGATTTGGGGGTTCTGGTAGATAACAGACTTAGCTTTAGCAAACAATGCCAGGTAAGCAATGGCTAGAGCAGCAAGATATTGTCTTGTATAAAAAATGAATGATTCAAGAGAGAAAAATATTATTCTCCCTCTTTACAGGCACTGGTAAGGCCTAATTTGGAATATGCGGGGCAGTTTTGGAATCCCAATCAAAAGGGACATCTGGAAATGAGGCAGTCAGAGAAGGGCAACTAAAATATAAGGGGAATGGAGGGGCTTGAATAGCAGCAGATTAGACAAGTTAGGGCTGTTTACATTGGAGAAGCGACATTTGTGCGTGGGGACTGATAACCTTATACAAAATATTAATGGGCCATACAATGAACTCTGGTGCATTGTTTACTAATAGGTCATATCAGAGGACTCATGGACTCCTTTAAGTTGGAAGAAGAGAATTTTTTCTTCAGGTTAGGAAAGGTTTCTTTACACGTGAGAACGGTGAAAACTGTAGAACCGTCTTCCAGCAGATGTGGTAATGGCAAGTTCATTGAATAGCTTTAAAAAAGGCCTGATACGTTTCTAAAACTAAAAAATATGAGAATTACTGGTATTAATGCATATAGATCTGGTTGATCTAGGGATACTTTTCTGATTGCCGTTTGGAGTCAGGAAGGAATTCCCCCCCTTTTTAGCTGTTTTTTTTTTGCCTTCTTCTCTGGATCAACTGTTAGGTAGGGGTAGGGGTTGAATAGGTTGACTTGATGGACGTATGTCTTTATTCAACCTTAATTACTATGTTACTATGATAACACTTGATAAAGGATCATTAAAGATCCGAAACAGTGTGTGTTGTAAACACAATAAAAAGCACACTTTGGCAATCTTTGTGTTGTCTTGTAGTCCACCAGTTCCTGCCTATCTCGTTTGATTTACACCAATCAGATGTTATCTAAATATAGTTGACTGGTAAAAAGCTAACATCTAATCGGGTGCTGCAGATTAATAACACAGGCAAACTTTTGTACCCCTTGGTGCTTAAACCCCATTATAGAGTACATTTTTTTCTAGAATTTTAAACTAATTTTTTTCCTACTATACTTCCTTTAAATAGATTAATTTTCTGTTCATGGCTTGATTTACCAGTTTATAGCCACTATCTAGTTGCTTAGTGATAGCCTATTCATTGCACTCCTCCTGAGAAAATCTTTGAATATATTATCAACATCCTGCAGTGCAGAATTAATATTCATAATGATATTTACGATTCAAAGTAATGCTTAGGATCATTGTTTCTTGGTATCATTAAGTTCATATTAATGATTAATAGGAAATGAATCTTGTATGATATTGCAGTATATATTTCTGACATAAGCATAACATATTTATATTGTCAATGCATTATAGTCACCTGATCTCTTAGATATATTTTTAATAAAGTCAGTTTGTATAAAAGCATACATAGCCACATGATCATAACAGATGCATAAACAAAACGCTTATCTTTGAATTTCTAATTCCTTCTTCAGATTCACCCAATGAATACACTGCAATATCTTTTGGTGTTCAGTTGATGGACAAACTGCATTAACTAAGTTCCTTAATACTGTATGTGCTAGAGCATCTATGCGAGTTATGTGAGAGCGCATTTAAATGACAAAGCAGGAAATAACAGATGTTTCATAAAATGGAAAGAAGGAACATTGCCTCAGAGCATATCTTTGTATGGGATTTCGATTCTTTTACTTTAATTAAATGTTTCCTAAAAAAAATTTTACGCACCTGACAAAACTCCTCAGTGAGTTTTCTGTTTAAACCTCTTGTGCGAATGTTGTTTTGAACTGATATGTGCGGAACACTGTTTATGCAAGAAAGTCTTTTGTGCCTGAAATAATAACTGGTTTTCACATATGCTGTGAGGGTGTTTTAATGAGTTTTGGGATCTCTGTAAAACATATTATCTGATAAAAAAACTCATTCTAGAAAGAAATTAGCAAATTTAACGCAAAAAAAGAAAAGTAACAGATTGTGTTGATAATATTTCATTAAATATATTACTGTTCCATTTAGACTTTAGAATTTTTGTAGTCACCATTAGAGATAACCGGCGTATTTCATTCCGTTTTTGTATTTCTGGGAATTCACAAAAATTTGTAATCCGAAAACAGACCCACGGTCAATGGGGGAAAAATCCCAAAAGGGTATAAAAAGCATGATAACTTACAGTAGATGGCTCAGGCACCTGTAAATGGTCAGGGGGACACATAAATAAACTTATATTTCCTACACGCGAGCTATTTTCGAGCTTCTGCATGTATATATTCAGTAACCCTCAAAATTAGCCTTTATACCCCCCAAACATAGATTCGGACAACCCTCAAAGTCCCTCCATATTGATCATTTATCGAAAATACACAGAAGTTCTGAGATTGAAAATTCTCATGGATCCCATCCCTAGTAACCACCAATGATAATGATTTTACAGGACAGGTCATTTTTTTTTCTCACACTTTTCTACAAACTTAAGGTTTTAACTTAGTAAGGAAAGTTCATCTTTACAAAACAAAAATCAC
Source organism: Hymenochirus boettgeri (assembly GCA_019447015.1). NCBI lineage: Eukaryota > Metazoa > Chordata > Amphibia > Anura > Pipidae > Hymenochirus > Hymenochirus boettgeri. The sequence goes on from CM033474.1 coordinate 153,038,090, forward strand.
AACAGTAGTTTACTATTATCAACAGTTTTAGATCTTATTTTATGATTTTGCCCTTTTAGGATCCAAGCACTTTGTCAAATCAATAGGCATAGCACACACTCTACTGTGCATTTTCTGTGGTCGGATTTTGACATCTGTCTAGACTGGCAAACTAAAAACTTCCAAAACTGCTTCTAATAGCACATTACTACGCTTGTGGTTGTCACGTGGGTTGTCTCTTGCAATTCCACTGCAAACTCTGTATTTAAGCCACACTAACTGATATAACAATCTCTTAGCATGATATACGCTGGTTTTCCTCCTTTAGCTGGCAATGCATCATCTGAAAGTCTTATTAAATCCTTTTTAAAATCCTTATAAAAGGATTTTTCATTTTTTTTGCATTTGTTTATCAGTTAATTTAAAAATAATATTTGCAATAACACAAGTTCATTTATTAATTATAATACATAAGTGTGGTATTTTATAATGGGAGCGCAGTGGTATATATCCTTATTAAAAATCCACACCGTATGTCACTAAGTGACCATTTTCTTATATTCTTATGCCTACTCTGCCATTTCAGTGTTCATGCTCGGACAATGACTCAGCATTTTTTGCTGTGTTTAACTTCAAACTAACAGAACCTGCTGGAGCGCTTCCTGTCACTTCTAACTTCATATGTCTCTCTCCTCCTCCACAATATTTGTTTAACCATATAGATGCTGGACTGGGATGTTCCTTTTTACGGGTTTAAGTTACGGAAGGTAACTTGGGGATTTAATGTGGAAATAGGGACAGGTTAGAATTTAAATGTGAATGGGGTGAATGAAACCAATACTTATGTATTAATATAACTGTAGGTAGCGTATTATCCCTTATATCTTGCAGTTGGGCTCCAGATAAGCAGAGTATTGTGTCTCTCGTTCTGTCACATTTGCCCTGACTTTTCCATCTCTTGTGGGAGGGTTGTGTGAAATATGAAGTAAGTTTATCAGTCTCTGGGGGGCATATATTTTATATTTACCAATCTCTGGGGGGCATATATTTTATATTTACCAATTTCTGAAGGTCACTTATATTTTATATTTACCAGTCTCCAAGGGGGAACATATATTTTATATTTACCAATATCTGGGGGCACGTGTATTTTAAATGTACCAATCTCTGGGGGAACTTATATTTACCAATTTTTGAGGGCATTAATATTTTATATTTACCAGTCTTTGGGAGTACTTATTTTACCAATCTCAGTCTTAAGCAGAAACAAATATGTTAATTTACCAAAAACTTCACTGTTTTTTGTGATCCAGAGGCAGCCAATAGGATTTTCATGGGTTTCTCTAAATAGCAAAAATTTTAAAAAAGTGAGGGGTAAATTACAGCAATACTTTAATGAACGGCAAGCCTTCATTAAAGGGCCCCTATACTAAAAAAAAGTTTGTGTGGAATGGCATGATGGGAAATACCTCTCCCAGTACTGGCTTATGGTGATTACTGGGCATGCTCACTTCAAAAAAAGTCAAGTTAGATGGAAAGATGGAGGGCATTAGTTAAGAAAAGGAGGGGAAATACTAACACTGAGAAATACAATGAAATACTGGATTAAGGCATGCAGCTACACACCACCCTCAGAGTAAGCTCTGCTTACATGTATGCAATAAGATTAAGAAGTGAATTTTTTTCAGTTATGTATCCTTTATTCTATTTTCATTGGCACCCGAAGAAATTTTTCATTACCATGAATATTGTCCATGATATCTAGACCATCTAATAATATATGTTCCCAACTCTAAATAAACCTCTCACACATTTCTATTTGCACTTACCAATGGACGACCCCACAATCACATAATCTACACCCCAAGTATAATGCAAGAAGCATATAATCTGCAAATATTTAAATAATACTTACATTGCCATTTATAAATAAACAGCTAGTTATTACTAAGTCCCACTTACCCAGCCTTTGCTCTATATCTGGGGTTTAGATATAGCCATCTTAGGGAGGCAACAATATTATTAGATGGTCTTATCATGTTGATATTATAAATGTTATTGGAAAACTTTCTTCGTGCCCCATAAAAAGAAATGAAAGATAGAAAGAGAAGGCAAGCCGGATGATTGATATTATTTGTTTTGAATTTTTTTCCAGACACTCAAGCATTCACATGTATGAGCATGTGTATGCGTCGGTCAGGTGTGTGTGTGTGGAGGGTGTTATATGTTATACGTACTCATCCATTTTCAATGGGGAGGTGCAGTGGCAGAATCTATATTACAGTCACTCAGGTGCGTCACTGAGTGACTGTAATAATAATCTTTCCACTGCACCTCCCACCTCTCCCCCCTCCATACTCCATCAAAAGAATTTGATTTCCAGGATACAAAGGGTTAAGATTCCATTTTTTAAATGTACTGGCCAGGTTACACTTGGTTTCTCCCTTCCGGTTCCTGTCACTGATTGAACTGCACAAAAGTAAGCAGCAGTGCCCATTCCAATAGTCATAAATGACTCTCTGGTGCTGGACAATGCGCCTTCTCCGTGCAGTTCAATCAGTGACAGGAACCGAGACGGGGAGTGAACCTGGTCAGTACATTTAAATCAAAACTGAATCTTAACCCTTTATATTCTGGAAATCAAATTCTCTTTGCATGGAGTATGGAGGGGGGGAGAAGATACAGGGAGGGGGGACAGGGGGGTAGATACAGGGGAGGGCAGGGATGTGGGGTAGATAGGGGGGTAGATCAGGGAGGGGGGGTAATACAGGAAGGGGGTATGGGGGGGGGTAGTACAAGAAGGGGGTGACAAGAGGGTAGATACAGGAGGGTGACAGGGGGGGTAGATAAGGGAGTATCAACAGGAAGGGTTAGATAAGTAAGTTTTGCCATTGGTTGTTTGTGTGCTGCCTGTGCTGTTTCTTTCTTCTAGGTATTATGTGCCTATGTATTATTGGAATAATATGCTACCTACAGAATACTATACGGACATTACCTCACCTCGAAGTTCCCTGACCTGTATAAAAGCACTCGTCTACGGCCTTGTGTTCTATATGGTCAGGGAACTCCTCGGTGGCCTAATCTCCTTTATTACACTGTAGGTAGGTATTATCCCTTATATCTTGCAGTTGGCCTCCAGATAAGCAGAGTATTGTGTCTCTCGTTCTGTCACATTTGCCCTGACTTTTTCCATCTTGTGGAGGGTTGTGTGAAATATGAAGTGTTTTATCAGTCTCTGGGGGGCAATATTTTTATATTACAATCTCTGGGTATAGATAATTTATATTTACCCAATTTCCTGAAGGTCACTTATATTTTATATTTACCAGTCTCCAAGGGGGGACATATATTTTATATTTACCAATCTCTGGGGGCACGTGTATTTTAAATGTACCAATCTCTGGGGGAACTTATATTTACCAATTTTTGAGGGCATTAATATTTTATATTTACCAGTCTTTGGGAGTACTTATTTTACCAATCTCTGAGGGGGAACATATATTTTATATTTACCAATCTCCGAGGGCACTTATATTTTATATTTACCAATCACTTGGGGGGGCACTTATATATTTACCAGTCTTTGGGAGCACTTATTTTACCAATCTTTGGGGCAATTTATTTTTACCAGTTTCTCTGGGCATTTATATTTTCTGTTTTGTGTTTGGGGCACTTATATAGTATTGACCAGTTACTGTGAGCACTAATATTTACCAGTCTCTATGGAAACTTATATTTACAAGTCTCTGTTTGGGGTTAAGTTAACACTGGCTGTTGAACTGGAGGGCTAACCTATCAGGGGGTACTGGAGGGGTTACTAACACTGACTTCTGAAATGGAGGGCTGACTTTCACCACAGGAAGATAAAGGGGGTGACTTTAAAAGGTTTATTTTTAGGTGACAGAAGGTTTGTAATATGTATTCATTCCTCTCATACTAGTTGCCCAACTGTAGTTAAATTATATTTAATATTGAATATTTGATGTTAGATAAAGAATTTTGATGGTCAATATCAAATAATCAATAAACCCATTGAATTTGCCAAAAACATTCTTAAAGTTCTGGTGGAATTTAAAAAACAACCAGTTTGAAATTGGAAGCGGGTTCAAGAAGAACAGAAAACTATCCTTATTACTAAACACTCATAAGTGAAAAAGCTCATTAAGCGGATCTAATAAGGGCTTTGCTTTCTCTGGGCCAGTTCCAGAACATCATCCTCTACTTCAAAGCTAAAAGATAACATCAACACAAGTTCAAACCAGTGCAGCAAAACTGCTTAAGCAGTGGCAAAAGATGCCCTTACACTTCTTAGATATTTGATAGATTAGACATCTTTTTTTTGCAATCAAAAAACTATTGCAAACTGAATTTGCCTGATAGGAACATTGCAAGGTAACAACCGCTGCTTGTAAAATGCGGTGTTTAGACATTAATAGGGCGATTTACCCAGAAATGCTATGGCTCTGGGTAAATCTTGCAAACGCGATTCAATATCTCATTTTCGCATTTGGGTAAATCCCAAAAGCATTTACGCACAGCAAGATTTGGGTAGCCAGTATCAAAACCATGCTCTATTACAGGCGCAAATACGTTATTGAATCGCTAGTGCCAGATGTGTGGGTGTCTTTACGTAACCCACGCATTTGACACAATTAAGGCGTTAAAGTCGCACTAAGCGAGACTTAAACTCCCAAAATCTACAGAACGCCGCTTGGTAAATCGCCCCATAAATAGATTAGATGTTGTCCATGGATGAACGTCTAGTCTATCTAATGTCTGCCTAGTGTATGGCCAGCATAAGGCTGTGCAAACATTCCATATTTAAATCCCATAATGCTTTTCAACACCTAAAATCCCATAATGCTTTTCAACACCTAAAGAAAATTACAACTATGTGTCGCTTGTCCTGCTAACCTCCTCTATTAGACTTAAATATCTTTAATACAATTGAATTTCCTTCATGCAAGCTATATTCAAGGCTTATTTCAGAAACCCCCAAAGTACTCAATATGCAGCAATCATTGAAAGTAGCCTCGTATTTTCGGTGTGCATGTACTCATCGAGAGTTGTTGCATATACAAAGCTACTTTCGAGGGTACGAAAATACAAGGATACTTTCGGTAACCCTCTAAATTAGCTCTGTACTTTTGCGTAAAGTGATGTTTGGCACAAAAAAAATTGCTGATAGTGTGCACTTCTTTTTGTAGGTATATTGCTTATATTTTACTGTAGCAAACCAATCAGATGTTGAAATGGGAAAAAGAAAAAGTTTTTTTAAATTTTGAAACAGAGGGCACAGAACAGGCTTACAGGGAGTACAAAAGCTGTAATAAGAGTGCAAGAAAGCAATTAAACTAGCTAAAATAGAAAATCAAATAAGGATTGCCGAACAAAGCAAGTCCAACCCAAATGTTTTTAAGTATATAATGGTAAAAAGATGAGGACTGAGAATGTAGGACCATTAAATAATAGAGCTGAGTGGTTGTAGAGGATGCCGAAAAGGCTAATCTGCTAAACCGTTTTTTTTCAATCGGTTTTTACTGTTGAGAATCCTTGACCTTACAGCAGGGATTGTAATAATATGCAGGGAAGAAATGAAGAGTATCACATTGGCTAAACAAGGATATGGTATGGAAACAATTTGACAAGTTATATATAAAGCCCCCAGGACCAATGGATTGCTCCTCAATTTTAAAAAGAGCTTAGTTCAGTTTTATCTAGACCACTGTTTCTCATCTTTTCAGATTCGCTTTGGTCTGGGGATGTGCCGCTGGATTGGAAAAAAGCCAATGTAATACCAATATTCAAAAAAGGTAGTCGTTCACAGCCTGGAAACTATAGACCTGTAAGCCTAACATCAGTTAGGGAAGGTGCTGGAAACTTTGTTATGGATCATATCCTTGACTTTGTCTCCAGAGATCATCTTATTGTAGTAGTCAGCATGGATTTATGAGAAATAGATCCTGCCAGACAATTTAATTGGTTTTTATGAAGAAGTGAGTAAGAAGTTAGATTCAGGCTTAGCAGTGGATGTGGTATATTTGGATTTTGCAAAAGCTTTGATACTGTGCCACATAGGCGACTAATGTATAAACTGAGGACTGTTGGCCTTGAAGAAAACATTTGTTCATGGATAGAGAACTGGTTATTTGATCGCAAACAGAGATGTGTGTTAATGGAGCATACATCGCGGTGTGGGCTAAAGTTCTAAGCGGAGTGCGTCAGGGTTCTGTACTGGGGCCGCTTCTGGGGCATTGAGAGGTCTCAGTGATTGCTAATGACACTAACTATGCAGAGCTTTGAAAACTTACAATGATGCGCAAGTGCTGCAAGCAACCTAGATAGATTATCAAAATGGGCAGTAGAATGCAGATAGATTCAATGTTGATAAATGTAAGTGATGCATTTGGGATTAATAATCCCTGTGCCATCTACACCATAAATAACTCTGTGTTAAGTGCATCTGTAATGGAAAAGATTTGGGGGTTCTTGGTAGATAACAGACTTAGCTTTAGCAAACAATGCCAGGTAGCACAGCTAACACTAGCAAGATATTGTCTTGTATAAAAGGGGAATAGATTCAAGAGAGAAAAATATTTTCTCCCTCTTTACAACACTGGTAAGGCCTCATTGGAATATGCGGTGGCAGTTTTGGAATCCCATATACAAAAGGACATATATGGCAGGCAGATTAAGACAAGTTAGTGGCTGTTTACATTGGTGAAGCGACATTTGCGTGGGGACATGATAACCTTATACAAATATATTAATGGGCCATACAATGAACTCTCTGGTGAATTGTTTACTAATAGGTCATATCAGAGGACTCGTGGCATCCTTTAGGTTGGAAGAAGAGAATTTTCATCTTCAGGTTAGGAAAGGTTTCTTTACATTGAGAACGATGAAACTGTAGAACCGTCTTCCAGCAGATGTGGTAATGGCAAGTTCATTGAATAGCTTTAAAAAAGGCCTGGATAGTTTCTAAAACTAAAAAATATGAGAATTACTGGTATTAATGCATTAGATCTGGTTGATCCAGGGATACTTTTCTGATTGCCGTTTGGAGTCAGGAAGGAATTTTCCCCCCTTTTTAGCTGTTTTTTTTTTGCCTTCCTCTGGATCAACTGTTAGGTAGGGTTAAAAAAAAAGTGGGGTTGAATAGGTTGGACTTGATGACGTATGTCTTTATTCAACCTTAATTACTATGTTACTATATAACACTTGATAAAGGATCATTAAGATCCGAAACATGTTGTGTGTGTAAACACAATAAAAAGCACAATTTGGCAATCTTTGGTGTTGTCTGTAGTCCCCAGTTCCTGCCTATCTTCGTTTGATTTACAACCAATCAGATGTTATCTAAATATAGTTGACTGGTAAAAAGCTAACATCTAATCTGGTTGCTGCGATTAATAACACAGGCAAACTTTTGTACCCCTTGGTGCTTAAACCCCATGTTAGAGTAAATTTTTTTCTAGAATTTTAAACTAATTTTTTTCCCTACTATACTTCCCTTTTAAATGTGCATTTTTTCGTTCATGGCTGATTTACCAGTTTAAGCCACTATACTAGTTGCTTAGTGATAGCCTATTACATTGCACTCCCTGAGAAAATCTTTGAATTATTATCATCAACATCCTTGCAGTGCAGAATTAATATTCAAAATGATATTTACGATTCAAAGTAATGCTTAGGATCATTGTTTCTTGGTATCATTAAGTTCATATTAATGATTAATAGGAAATGAATCTGTATGATATTGCAGTATATATTTCTGACATAAGCATAACATATTACATGTCAATGCATTATAGTCAACCTGATCTCTTAGATATATTAATTTTTAATAGTCAGTTTGTATAAAAGCATACATAGCACATGATCATAACAGGATGCATAAAACATAAACGCTTATCTTTGAATTTCTAATTCCTTCTTCAGATTCACCCAATGAATATACTGCAATATCTTTTGGTGTTCAGTTTGGACAAGCTGCATTAACTAAGTTCCTTAATACTGTATGTGCTAGAGCATCTTATGCAAGTTATGTGAAGAGCATTTAAATGACAAAGAGCGGAAATACAGATGTTCATAAAATGGAAAGAAGGAACATTGCCTCAGAGCATATCTTGTATGGGATTTCGATTCTTTTATTTAATAATGTTTCCTAAAAAAAATTTTTACGCACCTGACAAAACTCCTCAGTGAGTTTTCGTTTTAAACCTCTGTGCGAATGTGTTTTAGAACTGATATGTGCGGAACACTGTTTATGCAAGAAAGTCTTTTGTGCCTGAAATAATAACTGGATTTTCACATATGCTGTGAGGTGTTTTAATGAGTTTTGGATCTCTGTAAAACATATTATCTGATAAAAAAAACTCATTCTAGAAAGAATAGCAAATTTAGACAAAAAAAGAAAAGTAACAGATTGTGTTGATAATATTTCATTAATATATTTACTGTTCCATTTAGACTTTGAATTTTTGAGTCACCATTAGAGATGAACCGGCGAGTTTCATTCCGTTTTTGTATTTCTGGGAATTCACAAAAATTTGATAATCCGAAAACAGACCCACGGTCAATGGTGGGAAAAAAATCCAGAATAAGGTTATAAAAGCATGATAACTTACAGTAGATGGCTCAGGCACCTGGGAAATGGTCAGGGGACACATAAATAAACTTATATTTCCTACATGCGAGCTATTTTCGAGCTTCTGCATGTATATTCAGTAACCCTCGAAATTAGCCTTTATACCCCCCAAACATAGGTTCGGCAACCCTCAAAGTAACCCTCCATATTTGATCATTTATCGAAAATACACAGAAGTTCCGGGATTGAAAAGTTCTCATGGATCCCATCCCTAGTAACCACCAATGATAATGATTTTACAGGACAGGTCATTTTTTTTTTCTCACTTTCTACAAACTTAAGTGTTGTAACTTAGTAAGGAAAGTTAATCTTTACCAAAACAAAAATCATAACGTAGTTTACTATTATCAAACAGTTTTAGATCTTATTTTATAGATTTTGCCCTTTTAGGATCCAAGCACTTTGTCAAATCATAGGCATAGCACACTCTACTGTGCATTTCTGTGGTCGGATTTTGACATCTGTCCTAGACTGGCAAACTAAAAACTTCCAAAACTTGCTTCTAATAGCACATTACTACGCTTGTGGTTGTCACGTGGGTTTCTCTTGCAATGTCCACTGCAAACTCTGTATTTAAGCCACACTAACTGATATACATCTCTTAGCATGATATTAACGCTGGTTTTCCCCTTTGTAGCTGGCAATGCATCATCCTGAAAGTCTTATTAAAATCCTTTTTAAAATCCTTATAAAGGATTTTTCATTTTTTGCATTTGTTTATCAGTTAATTATAAAAATATATTTGTAATAACACAATTCATTATTTATATTATAATACATAAGTGTGGTATTTTATAATGGGAGCTGCAGTGGTATATATCCTTATAAAAATCACACAGCTATGTCACTAAGTGACTCATTTCTTATATTCTTATATGCCACTACTGCGCCCATTTCAGTGTTATGCTGACTCAGCATTTTTTGCTGTGTTTAACTTCACTAACAGAACCTGCTGGAGCTGCTTCCTGTCACTCTAACCAATGTCCTCTCTCCTCCACAAATATTTGTTTAACCCTTTTTACTGGGTTTAAGTTACAGAAGGTAACTTGGGGATTTAATGTGGAAATAGGGACAAGGCTAGAATTTAAAATGTGAATGGGGTGAATGAAACCAATACTTATGTATTAATATAAGGACATTGCGCCACTCAGAGTTCCCTGTCCTGTATAAAAGCACTCGGCCTACGGCCTTGTGCTTTATATGGTCAGGAAACTCCTCGGTGGCGTAATATCCTTAAATTACACTGTAAGGGGCGCATTATCCCTTATATTATTTATATGCACCATATTGTAGAGTTTTCTTTTTTTTTTTTTTTTTGATATAAAATGAGCCCTCCATAAAATTTGAAAAATAATAGACTGTTATTTTCCTGGATGCAAGAATACAAAAGAATCTAAGAATAATTGTGAACCAAATGGTGTAGTTTCCAAATAAATTGAGAAATATTGGTGTGAATTGGTACAGTATATGTAATGTTCCCCCCTCGGTGCCCCCCAGTTTTAATTTGTTTGGATTTTGTGTGTTCAAATATTTGCTTAAAGGAGAACTAAATCCAAATGCTACATGTTCCTGGTGGCAGGAGCGAGACAAAATAGAAACTAGGAACATATTACAAGGAGACAGGCGTCGGAGGCTTTCTGCTCTGGAAGTAAGCCCCTCCAGCAGCATTCCAGTTTCATAAATTCATACACAATACAGACACACACTTACACACACACTAATAAGAGTTTTCCAACTAAAAGGCAATGTCACATTTGAGATAACATTTTTGGGGCAAGGTCTTGAAAACTGTACACCGGGGCATACTGCTTTGCTATGACAGAGAAACAGCCACCAAAGTTTATATTAAAAATATTTTTGCCTCAAGAGTTTTTATTTTTATCTTATTACTTAAAGATATAGTGTAATAAAATGTAAGTATAGTATACTGCCGTTGATTTTCTATGCAACTTCACAAGCTGCGGACTAATAGAATTTAACAGGGAGGATCACCCACACATAAGTATTAATGCCAGTTATCTGCTGGCATTATAATACTTACGTCCAAACAGCCCCTGGTAAATAGGTTTGCGATGGTTGCATGAGAGTTTCATCTGGTTCTCCCGCTGCCATCTCAAACCAAGGTTTGAAGTTCGCTAACCAATTTTAATCGGTTAGCGTGAATTTAAGAGAAAGGAGTGCTCCCTGGTAAATTCGGCCATAAGAGTCAATCAGGCTTATTCAATAAAAGTTCTTATTGTTCAACTTTAGTTTATTTATGGTTTAAACTAGAAGGGGACTTTCTCTCCACCTCTAACACCAAACCTCTGACGTATCTCTGCTACATAGATGACATATTCTTTTTTTAAAACATTTCTTTTTTATTGAATTTACATATATTTTTAATACACAGCAGGAAGAAAACAAAGAAAACAATACATGGGCAATTTAAATTGCCATGAAAATTATGGTTATATATTCGGGTCATCGATAACATTTATTTATTTGTACACATAGTTAATTCTGAACTAGAGAAAGTTGGCATTCAATCGAATTTTATTTCTTAGAGCCACCCTCAGTGGCGTCACTCAGGTGAATAAATTATACCCCCACGAGTCCCCATGCCTGAGCTCCCACCCCTTTTCCGGGGTTTGGCTGTTTCAAGGTTGGTTTAGTGGATAGGTTTCCCTTTTTAGGTTGCGTTAAAGTTGGTTCAACTACATCGATCTAGGGTCGGTATACCAGTACTCCCATTTTCTGTAAGATTGGACGAATTGCCCCTGGGAGCATGCAAATGTTTTTTCGTAATAACATATTGTTGTTAGACAGTTATATAGTTCTTTTAGAGTAGGGGTTTTTTTTTTGTTTCCAGTACTTTACCATTAAGATTTTCATAGTTGTGAATGAGTGATATATAATACTTTTTGTTCTCTGGGAAGGTTTGTATTCCGATATTCAGCAGTGTTAGAGCTGGGTTTAACCTTATATTTGTTTTAAATAAGTTGTTTATGAAGTACTCCACCTCATCCATGTCCTTTTAATTTTGGGACATTCCCACCATATATGTAGGAAGGATCCTTGATGTCCACAGTCCCTCCAGCATAGGGGTGAGTAGTTGGGGAAAACAATTTGATAGCGATTTGGGGTCTCTATGGAATCTGTATATAATTTTTTTGTTGATTTCCCAGTGGGTAATGCATTTGGTAAGTTTAAATATATGTTTGTAGCTTCCGTCCATTGTTCCTGTGAGAGATTCATTTGCAGATCTTTGCCCAGGATTTATAATTGTTGGTCTCTACGTATATGTTTTTATTGTTAAGTTGGAGATATATTCTGGATATTGTTTTTTTTTTGATCTAATGTGGTAACAATGTTATTAGAGTTTGGTGATCTTGTTCCGGGGGTTGGTTAGGGTTCCATTTTGTTTGTAGGAAGCTTCTTATTTGTAGGTATGTCAGGAATTCCTTGTTATTGATTAGGTATTGTTTTTTATTGTGTTGAAAGTTAGTAGATTCCCGTTTTCATATAGATTTCCTATATAGTCAATTCCATGGCCCATCCATGTTTTGATATTAGTATTTGGTATAGAGAGCTGCAATGATGACAGAGGCAGAGATTGAATAACACTGGATTGTAGCTTATGGGAATTTATCAGATTCCTCCAGACTTGTAATGATGTCGTTATTGAAATTAGTTGGTTCGTGGAGTTTTTCCTCCCAGTACGATATGTCCCAACATTGTGTTTAGTTGTATATTTTGGAGTGAATAATTTCGATTTGTATCCAGTTTTTAGTTGGGTTTGTTGTTGTCCACCAGTATCTCAGTTGTTCTAGCACTGAGGATAAGTAGTAATCCCTCATTCTGGGTAGAGCTATCCCTCCTGCTTGTTTGGATTTGGTTAATAATGCCATCTTTATTCTAGGTTTTTGGCCATTCCAAATAAATGATGAAATTAGACTATCCAGTTTTGTGAAAAAGGCGTCAGGCATGGGGACAGACAGAGTCCTAAACTTATATAACAGTTGTGGTAGCATATACATTTTTATCATTAACCCTATTCCCATGATAGATATTTAGTGTTCCAGAGGTGTATTCCTTGGTGAGTTTGGTAATGTTGTTTCGTAATTCAATTGGAAAGTTTGTCAGGATCGGAGGATAATTTTATTCCTAAGTATTCTATGCTATCCTGTGCCCAAATGTAGTTATATTTGCTTTTAGAAAGATTTTAGTGCTGAGATGTGTTTATGTGTAATATATGGGATTTGGAGTTGTTGACTTTTTAGTATGTTTTTTGCTGAATATATTGAGTGTATTTTGTAAGTGTATTAGTGATGTTTATGGTTTTGTGATGCCAGTATTATATCACTGCGTATAGACTGATTTTGTGTATTTGTTACCTATTTTTATTCCTCTATATTTGAATTATTGCGTATATATTCGGCTAATGGTTCATTAGTAAATTGAAGATACGAGGAGATAATGCAACCTTGGCGAGTACCATTGGTGATCTGGAAAGATTTTGATCTTATTTGAGATATATATTGTTGCAGTTGGGTTGTTGTATAGTGTCATTATTGCATTCATGATCCACCCTTTTATATTATATTTGGCTAGGGCTTCTTACATAAAATTCCAATTTATTCGGTCGAATGCTTTTTCCGCATCAAGTGTTATTATTAAGGTGGTTATATTTTTAATTTTGGCCCAGTTTATGATATTTATGAATCTTCTGTGTATCGTAGGGTTGTCTGTCATTAATGAAACCGACTTGGTCTATTGAGATCAGTTGAGGTAAGTATGGTTGTAACCGTGTTGCTATAATTTTTGCGAATATTTTATATCTGTATTTAAGAGTGATATGGCCTATAGTTTTGTATTGTTGCTGGGTCTTTATTGGTTTTAGTATAGGGACAATCATAGCCTGTAGCATTTCTTTGGGGAAAGTTTTTTTGTGTAACTGCATCGTTAAATATTGTGTATAGATGTGTGAGTCAGTATTTCATGATAAGTTTTATAGTATTCTATGGTGTATCCATCTTGTCCTGGGGATTTATTGGAGGGTTTTGTTAAGTAAGATTTCAATATTCTGATTTTTATATTGGTTTGTTGATGGTCTGTAGTTTGTTGTGTCGTGAGAGTTGTAAGTTTATTGAGTCTAGGAAGTTATTTATCTTAATTTTGGTTGGTTTGTGTGTTCGGTATCTTTTTGGAGGTTTATTAGGGTTTCTAGTATTGGGCGAAGGAGTTAGCTATTTTTTGGGGTCCGTACTTTTTCTTTTTTTTATCGTTTATGATGTATGATATTTTAGCTTTATTCTGTTTATTTTATATTTATTTGCTAAGGCCTTGCTGGTTTTTGGACCTTGTGTAATAGGTAGCCTTTGTTCTCCTTAGTAATTTATCATATTGGTATAAATTTGTCGTTGTAGTTGTAATTTGGTATTATGTAGAGATTGGTAATTGTCTTGTGTGGGGTTTAGTTTGGTTTGTCTTCAAGAGTTTTTATTTTGTTTAGTAGGTTTATTCTTTGCTCATTTCTTTTCTTTTTTTGGTATGCTGCAGTTTGATTAGATACCTCTGATGTATGCTTGTGCGCATTCCATATCATGAAGGGCGAGGTCTGGTCGTTATTGTTAAATTCAAATATTCGATCAGGTGATTTTTAATTTGATCTTTGTTATATCTATCGAGATGAGATATGGGTTTAATCTCCATGAGATATGTGGTGGTGTTAGGTTGTTTTTGTTTAATTTGTAGTGTTACAGGTGCATGGTCAATATTGTAATGTTTTTGATAGTGTTGTCTGTAATGTTCTGTAACAGCCATTTATCTACGATAAATGTATGTAATCTGGAAATAGTTTTGTGTGTTTTTGAGTATTATGTATATTTATCTAATGGGTGAAATGCTTGCCATGTATCAAATAGATCCTCGTTTTTTAGTATCCTACTTATGTGTCTTTATTTTGAAATCTTGTTTTTGCTGTTGAGTCGTTTTCGGGGTTTATTATTGTGTTTAAATCTCCGCAGATTATTATGTTTGTGTATTGTATTTGTTTTACCTTTGTGATGATTTTCTGGGTAAATCTTTGTTGGCCGGTGCTTGGTGCATATATGTTTGCAATGCAGTACTTTATGTTATTTAGATGGCATACTAGGATCATTTTTGTCTATAATTAATTTTCTCTAATTGGAAGCTATATTGTTTTTTTTGCTATCAGTACTCCTCTGCTTTTTTTAGTGTGTGATGCATAGTAAATGTGTGGAAATCTTTTATTTGCATTAGTTTTTCTGTTTGTTGGGTGAGGTGTGTTTCTTGTAAGCAAAGAATATCTATGTTTATTGCTGAGTGCTTCTTTCCATGTGTGTGTCTTTTGATGGGGAATTTATTCTCTTATATTATAGGTTTGTATTTGTATTGTCATTTGTTTTATTGGGTGGGTGAGTCGCTATTTGTTGTAAGTGGTGGTGATGTTTCTGTTGGGTGGTCAGTGTTAGCTTATTCAAATGGGTTTTGTGTAGTTCTTTTTCTTTAGTTCAGTATTCAGAAAACTTCTAATGTGTTTAAACAGTAATAATAGTAACAGTTATAACAACAATAAAAAAAACTTTACGAACATAGGTAAGTAGTATACCTATTATAGATATTCCTTTCCACACGTAGTGTGTTCCGGATTATCTGTCTTTGTAGGAGATATATATACCTGTTTAGCCATTTGTAGTACTACCCTTGTATGTATATATTTTTATTTGGTTATGCGATCTATTGTGAATTGCGTGAAAGGAAAATTGAACATATCCACATACATACATAGTTGGCTCAACTTATATTACCCTCAAAAGTCCACTCCGTCATTGGAGTATTATAATCTTTTCTATTATTGCCCTTTTCCATTTTATGTAAAGATCTTTACGTTATCTTTCTCCCCCTTATTTTCTTTACAGTTTATGTTAGGTCTTTTATTTCTATGTTTGGCATATATCATGGACATCCAGTATACCCCGTGTTCTGAACTTGTTCAGGACCGTGTATTTATTGGGTTCACCCTCCCCCTTCTTTTCTTCTTCCTCTCCCTCCTGAATTGTCATTTATAAGTGTATATATGGTTATCTCGGGACATAATACTCTATAAATACGTAATTTACCATATCATAAAAGATTTGTAATTAACTGTTAAACAGTCTGTATTTGTTCCCTTTTTTCTCCTCTTTTCCCGTTTTCTTCTTCCCCTCCCCCCCCCCCCTCTCCCTACTCACGGTCGTATATAGTCCCTGTGCAATGTAAAGTTCGGAGGTGAAGTCCTTGAATATTCTTTCAGAGTGTTAGGTCAATAGTTGTTTGTTTTCTGGTAGTCCAGTGGTGTCCAGTTTATGGCTTAGGGTGTTTACCATTGTGTTATATATATATATATTTTTTTTTTTTATTGTTTTGGTTTATCGTTATTTGTCCATTCTGTTTGTAGTTTTTGTGGAGAGGGGTTAGAATTCTTGTATGGTATTGGGCTGGTTTGAGTCCAAATCCCCCATTTGTTTAGTAATTGTATTCCTTCTTCTATTTTCTGTATTATGTATGATCTTTCTCCGTATGTATGAAGAGTTTTAGGGGGAAGCCCATCTGTACGGTATGCTCCTATCTCGTAGTATTTCGTATTTCTGCGAATTGCTTTCTCTGGTTGATGGTTGTGTGGTGAAAGTCTGCCAGAAACTGGAGATGATGTGTATTTTGGTGCTAGTTTTTGATGTTTTCTTGATTTTGGAGTAATTTTTCTTTATGTGGTAAAATGGAGCCTGAGAATTAGTTCTCTAGGGAGGGACATAGGTGCAGCTCTTGGTTTTGGCAGTCTGTGGATTCTGTCTATTGTTAAGTCTATTTCCGACAGGTCTGGTAACAGGACAACTAGAAATAGTTGTCGTGCGAAATCTCTCAGTTGTATGTTTTTAATATCTTCTGTAACTCCTCTGATTTTAAGATTATTTCGCCTGCTTCTGTTTTCCAGGTCTGTTAGTTTTTGTTGTATATTGGTAACTGTGTCATCTAAGGAGTTATGGGAATCTACTAGGGTGTTGAATACTGAGGTAAATTCTTCCATTTTTTTTCTGTGTGAGAGGTTCTTTCTCCCAGGCTGTCTATATCTCTCCTCATTTCTTTGAAAAGCATAGTTATATCTGTAAGCATAGCCTTGCTTTGGGTGCATAGCATGTCCTTCATAATAGTTATAGTGACCTGGTCTGAGGAGTTTGGAAATCTGTTAAGACAGTTTGGGGTAGCTAGTATGATGTCTGTTTGTTTTTCTGTAGTGGTTTCAGAGTCCTGGTTGCATTCTATTGTCTCTGTAATACAGTTCCTGGGGTTTTTATCCGTTATGTCATTGATTTTTTGTAATTGTTGTTCATTATGTATATATCGGTTTGATAAGTTGTTATTTGTGTTATCTCTTACCCCAGTTTCATTGTTGTCTTTCAGGTAGTCTGGAGAACCAGAGCACTCTGGTGGTGGCTTCCATACATCTGGCTCTGTAAGTGTTAATTCACTGTTAGTCTGTTTTTGTTTTTCCCCTTCTTTTTCTCCCTTTCTTTGTTGTGGGTCCTCTCTGGGACCGTGGCCCACCCTTGGTGTGGTCTGTGTGTCCACCTCCCCAGCGGCCACCCCTCTATGGTATGTCCGCTCTCCCGGCGGTGTCGGAACCCCAATCACTATCTCCGACCGGCCGGGGGAGTTAGGGCCTTCTGGGAGCAATTCCCGCACTGTAGGCTCAGCGGCCCTCTCTCTGCGGGGGAGTACGATCACCCGTGCGTCTACCGGGACTCCGGCTTCCGACTCCGAGTCAGAGTACTCACCCGGTAAGACGCTGTTGTCTTGTAGCTGCTTGTTTGTGTTTCTCCACTGTGTTGTTTTCTGTCTCTGGCCGGCGCCATCTTGTTTAGGAGAGTTTCCCTCGTGGTGGTAGAAGTCCGTCAGTTTTAGGGGGGATTCCCTTTTCGTTTTTGTTCCTATTTTTTTTGTTTGTCATTTTTAGGTTTAGGTTCTGGGTTTCTTTTCCGTTTTTATGTTAATGGGCACACAATTTATCCACGGTTATGGCAATTGGTGTGGAGGAGCTCTGTCCAGTGAGCTGTTTCCTCCATTCGTGCCAGGCCACGCCCCCACATAGATGACATATTCTTAATCTGGACAGTTACTGAACAAGAATTTCATGACTTTCACCCAACTATAAATTTTAAACTGAACTAATCCCCTACTGACATTCACTTTATAGATACAACCATTCATATCAGGGAAAATAATTTATAAACCATCATATATCAAAAGCCCCCGGATAAATCATATTATGTAATGTATGATAGCTTTGACCCTGACCACACTAAACACTCCATCATTTACAGCCAGGCTCTAGGATATAATCGGAAATGTTCGAACGCAATTGAAAGGGACCACCACCTAAAAACACTCAAAGCGGACTTCAGTAACAGGGGCTACAACCCAAAGATTTTGGATCAAAACATTCATACAGCTACCAGGATTCCCAGAAGTCAACTTCTGCAATACAAACAAAAATCAGAAACAAATCGAATTCCTCTAATCGTCACATACAATCCCCAAATAAAGACCCTCAGAAAAATAGAAAAGGATCTACAGTGTTCACTTCACAAGGAGTGGCTCAAAAACATATTCTCAGAAACACCACTTCTGGCATTCATGCAGCTTCCAAATCTAAAAATGGAACCTATTCTTGTTGCAAAAAATAATGCAAAACCTGCCCACACATCTGTTAGGGCTAGGCCACACTAGCACATTTTTTTGTGCATTTTCGCTCGCGGTTGCGCCCACGATTTTTGCTAAATGGAAATTGCGGGAACGCGGAAATTCCATCAATTTTTGATGTGCATGCATTCGCGTATTGGTAATGCATGCGTTCACCATTTTTGGTGCGTTAACGCATACGTTTCCATAGCGGAAAACAGCAAAGCGCATGTGCAAACTCAAAACGCACAAGAATGCAATAACGCTTGCGATTGTGTGGGCGATTTTGTGCGTTGTAGTGGGGTCTGGGCCTAATTCAAACAAAATACAGATTCCAGGCACATTAGAGGAATACAGCATCCATGGCAAATACAACTACTCTTCATCCAACATGATGTACAGTACAATACAGTGCACTAGATGGACTATATATAGGAGAAACTGGCCAAAGCCTGAGAAAGAAATACACACCACCGCTTTACTATTACAAATAAAAAACTGGACACACCAGTAGGGAACCATTTTAACAGCCCTCACCACTCCATAAACAATCTAAGAATCTTGGTCCTTGAGGGAAACTTTAATACAGAAAATTAAAGAAAGGTATGTACAAATTAATGAAAACTTTCAACTCTCTGGAGAAGGGACTGAACCTGGACCTTAGATTAATGACAAACAATATGTAAAATTAAGAACTGCCTGCACCAAGCCAGAAATACAAACATCTGTAGAGACACTAGGCCAGTTAATTACATAGAATTCCTTTTACTTCACCCTTCAGTAACTCACCACTATTTATATCAGCCACTTTGATCCACAGTATCTTGTACGACTTTGTTAACACCTTCCACACAGATATACCTTTTTTTCTGGTTATTTGAACTATGAGCTTAAAGGACAATTATACTTACCATTTCCCTGATCCATTCCTACAAAGTACCTAGGGTGGGGACCTAAAACGCTAAGTCCTCACCTCTGGGTACTTTACAAAAGTCCTGCACTACTTACTTGTAATCTCCGATCCTCCCCACTGGCACTGTCAGTGACAGTCCGGGAGGCAGCCAATGGGAAGACACACCTCCTTGCAGAAAGCATCTTCCCATTGGCTGCCTCTTGACCTGTCACTCAAAGTGGCAGTGGGGAGGATCGGACCGGAGCAACAAGGGAGATTAGTAGTCAGACATTTGTAAAGTACCCAGAGGTGAGGACTTAGTGTTTTAGGTCCTCACCCTGTGTACTTTGCAGGAGTGGGGGGAAAGGAACGAGGGGGAGGTGAGTATAATTGTCCTTTAATGTTACCCTGTAAAGAAATTGCAGTTCCATCGCACACCAATATGCTTCAACAGTTTTATTTCATACTTGCTGTATATAAAGTGATGTTTCGGGGGAGTGACCCCCCTTCCTCAGGCTTACAGCAACAGATACATGTATACAGATATTACAAATCACCAAACATATAAAGGGTAACCACAGGAAGTGACCTCAAACCTCCAATAACTCCCTCCCCTTTACAGGTCCAACCTAGCAACCTGGATATTTACAAAGTCACAAAACAGCCCTGCATTAGTCAAAAAAACAAATGCAGGTTGTAGTCGCTATTGAAACATTTGGGATACATGGTCCCCATCTGTTTTATCCACCAAACTTTGTTTGAGGCACAAGATTCTATTATCCCCCCGTTTTAAGAGGTGGAACATATTCAAGAACCACAAATCTAAGGTCCTTGTCCGTATGTTTTAATTAATTGAAATATGTTGGAACCTGTAATTTTACATTCCTCAGCCCTATGTCCGATTTATCCTGAGATATTCTCCCCTTGATTGGCTGCATTGTCTCTCCAATATAATGCAAATTACAGGGGCAACATATTTAGTGTTTTAGCATGTATGGTATCCCCTGATGGAGGGTTTGTGTCACGTCAAACTCGAGATCACATGATCTATTTTATTAACATTACTACACTGGGAACACAAGAGGCAGGGAAACATCCCATTCTTCTGTGTTCCCAAAAATGTGGCCGAGATATTATTAGGTTTATTAACCCCTGCTCTGGTGTGGAGACTTCCTATAGATTTACCCCTCTTATAGGACACTAGTGGTATATTCTCAAACTCTTTGATATCAGGATAGGCCATTTTTAGCACCTCCCAGTGTTTTCTTATTATGTTTGTAACTTTAGCAATGCCAGGGGCATTTTGCATGACAAACGGTATACAACCTCCTTCCAACTTCCTCCTTCTGTTCCCCCCTTCCTGTTTGCATTTCACAAGGGCAGTGTCCAAGACATCTCTGGGGTAGTTTCTCTCCAGGAATTTATAATACATATTCCCCAACTGCTCATCCCTCCTAAGGGGTTACCAACCTTTCCACCCTCTTGAATTGACTGATAAGCAAAGACTTTCTCAAGTGCCCAGGATGGTAACTGATAATATTAACTGATTACAATCAGTAGATTTAATAAACATTTCTGTGGGAAAGCCCTCTTCCTTAAACACAGTCACATCAAGAAATAGTATTTTATGATAATAAAAATTTAGGGTATATTTAATATCCCTGTGTAAATTATTCAGCTCTTGATGGCTAAACAATGCCCGGTGAACAGTGGGTGTCCATAGATGAAATCCCTTCTCCTGCCACACCATAAAGGAATTGGCAGAGGAAGGGGCCACATTCGACCCCATAGCAATCCCCCTAGGTTGGCTGAAGAACTCCCCTTTAAACATAAAATAACTGTTATTCAATATAAACTGTAACAGATCAATAAAGAATTGTATTTGGATATTGGTATACAAGCCGCACTGTGACAAAAGCCTCTTACAGGCCGCCACCTCATTAACGTGTAGGATCTGTATGTACAGGCTCATCCTGTCAAGGGTCACTAATATAATGTTATCCCACCTCTCTATATACAATGATCTGAGCTTGTCCAGAAAGGACAAAGTGTCTTTAATGTAAGATTGTGTGTAATAAGTAGATGAGCCTTCCTGTTAATATTACTAGTAGGGTCTCTAACACCTCTATGTTAGAGAGTTGTCCATATATTTCTTGAGATAATAGTCCGTGTCCAGCGCCACAACCGCTCTCTTGTTGGATGGTTTGATCGCTGGACATGGACTTCAAAAGGGCCTTACGTCCAGAGGACGTTAGATTACACCCTCACCCAGCCCAATCACATCACATTTTATCTCATGCTTGACTTTATTAATAAAGGCTTCCACTAAAGGGTATGTACTATTATATATACAGGTCCACTGCATTTCTATATTATTGTGCAGTTTGACTCTGCGTGTGTTTTTTTCCACAAGCACCCATGTCAGATTGAATAACAGAGTTTTGAAGGCTTACTTTCATTCAATCTAACATGTGGGTCTGCGGTCACCAACATGTTTCGGCACTCTCAGACGTGCCCGTCGTCAGGGTTGTGGCATCCAAGATGGCCAAAACGCATTGGTGACTGCAGACCCACATGTTAATTTAAATAAAAAAAATTATGGACAGCAGCACCAATTGTTTTATGCAAGAACAGTATATTCTCAATAGTATAACAAGCTGTGTCTCACCTCTTTCTGCAGTCACTGTTGGTTGATTTATAAAATGAATCTGTGGATTAATAATTAGCTCCCATAATTCAACCCTCTGTGGTGCTAGAATAGTGTGTGTACATATGCTCTTGTCTGTACAGCAGAACAAAACATGCAAATTAAAGCCTGTCCTGACCTCTAGAAGCTAACACCTAATCATGTTATAGAACAGAGATCCAGCATGTCTTCAACACAGAACAGGGATTTTACAGTATACATCATTATGTTTGCAAACATCTCCCCACTCACATGTATACACAACTGCACATTTCTTAGCTTTTCATAAAAAAAATGAGAAGTAATCGTTGCAGTTTATTTCTTAGCCAGCATGAATGGCAGAAAGAAAATTTAAATTGTGTAAGTAAGTCTGGGGTAGAATTTTAGTCTACGGGTGGAGCTGATATCAAAAGGGATATTTAGTAGAAACTGTCAGGGAGTTGTAATACTTACCCTCCACACTTATCTTCCTTCCAGGTTCCTTAGCTGCCGGCAGGTAAGGAGTGCAGAGGTGTTTGTTTTCATGTGGCTATGTAACGCATAAGGGGTATTACATCGGGGGCCTGTGCCGTTTATACAAAACAGCACAGGTCCTGTAAAATGGAGTTAAACCTATACAAACCATTCATTACATCCTAAAGCATGGTGTTAACACCATTTTACCCCACAGAGTTATAAATTACATCTCCCCTCTTATCTTTTGATAGGAACAAAATGAAGGCAAAAATGGCAAGTAAAAGCAGCCAACTATTTAATATTGTTCCAGTTTGGCTGCCGGCAATGTTCATAAAAAATCTTTCTTTACATGAAGTCTGAAAAATAAACTGCAACAGCTGCTTTTAAATATGATGTACAAATTATCTCTGTAGAATATTTTATGTGAATAGAAACAGTGACTACTGAGGTCAGGGGGCATGGCTAATATGCTGGCATGCTCACAAGGCTGTTTGAGGGCTACAAGGAGAGGTTCTCGCAGTAACATGGGAGCTTCCTTACTCTGCAAGGGTGTTTTAAGGAGGAAAGCTTTCACATAGTGGTCAAAAATGTAGGTTCAATTCTCCTTTAGAGACATTTATAATGCAAATGTAAAGAAGAAAAAATAAATCAAAAATGTACATACTGTAATATATTAAAACAAGCACTCAAAATATGTTACATAGGTTTTACAGTGCCCCGTTATCTTATTGTTGCCCTTGTTACTTGCTGCTTTGCAAAACTTCATTAAAGGACAACAATATCAAAAAAAAATAATATTACCCCCATTACATGTCCAAACTTCCAGCAGCTGAAATTACTCACTCACATTTACAGCCGTGGTGCTCTCCCTTAGATATCGCACAGCAAAGATGAGTGCTAACAGCCCGCCTCCTAGACGGCCCAGGGCCGTCGTTAACATTTCACTTGTCATTGACTGGGGAGAATGTCTGTTACAACCTCTCTCCTCCTCCTCTGCCAGTCAAACAAACTTGAACTGTTTGGTTGCTAGGATGTACAGCCTACATAATCAAGCTGATCAAGGGTGGGTGGAGGATTGTTTTCTCACATGCTAGCTTTGAGTGACAGTTACAGGCAAACAGCATTGTTACGCCCCCTTCACAGCATGGCTAATTGAAGGCAGAGAGAAGCTCGAAATCAGGAAAAAAATGTATGGGAAAGGCTGCATACCTGTACTCTTTTGAAAGCAGTTTTAAAAAAATAATGCATTGAGGCAATACAGTTATCCTTTAACAGAAGGCAAGAAAACATTCAAGAGGAATTTAAATAAAAAATTTAATTAAAAAATATTAAATAAAGAAAGATGTAGCAGTGAAAGTGGATTATACACCAAACAGGCTGAAAATTATCTCAGTGTTTAAAGGGCATAAGCTGTATTTGAAATCCATTTATGGGAGTACTTATCAGAAACATATTCTGCTGCATTTTCTATAATGCCATAGAAGCAAAAAAGTTTGCAAACTTTCAAATTTATGTATAAAGACAAATCTCTTTGAAGTCAGCAGACTGGTTCTAATTCTTTCAGCTGGAAATAAATACTGCATCAAAATTGCAATTGCAGCTTTTTTTAGTTTATATATACACGTACTGTGCATACCGAATGTTTCCTGTCCACTGGGAAATAACCAGCTAATGTTTAGAAAATTCTTATAAAACACCAAGGTGGCTGCCAAGTGTAGGAGTTTTCATTTAACCAGCACACATTATTTCTATCAATCATGGCAGCAGCATTTTTTATGCTACATTTGTTTTCTGGGTATGAAAGGTTTTGAAGCTGTGATTTTTATTAATGTAATCAGATGATGCATTTGGTGCTGTGTATACATAAAAAAAAGAATTTCACTTAAGAATTAGTTAAACCTGGTCCTAGACACTTATTTGCATAAATATTTATGAGAAGCTTTTAAAGTGTAAATAGCACAATAGCTATTAAAGAAGTACTATATAGCTCTTAATGCAACACCACTACTAGAGCTGAAGTATGCTGGGAATTTTAATTAACTCACAGCTGTAGACTTAGAGGTCATCTGTTTATTAACAGGATATCCAGTAAATTAATGTTAGGTGGTATATTATTCAATAATAAGAATATTGAAAAAGAGCTTGGATTTTGGTATAAATGTAATGCAGGTTATAAAAACTGATCATTTTAAAAACAGGAGTGAGAGTAGAACCATAAATTACTCACCATAAATATAATTGGTGCTCACGGATAATTACAACATATCTTTGATCTGTTCTGAAGGTTTCCTTCACCTTTCGAAATGAACATTATTGATAATGTAACTTACTAAAAAAAATGTATGTGGCCATCATTGACAAAATGCTTTATGTAGCTTTTTTCTACTGCCAAATATCTAGATCCACATAGAAATCACTACAATACCATCTGTGTGAAAGAAGCCTAACTATTAAATGAGTAGAGATGGCCGAACTTTGCTAAATCCATTCCAATTTCAGTTTCTGAAAAAATATAGACTTCTGAAAAAAATCTGAAATACCTGAAATCAGGCCAATTAAAGTCGATGGGGAGCAAAAAATAAAAAAAGTTTGATTAAAATAAAGGTATATACTGTATAGCAATGGTAACTTAATGTACATAGCTCTGAGGAACCATTTGAAAAAACTTGAAAAAATAAACTTCCTTCGCATGGGCGCTACTTTCAAGCTTCCACATTCCACACTGGATAATTAGAACATATTCAAGGGTTCGAAAAATTTGGTAAACCTCCCTTACACCTCCCATATACGGAATTAAGGGTTCACAAATTCAGTATTTATCCCATGTATACTTAGTCATGGGTTAAATAATTATGTAAACCATTGATAATTCAGAATCATTTCCACAAATTCGAATCCTGAATTTAAAAATTCCTGACAGATCGTTCGATAATTATAGGGGGGGGGGGGAATTGCAAAAAGAAAAATTTGAAATCCGAAAAGTTTGACATGTCTAAGTCCATTGCTAGAATAAAGTCTCAGGGCACAAGGCTAAAGTGTAATCCAAGTGTGTTAGAGGTGCACATGGCAGTTATAAATATCATCAAATCAAAAAGAGACTGGAGAGAGTCAACTGCAATGTTTTTAATTTTATTCCATAGTCATCAGTTGCTTGTTCATGTAAGCGTCAAGATGACCTACTCTTAGCACTATCTGTCATCTTGAATTTTGAGTAATTTGGGATATTTCTACTCGCTAATTCCAGTTGATCATTTCCTGACAAAAGGGATATGGCAAAAAATTGACAGAACTGACATATTCTCATGGTTGCCTGACATACTCTGACAAATGGTGCTATTTAATGCTTGAATTGTTGATAGAAAAATGATGCCAAAAGTTACATGTCATATCGCTTTATTCTAATAATGAGTGGTTTACAGCAAATGTGTTGTCCAAAAAATGCTAGCACAGAAAATGCTCATGGCTGTCATTGATGTTTAAAACGGATTCTAAGGGCTCGTTCACACTATATCAGTTTGTGTCCCTTTTTCAAATGCTGGACTGTAAAACCCCATAGGATTTCACAATATCGTTCACACTTTCTGCGTTGCATTCAATTCCAGTCCATTTTAAAAACGCACTGCTGCACGCATTTCTTTCCATCTAAAATACATGTAAAATGCATAACAACGCATACGTTTGCGTTTCTGTCCATTTTTCACAAAGGATGCCTAGGAGCTCCAGTGATGTAATTTCTAGTCCATAGGGAACACATGGAGAGAAGCCATTTTGTCTTTCATCTAGGAGAGAGGAGTCAACCAGACAGCCTGTCAGTCAGCCAGAAAGCAAGCCAGCTACCAGACAGCCAGTTTGCTATTTTTTGTCACAATCGCAGAAACATTTTATCAACTTAAGAATGATAAAGATGTGAAGGCAAATAATGCCATTTGGCTGGAAACTGCAAAATAGCTTTTTGGCACAAAATGGGCAGATTTGTCTGAGAGGCAATGCAGGGCAAAAGGTATGTGCCTAATTATTTTAATAGTAATTAATACATTTTTATTTTAGTAGTAATATATACATTTATTTTATGTTAATTGAAACAAGTAATATTTTATGTATTTGTTTTTTTGGACACCAATGTGCAGTAGTCTCCATTTGCTGTGGTCTCCATCTTGAACTGGCAATGTGCAGTAGTCTCCATGTGCTAGGGTCTCCATCTTGAACTGGCAATGTACAGTAGTTTCCATGTGCTGTTATCCCTATCTTGAACTGACAATGTACAGCAGTCTCAATGTGCTGTTGTCTCTATCTTGAACTGACAATGTGCAGTAGTCTCCATGTGCTATGGTCTCCATCTTGAACTGGCAATGTGCAGTAGTACATATTATATACAATTTTCCTTTCAAGTTTAACAAAATACTGTGAGAGTTTGTCTCTTAGACTTATGGCACTTAATGTGCCCCTTGGCACTGGACCATGCATGCTACTGGGCATAGTACAGTCTGTGTTCTCCACAAATGTTGCCCCCCCCCTTATCAGGGACAGCGTTATTTAGGAGACATGTAGCTTTAATTACCTTTACAGCTTAATTTGGCTTCATTTGGATTGCCCCGCAAAGAATTTGCCACTTATTGGCCAGAATTCCAAAGGCGCATTCCACCATTCTCCTTGCACTGCTTTAACAGTAATTAAAGATCCTCTTAACATGAGGCAGTGCCCTCTGAACATGAACATGACATGTTCATATAAGGCAAATACCTAATCTCCTACAAACATGTAAGGATAGTACCATAAGTCAACCACAGCAAGCTGAAGGAAAGAAAAATATTTCTTATAATTAAAATACTGGCTTCCACTGCATGGTGGCATCACAATTCTAATATACTTGCCATCAATGGCCGCACGCAGTTTGGAAAGTTATTCTTCAACCAGAACATATTACTTATTTCCATTTTTTTTTTTTTTTTCATTTTTCCTTGTTAGGGAAAGGTAGATATGTCGGCTGGAGCTACTTCCACATCAGTTTGCATGTGTGCAGTACAGATCACCCCATTTGAAACTCAAAATGCATGGAGACATAGCTGTGTCCAGTTGATAGAAACCTGTTTGAAAAATATCTCCTGTCAACATGTTGTGCATCCTAACTTTCACTCATACACACGTGTGCTCACAACTCGGCTGATCATTCCCGGCCTGCACACCACAACACAAGCTACTGCACACTCATGGTCATATGAACATCCACCTCCCATTCCCAGGTGTCCACAGTCCACAGGCAACACCAAAAAAAAAAAAAAAAGTGTACCAAATAAAAAAAAAGGGGATGATGATGATCTAGTCACTTTATTTAAGTCAGTAATGGAGTTGATGGAAGCAAAGAAGAAAGTGGTAGGGAAGGTTCTTGAAACTTTGTTACAGGATCATATCCTTGACTTTGTCTCCAGAACTAATCTTAGTAGTAGTCAGCATGGATTTATGAAAACTAGATCATGCCAGACAAATTTAATTGTTTTTTATGAAGAAGTGAATAAGAATTTAGATTCTGGCACAGCAGTGGATGTGATATACTTGGATTTTGCAAAAGCCTTTGATACTGTGCCACATAGGTGACTAATGTATAAACTGAGGACTGCTGGCCTAGAAGAAAACATTTGTCAATGGATAGAGAATTGGTGATTGGATTGCAAACAGAGAGTGGTGGTTAATGGAGCTACATCTATGTGGGCTAAAGTTCTAAGCGGAGTGCCTCAGGGCTCTGTACTGGGGCGGCTTCTGTTTAATCTGTTTATAAATGACTTAGAAGGGGGCATTGGGAGCAAGGTCTCAGTGTTTGCTGATGACACTAAACTATGCAGAGCTTTGGAAACTTCAAATGATGTGCAAGTGCTGCAAGCTGACCTAGATAGATTATCAAAATGGGCAGCAGAATGGCAGATGAGATTCAATGTTGATAAATGTAAGGTGATGCATTTGGGATTTAATAATCCCTGTGCCACCTACACTATAAATAACTGTTGGAAGAAAAGAAGTTTCATCTTCAGTTTAGGAAAGGTTTCTTTACAGTGAGAACAGTTAAACTGTGGAACTGTCTTCCAGCAGATGTGGTAATGGCAAGTTCATTGAATAGCTTTAAAAATGGCCTGGATAAGTTTCTAAAACTAAAAAATATTGAGAACTACTGGTATTAATACATACAGTATACTGTAGATCTGGTTGATAGGGATACTTTCCGATTGCTGTTTGGAGTCTGGAGGAAATGTTTCCCCCTTTTTTTAGCTGTTTTTTTTTTGCCTTCGTTTGGATCAACTGTTAGAAAGGGTTTAAAAAAAGTGAATAGGTTGGACTTCATGGATATATGTCTTTATTCAACCTCAGTTACTATGTCAATTACTATGTAAGATAAAAGTCTAGCATATGTTATGGCTTGTCCCCTTGCACCTTTAATTCAAAGGGTCCCAGGGGAAAAACACATAAGCTTACACGTTGCCCTTTTGAAGACTATACAATAATTTATACCCTCATTGGGCACACAAACAACACACACTCCACAAGACTTTCCAGCACATGCACCACATACCATCTGGACCATATTCCCCTGTGCCCTATACTCAAGTCATACCCCCTGTCAGACAATATACTTCATACCGTCAAAATTCTCCAGTATCATACATAGAACCCACCTATGCAACACTTAACCCACCATCATGGCCAACCAGTCAAATAAGCTCAGAGTTCCATATGTTCATCAATACCAACCATGACAGACTTTCTGTTTGCCGTTGTAAAGTTTTTTTTGTTTTTTTTTTAAAGCACTTTGATATATGTGGTAATATATCTGTGTTTGCACAGCTCTCCCCAGTTTTTACTAAATAAAAAGTTGTGTTTGGTAATATGGTGTATTTGCTATAGAACATTAATTCAATTACCTCGGACAGTGACCTCCAACCTTCTCGCAGCACTTTGTTGCTTGCTGTCTGCTTTTGCAGTGAGAATTGTTGTAGTTTTCAAAAACGTGGAAGGACACAAGTTGAACACTGAAAGCTGCATCAGTAAACATGTATTAAAAAACTACTCTTACTTTCAATAGACATCCAAATGTAGTTAAAGAACTTTTCTGGATGTTGCCTAAGGTCCTCATACAGCACTCAAAACTCCCCTTTCTCCTGTTGTTACTCCAGCAGGGGAGGCACCCAGTACCTCCATCAGGTTGATACGCTGATGGCACATTATCGCTGCTATCGGTTTGAGAGCAAGGCAACACTCTGCATACATTTCTGAAAGAATAGCCACAAAAATTGCAACTACAAAAATCGCAACTAGAAACTAGAGATGGCTGAACTTCATTAAAGTCAATGGGGGATAAATAGTTAGAAAAGTTTGAGTGAACTTTCCGAAATATAACAAAGTAAACTTACCTTACTGGCCTCTGGGACCTGGGAGATGGTCTGGGGAACCTGTCCTTGCGTGGGTAACAGCGGAAAAAACGGATTTAGTGCGCACGTGCGCTACTTTTGGTTTGTGCGGGCTGCTTTTGATAATCCATATTTTAGAATATTTGGTAAAACTCAACCGGCGATTCTGAAAATCCCCAAATGGCTGGGGATTCCCGAAATCTGCCGATCGAGGATTGCCGAATGGCTGACAATTCCGTGGATGGACGTTCGGGGGTCCCACAGCTCAAAACTGAGACTCCCTCCTGGGTTCTTACAGGGACCATTGTGGCCCTTATAAGGGCTCTTTGGGGCTTAAGGGGTTCTGCAGCTCAAAACCGGTTGCCCCCTCATGGCACTTATACAGTAAGTGCCCTTGTGGCCCTGACAAGGGCCCTTTGGGGCTTAAGGGTTCTACCTATCTGCTGGAGGTAGACTTATGTGATATTATGGTACAGTGAAAATGAATGGTATTATAGTATCTGATGGATTTGACAATTATGAAACATGCATCTTATGGCCTTACTACAGAATAAGGGGTTAAAAATGTGCACAGATGAATGATGCATTTTAATTGGTTGTTGTTTCTTTAAGAGGGTGTAATCAGGGTTGGTAATGGGATATGTCTAGGACTAAGGGGTCCGCCCTGAAACACGTCAGACCTGTATATTACCTGTTCCCAGGTTCCCATTTGGTAATGTTTTTAATGCTTTTTGAATAAAGATGTTTATAACATAAAATGTCCAAAAGACTGCTGTTTGTAAACCTGAACTGTCTGGACTGTGCAGCGGTATCTTTTCTTTCTTTTGAGAGCAGGGAGGAGAAGCTCTGCTACTGCGGGCATATCATAACCAGTTGGAGAGGACTATATATGCAGAAGGACGTAATCTGCCATTAAGATTTCACTGGTAAAATAGTTGGCACACAGACTGGTAAAATGACACTGATAAACTGGTGGAACCTGACACTGGTAAATGGTTGTCACTGCACACCCAGACCCTGGTAAAATGATTGGCACACAGACAATGGTAAAAATGCTTAGTACACAAATCACTGGTAAAATAGTTGGCATGCACACTGGTTGTTTTGAAAACTTAGCACAAACGGGGCTTCTTCTTGGCCAAGGACCCTTGTGCAGTCACATCACCCAGTATTGGGCATATAGGATGTTTTTGGTGTAAATAATATCATACCTCCAATGGTACAATGTTCATTGATACTACTCAATCTATTATTAAATTAATATGTTTCTGAATCCCCTGTTAATTTTTCATCGGTAGTTCTACCACTTAATTGTGTGCAGAGTAGTTGTCTGTAATCCTGAGAGTTTAAAATCACAATTCCCCCTCCTTTATCTGCAGGGTGGATTATAATTTCCATTTCAGAATTTACGGTATTAATGACCTTTCTTACCCCTTGCTGAGTGATTGTATGGCTGATTCTTAAGGCTTGTACACACATACGGTTTTGGCACCGACCCACAACCTCTGACCACAGCACACACCCGCGCCGAACGGCCATTACGGCTGCATTGATCCGCCATGTCGGATCAAAGAACAACCCCCAACAGAATGCATACAAATGTTCGATTAACTGCCATTCGGCACTCACGTGAACGCGCTTGGCAGTCGTGTGCCGTGTGTCAAAATCGTACATGTGTACAAGGCTCACAACTATCTGACCTGAGAAGAAAAACTATAGGAGATGGAGACACTTACCTGCGGACCCGCTCCAGCGCTGAATTCCCCAACGCCTCCGACGCATCTCCAGTCCTTTGCACCGTGCGTGCATGCTGGAGACTGTCAGTGAAGTCGCCACTGGAGCGGGTCCATGGGTAAGTGTCTCCTTAAATTTACCTCCTGTTCTTTAGTAAATCAGATAGAAACCAACTTACTTTTTGATGGACATACCCTTTAATACAATAATAATATGACTGCAGATAGCAATAACATTTACCCGTAACAAGTAACTACAGTTATTGTGGCCATGCAGTCATTATTATGATGAAGATAAATCAAATACATTAATAGCTTTGATTTGTGCTGCTGCTACTGCTTCTACTGGTCTAGCCATGATCTTGTTAAAACCAGATCTAATTTTAGATATACCCAACATCATTCCCATTTATTTGTTTCATCATGCACAGATTTATCATGTCACACTGGCCCACTACCAACTACTCATGCTTGCAGATTATCTGGAAATATAGACCAGACCATAGAAATGAAGACTGTAATCTATTTTTTTTATTTTTTTAAAGGAATGTACTGCATCTACGCTTGCTAATCCATGCTAATAATTTACTTGGCTTCAGAATGTAGAAGAAAATCCTTTTGAGGTAGCTATTTAAGTAACTTGCCTGTGCACACTTACATTTTCACAGGTATGCATACGCAATTCTTTCATTATGATCTTAAGCTGTTACCTCTAAATGTATGCAACTAGAACAATTTTGTGACCTTAGAAACTTAAGTTGTCCTTGCATTGTTTAAAATTGTTCGGTAACATATG
The DNA here is from genome assembly GCA_019447015.1 of Hymenochirus boettgeri. Classification (NCBI taxonomy): domain Eukaryota; kingdom Metazoa; phylum Chordata; class Amphibia; order Anura; family Pipidae; genus Hymenochirus; species Hymenochirus boettgeri. The sequence goes on from CM033474.1 coordinate 153,070,396, forward strand.
CCAAACTACAGAACTCTTTAAGAAAACATATTAAACATTTCCCCTTCAGTAGTAAATAGTATAAAATACTAAATACTAATAGTCCTTTTGATACCTTATTTACAATCTCAGCCCTATAGCAAGCTCTAAGTATCGTGCCCAGATGACCAATAGTCCTTGGCTAATGGATTCCACCAACTGAATATTCAGCTTGAAGGATTTTTATGAGTCAGCTAATTGTCACATTGTGAGTAATTTTGCTGAACCAGTCATGTGTAACAAATATATCCTTCCTACTTTTTCCAGCTCTGGTAAGCTATTAAAGTGTTCATATTCTCAGTTAATTCATTCTGGGATAACTAAAACTATACTTACCAACTGAATAGTGCATGTATGTACAGGAAGATGGAACAACAACACAACATAGAAACACTACATAGAAAGTTCAAGTTACTGTTATTCTGCAAATTAGCATGAAACATTAAGAACATTTCCTTTAAATAAGGTTAACAAAGTAATGATTTTGTTATCTTGACTAAACTTTGCTATGAACAGTAAGTCACAGATAATATAAATGTTCTATTGGAACAGATTATGTAGTGTACAATTAAAAATATTGACCTGTTTTGCTCAGTTTTATTTAAACAAAAAAAAACAACAGACATGCGGGGTGTGGTTTATGTTTTTTAAGGGTCAATGGTACATGTGTTTGTGATCCTGAGTGGTCCAAGTTCTTTCTCCTTTGGATGTCTATGCTGTTGGAAAGCACACAGGTTTAATATGAGGCTAGAGGATACTGCTGACTGTATATATACAGTCTACAATCTGGGCACTCACCTCCTAATGAATGAATACCCCGGTGCTACCAATAGATTCCTGCCAACAAAGTCCAGTGAACACAAAGGGATTTACAGTAGGAACAAAAATGCCTTCTATTGGCAACATTAAATAAAGGTGATGTTCCAGGCACTTGGCTTGATAAAGGCCTGGCACACAAGGCTGAAACGTCGCCTATATTTAATGTGGCAAATTGAAGGCATTTTTGTTAATACTGTATATCCCTATCTGTGCACTGGACTTTGTTGGTACACACACACAAACACACATAATTGAAAAGCCTTCCAACCACGTTAAGGTAACCCCAGTCTGGAAGGTCCTAACTTGTAACCTTTTTTACTTTACCTGCATTTCTCATATTTGCTCATTGGATCAATATAGCAGGCTTTCTCTCACTGCGGTTACCTTGATGTGGTTGGAAGCCTTTTCATTCATGTGATCACAGTAATATTATTATTATTATTATTATTATTATTATTATTATTATTATTATTATTATTGATTTATATAGCGCTAACATCTTCAGTGGCACTTTACAATTATATAGTCATACATTACATACAAGGTAATACATATTATATAAATTCATACATATTACATACACAGGTGATACATAATGTAAATAAACAGAGTGTGGAGTTTCTTACAGCAATACCATGATAAAATAGGAGAGAGGACCCTGCCCAAAGAGCTTACAGACTAGAGGATATGGGGGTGAGACATAAGGCTGCGGGAATCGGAAGTCTGTAAATAGATTGGCATTGGAGGGTGATAGGCGGGTTGGATCATATTGGGTAGTAAGAGGGGTAATGTTTAGGCCAGGTTATATGCTATCCTAAAAAGTTGGGTTCAAACGTAACCTTAAAACCCACCTTTTTAGACAAGCATATAACCTGGCCTAAACATTACCCCCTTACTACCCAATATGAGTCTGTAAGCTTTTTAGGCAGGGTCCTCTTTTCTATTGTATCACGGTATTGCTGTAAGAAACTCCTCACTCTGTTTACTTATATTATGTATTACCTGTGTATGTAATATGTATGACTTTGTATAACATGTATTACCCTGTATGTAATGTATGACTATGTAATTGTAAAGTGCCATAGAAGATGTTGGCGCTATATAAATCAATAATAATAATAATAAGACTTTTTTCAATAATAATAATAATAAGACGTTTTTTATTCAAACCTCTAAAACATGATGCATTTCCGCTTGCTCAGTAGCCGTCCTCAGGTGTGAGGAAGGGGGTTGGACCCCCGAAACGTTGTGTGTATTTGGCATTTATTGTTTTCAGCGCTTAAATAAATGAGTATGTTTGAATACCATATTGAGTGTGCCTACCTACAAACTATATATGACTGATTATACTTACCTGCAGTGGCACAGGTTATAGGAAGTGCACCTCAAACCTCAGGGCTACCACATTGGATTGAAATTTTTTTAGTATGTATCAATGCCCGTCAATCACTTAGTCACACATTTATAGGTGGGGTTATAGGGTATATATGTATGGTTCACAAGTGATATGGTTATATCTGAGGAAGAGAACCACTGAGCCCCCGAAATGTTGTATGCTTTGTTAATAAAGAATTGGACACTTAAATAGTATGTTTCTCTCCATCATGTAATTTGCAGAAAAAAATATCCTATATAGGAGTGTGCTCTTTTTAATAAAGGATGCATTTATGGAGACCACAGTTCCCTTTTAACCTGCCTGGGTTTCAGCATATTAAAAACAAACAAATAAGAGATTATAATAGAACAAGTAAGAACAACATCACTTTTCAGTTGTTGAGTTGTGGCACTCACAGCTACGGTATGATAAAAGCTGGTGTACTTATGGGTACTAAATATTGCTTGGGTTTCTAGCTTCTATTCTTCCATTCCATAAATAAAAACATAGCTTCTTTCATCTGTGTTCTTTTAAAGTGCTTTCTACTAAACTTATGTTAATTTAGACACGCTTCAGCTGTATAATTTGGGTGTAAAGTGTGCTAACTGTATTTATATGTTTACCTGTATATAAGCAATCAACAGCCCAAAAATGTTTATATTGCTAGAGAGCACTTCTTGTTATTATGTATAAGTACATAAGTGAACAAGACAAAATTATACAGGTACAATGTTTTATATAAAATGACAATTTGTTGTAAACAGAAATTACAAAGCAAGGTAGAAATCATGAAAAGTGCCCTGTTTACTGAATAACAGATGTGAAAATCTCATTGTGCAAGGGGCCCTAAGGGAATTAAAAGGATATGGAATGTCAAAATATGACTATTGTTTTTTTCTAGGGAATCTATGTATATCGGTAAAATATTTTTATTTGTCTAGCATTATTGGGTATACAGCTGTTCTTCTAGCACATTAAAATGCAAACAAGTGGCTAGCAAAAGAGAAACATCTGAACAAACAATAAAGATATAAACAAACAGATGCCACAATTTAAATTATATGCCTTAAAGCAAAGGAAGTATGGTCCCTTGCATGAAGAGCTAACAATTTAAATGTTTCCTAGTCTTGTTTCTTTGTTGTGGCCAGCTCTGAGAGAAAGCTTGAAAAATCAGAAAGCTTGATATGGAAGGCATATTTCCTTAGCAGTTATTTAAATGTTTATTAATTAGTCCATTATTGCATAAATTTACCATATTTTACTGCATATTTACATACAGTGCTAAGACCCTAAGCTAGAATTTGTAGCAATTTGAGATAATGAGTAGAGATTCTCCCATTGTCCAAACAAAAAAATTCCTGGGCATCTGATAGGAAAACAATTTGTTCATGCAGTGACTGTAAGTAACAGCTTTAAATTTAGGTTCAAGGATATCACGCAAATTGCTGTAGGCATTAATCTTAATTTCCATCTATCTAAAATGTATATTGTTGTCCTGTATAATAAATAGCATTAGTACTGGAGTTAAAATCTTGCTATTCTATAATTATGTTTTAACCTTAATTGGAGATTTAAAGTCAGCCAATCACTGACGCGGATGCCAATGCGGCCCCTTCTGCTTGCTTCCGTGCAGGGAAAAGGTATGGTAGACAAGTAGAAGACAGCAAGGGAATACTGGATACCCACCTAATTGTCTACTATACATGCATGCATGCCTGAGGTGGAGGTGTGAGGGACTGTTGAAAATTTTGGCTAGTATCTGCCAGTATGTGAGCTGATAACTATCACGAATTTACTGCAGCTGTTATAAATAAGACTGGGAGATATACATACTCCTTTCTACATAGTAAAATAGTAGTTGAGGTTGAATAAAGACATATGTGCGTCCATCTAGTCCAGCCTTTATACCCTACTCTTTTTACTCTAAATCGTAATACCAGTTATTTTAGAAACTTATCCAGCACATTTTTAAAGCTATTCAATGAACTTGCCATTACCACATCTGCTGATTTCACTGTTTACTCAACCTTTCCTAACCTAAAAACACCCCTAACGTGTCTAATCTGCCTGCATATTCAAGCCCCTTTATTTTCCTTATTATTTTAGTTGCCCTTCTCTGAACTCCTTCCATTTTCAAGATGTCTTTTTTGTATATTGGATTCCAAATTGAACCGCATATTCCAAATGAGGCTTTACCAGTGCCTTGTAAAGAGGAAAAATTATATTTTTCTCCCTTGAATCTATTCCCCTTTTATACAAGACAATATCTTGCTACAGTAGCTCTAGCTGTGGCTGCCTGGCATTGTTTGCTACAGCTAAGTCTGTTATCTACAAGAATCCAACCTTTTTCCATTTACCATTCACTTAGCTGAAACTTATTTATGGTGTCTGTGGCACAAGGATTGTTAAACCCCCAAATGCTTCTCTCACATTTATCAACATTGAATCTTATCTGCCACTCTGCTGCCTATTTTGATAATCTATCTAGGTCTGCTTGCAGCAATTGCACATTGTAAGTTTCAGAAGCTCTGCATAGTTTAGTGTCATCAGCAAACACAGAGACCTTGCCCCCTTGTAAGTCATTTATAAACAGATTAAAAAGAAGAGGCCCAAGTACAGAACCCTGAGGTACTTCACTTAGAACTTTAGCCCACATGGATGTAGCTCAATTGACCGCTACTCTCTGTTTTTGATCCGACAACCAATTTTCTATCCATGTACAAATGTTTTTTCTAGGCTAGCTGTTTTTAATTTATACATTAGTCACCTATGTGACACAGTATGAAAAGTTTAGCCAGATCCAAGTATACTACATCCACTGCTATGCCAGAATCTACTTACTTTTTATAAAAACCAAGTAGATTTGTACGACAAAATCTGTTTCTCATACAGTAAATCCATGACTACTACCAATTAGATCAGTTCTGGAGACAAATGGGGCTACGTACCGAGAGCCGCTATTGCAATATTGGGTCTTTAAGTTCTGTTAATGTCTTAACGGGGATTTATCAACACTTAACCTGACTTTTAGAGGTAACTTTGGATGCGTGTGTTATTCTCGTTAACTTTGCGCGTCTAGACAACGCAAGTAATGTACCAAATTTTAACACCATTAATGCGTGAATGTAAAGTGATATTTTAGAGCGTTTGGAACGCCAACACAATGATGGTCTTAATCAGACATTAACAGGAAAAGTCCTATGTACAGAGAGGCTGTAAATGTGGGCATTGCTCTCATGTGCTTTCACCTTCACGATTGGCCCATTTTGTAATATGTAATTGGTTGACACAGACCAATCACAAAGCACGCATCCATGTGTGTAGCAAGCAAGCTTTTCTTTATGTTACTGTATATATGCAACGCAAATATTTTTGCTGCATATATATTTTTGAATGTATGTTCATTCTGAACTATCGTTTGTGTTGGTAAGCCAACTACTTACTAACATAAACCATTAGTTAAAAATAATTTGGTTAATATACAAAAACTATATATATATATATATATATATATATATATATATATATATACAAACAAATGTGTGCCCGTTGGTGCACAGTGGGTTTTTTATGTGTTAATTTTATATAGTTTAATTTGCTGGAGTGTTAGTTACATATATTTATTAAAATATATTAATATATAATAAGTGTAAGCTACCCGCCACTTACAAGGCCCTCCATATTAGGGTAGTCCTATCTAAGAATGACATATTTTAAGTAATAATGCTTTTATTTTTGTAGTGTAATTATTATGTTTAAGATACGTTTTTACCTAATGATAACTTCCTGCGGCACTTGGAGCCTTTTCCGGTAGTTCCGTCTTCCAGGGGTAGTTTGCGGCTGGTTGCGGCTGAAAACCAGGCCCCGCCGCGAGTGTTGGGAGGCTCCGCTGGGCTTCCCGCGGCACTTGGAGCCCTTCCCGGTAGTTCCGTCTTCCAGGGGGTGTTTGCGGTTGTTCGCGGCCAAAAACCAGGCCCTGCCGCGAGTGTTGGGAGGCTCCGCGGGGCTTCCATCGGCACTTGGAGCCCCAGACCAGGTGCTGTCAAGTTGTATATGCAGTTGTATGCAGTTGTCCGCGGACGAAAACCAGGCTCCCAGGCCCCGCCGTGAGTGTTGGGAGGCTCCGCGGGACTTCCCACGGCACTTGGAGCTCTTCCTGGTAGTTCCAACTTCCAGGGGGTGTTCGCGGCGAAAACCAGGCTCCCAGGCCCCCCCGCAAGTGTGTTGGGAGGCTCGCGGCACTTGGAGCCTTTCCCGGTAGTTCTGTCTTCCAGGGGTGGTTTGAGGTTGTTCGCGGCCAAAAACCAGGCTCCCAGGCCCTGCTGCGAGTGTTGGGAGGCTCCGCGGGGCTTCCATCGGCACTTGGAGCCCCAGACCAGGTGCTGTCAGTTGTATACATACACCTGTAACACATTAACTCCCTCCTCCAGCTAATCCCCAGGGCTCTCAAGCGAACAGGCAGCGTCTCAATACCTTGCAACAGCAGGGATCGCCCACCATTTCTATAGGCAATGCCTTCTCTCCTGTTAAACGGAACACTATTGGCTTTTACCTGGATTACGACCAATGTGTGAGAGGCTTTGTTAGATGCTGTACTTTAACACATCGGAGTAAAGAGGAACCTGGTGCTTGTTTAATATGGGGTTATTCCTATTGGCTGCTAGAATACAGTCGGCCACTATTACAGTAATGTGACAATTTATAATAATTGTACTACCTGGAAGTGATCATTGTGAGCACTGCTGCAACAGAATAGGAGAAAGAGACAGACAGAAAGAGAGAGAGAGACAGCAGATAGAGAGAGAGACAGACAGAGAGAGACAGACAGCGACAAGAGGAGAGACAGAGAGAAGACAGACAGAGACAGAGGGAGAGACAGAGAAGAGACAAACAGAGAGAGACAGACAGTGTCGTTTGGCCACTCCCACCCGCTTCCACTACACATTGCATCAGGTGTGAACACTCTCCCACAATGCAATACAGCTGGATATCATCTACACTTACTGGGAAAGCAAACTTTGTTTGATTGGCCATTAACTCGCACATGCTCAGTAAGTCTCTCCACACATGCAATACAGCTGGATATCATCTACACTTACTGGGAAGCAAACTTTTCTTTGATTGGCCATTAACTCGCACATGCTCAGTAAGTCTCGCATGCATTGCGCAGGATGTGATGTAGTGCACACAGCAGCTACCAGAAGCACACCTATTGATAAGGACAATAAGGAAATGGCAGCAAACTTCCATGCAGAATTTAATAATTTGAGAGGTGTGTCTATAGCTCCCATTTTGACCAGTCCATTCAAACGTGGGGAGATTCTGTAGGTTAGTACTTTTTTATTTTTTATTTCATATGCCATTTACACCTGTTACACACTTATATATCTTTATTTTGTACATATTAATAAACTAATTCATGTTATATACCTTTTACATTACAATATACACTTTTACTATGTATAATGTTATTTTAGCCTACCCCCACCTACATAGTACAAGTCTAAAAACTCAATGCAATCTCCACAAAATGGAAAATAATTTTATATAAAGGAAGGATATATATATATATATATATATATATATATATATATATATATATATATATATACACTGTATATATACTGTATGTGTGTCTTTTTAGGAGAAATGACACATTAAATCATGTAAGTTCTTAGTGTGAAGGGCTACAACTATTTTTAACGCATCTTCTTCTGCTGGAAGTGTTTTTGCTCAAGTTTACAATACATAAGAATAAATATATTCTATTCATATATCCATTTTATGACTTTTAATTTGGCAATAAATGGTGTGAGAAATGTTGTTGATTCTATGTAATGCAATGTACCACAATTTACGCAATTCCACTACTAAAACACACACGCGTGACTTTACCACTAAGTATCAAGACTTAAGCAAACTCTAGTACTAAAATACAAGTTAAGCTCTTAACGTGACTTTCTAACGCAAACACTTTGTGCGTACTATTAATTGCAAATGGTTTATTGAAGTAACGCTCTTTCACTTTACACCATCTTTGCAATACCGGCTCTCGGTACACAGCCCTAAAAGTTTCCAGCACCTTCCCTACCACTGATGTTAGGCACATTAGCCTTTTCAGCATTCTCGGTAACCATTTTAACCCATTATTTAATGGTCCCACATTCTCTGTGTACTCATCTTTTTACTACTGATATACTTAAAAAAACATTTTGGGGCTGGACTTGCTTTGTTCTGCTATCCGTATTTAATTTTCTATCTTAGCTACTTTAATTGCTTTCTTGCGCTCCTTTTTACAGATTTATAATCCCCATAAGCCTGTTCTGTTCCTTCTGATTTCAAAATTTTAAAAGCCTTTTTCATGCAGGAGTGGACCTAAGGTATAAGAAATAGTTGCCATACTGTGTTTGCATTTTTCTCTAAAAGGAAATAGTTTTTATATAATTAAGAAAAGGGTTTAGCGCAAAAAAATTTATACTTGATTTTTATTGAATAATATAGAGGAAGTGGTAACATCAGTACTTGACTATGATTAAGGGCACTATCGCTGTCCAAATTAAGGAGATCCTTAACCTAGCCTTTCCATATTGCTGTGATCCATCTAAGAGATTATAAAAGGTATTAAATTAAACAATCTTTTAATTTGAGACCTATTATGGTGCTGCAGCTTTTTTTCCTTCCTTGTTCTTATCGCTGTTTCAGAGGAGAGGGTGCTCCTCAGCTAGACATGCACATGGAGGTCGCCCATGTGATTGCTGGTGAAGGGGGTCAGAGCTGTCAACTTCTTCCTAATTTTTTTACACTTGTTCCCTAAAGGTAGAAATTTAGAAATGTAATATTTTAATACCCGTTTCAAAGTGGTCAGCTTCTGTTCAATATATTTACCTAGGAACAAATACCCCCAGTCTATGAGCAGGAGTGATTTCTTCAACAACATAAAACTAGCTTTACTAAAGTTAAACGTTTTTGTTAACCCAGTGCACTTTTGTTTTTTGCAACCTATATTAAATTACACTATATCATTATCATTATACACAAAGCTTCCCATTACATTCATCTCCGAAATGAGCTCAGGTTTAATAGATATCACCAGATCCAAAAACACATCCTGTCTAGTAGGAAATTCTACAATCTGTGAAATTTAAGAACTTGATACCTTTGAGCTGCTTACTCCAATCTTTGTCAGGGTAATTGAAATCTCCCATAACCAGAACATGCCCCATATCAGCAGCCTTTGCCAACTGCATATGGAGATTGCAGTTGGGCGGCTTATACATACACCAACAATTATTTTACCCACTTTCTTGCTTCAGAGATTATGTATCAATGCCCGTCAATCACTTAGGCACACATTTATAGGTGGGGTTATAGGGTATATATGTATGGTTCACAAGTGATATGGTTATATCTGAGGAAAGAGACCACTGAGCCCCGCAGAATGTTGTATGCTTTGTTAATAAGAATTGGACACTTAAATAGTATGTTTCTCTCCATCATGTAATTTGCAGAAAAAAATATCCTATATAGGAGTGTGCTCTTTTTAATAAAGGATGCATTTATGGAGACCACAGTTCCCTTTTAACCTGCCTGGGTTTCAGCATATTAAAAACAAACAAATAAGAGTATAATAGAACAAGTAAGAACAACATCACTTTTCAGTTGTTGAGTTGTGGCACTCACAGCTACGGTATGATAAAAGCTGGTGTACTTATGGGTACTAAATATTGCTTGGGTTTCTAGCTTCTATTCTTCCATTCCATAAATAAAAACATAGCTTCTTTCATTGTGTTCTTTTAAAGTGCTTTCTACTAAACTTATGTTAATTTAGACACGCTCAGCTGTATAATTTGGGTGTAAAGTGTGCTAACTGTATTTATATGTTTAACTGTATATAAGCAATCAACAGCCAAAAATGTTTATATTGCTAGAGAGCACTTCTTGTTATTATGTATAATGACATAAGTGAACAAGACAAAATTATACAGGTACAATGTTTTATATAAAATGACAATTTGTTGTAAACAGAAATTACAAAGCAAGGTAGAAATCATGAAAGTGCCCTGTTTACGAATAACAGATGTGAAAATTCATTGTGCAAGGGGCCCTAAGGGAATTAAAAGGATATGGAATGTCAAAAATGACTATTGTTTTTTTCTAGGGAATCTATGATATCGGTAAAATATTTTTATTTGTTTAGCATTATTGGGTATACAAGCTGTTCTTCTAGCACATTAAAATGCAAACAAGTGGCTAGCAAAAGAGAAAACATCTGAACAAACAATAAAGATATAAACAAACAGATGCCACAATTTAAATTATATGCCTTAAAGCAAAGGAAGTATGGTCCCTTGCATGAAGAGCTAACAATTTAAAGTTTCCTAGTCTTGTTTCTTTGTTTGGCCAGCTCTGAGAGAAAGCTTGAAAAATCAGAAAGCTTGATATGGAAGGCATATTTCCTTAGCAGTTATTTAAAGTTTATTAATTAGTCCATTATTGCATAAATTTACCATATTTTACTGCATATTTACATACAGTGCTAAGACCCTAGCTAGAATTTGTAGCAATTTGAGATAATGAGTAGAGATTCTCCCATTGTCCAAACAAAAAAATTCCTGGGCATGATAGGAAAACAATTTGTTCATGCAGTGACTGTAAGTAACAGCTTTAAATTTAGGTTCAAGGATATCAGCAAATGCTGTAGGCATTAATCTTAATTTCCATCTATCTAAAATGTATATTGTTGTCCTGTATAATAAATAGCATTAGTACTGGAGTTAAAATCTTGCTATTCTATAATTATGTTTTTAACCTTAATTGGAGATTAAGTCAGCCCATCACTGACGCGGATGCCAATGCGGCCCCTTCGCTTGCTTCCGTGCAGGGAAAAGGTATGGTAGACAAGTAGAAGACAGCAAGGGAATACTGGATACCCACCTAATTGTCTTACTATACATGCCTGCATGCCTGAGGTGGAGGTGTGTGAGGGACTGTTGAAAATTTTGGCTAGTATCTGCCGTATGTGAGCTGATAACTATCACGAATTTACTGCAGCTGTTATAAATAGACTGGGAGATATAATACTACTCCTTTCTACATAGTAAAATAGTAGTTGAGGTTGAATAAAGACATATGTGCGTCCATCTAGTCGCCTTTATACCCTACCTTTTTACTCTAAATCGTAATACCAGTTATTTTAGAAACTTATCCAGCACATTTAAAGCTATTCAATGAACTTGCCATTACCACATCTGCTGATTTCACTGTTTACTAACCTTTCCTAACCTAAAAACACCCCTAACGTGTCTAATCTGCCTGCATATTCAAGCCCCTTTATTTTCCTTATTATTTTAGTTGCCCTTCTCTGAACTCCTTCCATTTTCAAGATGTCTTTTTTGTATATTGGATTCCAAATTGAACCGCATATTCCAAATGAGGCTTTACCAGTGCCTTGTAAAGAGGAAAAATTATATTTTTCTCCCTTGCATAATTCCCCTTTATTACAAGACAATATCTTGCTACAGTAGCTCTAGCTGTGGCTGCCTGGCATTGTTTGTACAGCTAAGTCTGTTATCTACAAGAATCCAACCTTTTTCCATTTACCATTCACTAGCTGAAACTTATTTATGGTGTCTGTGGCACAAGGATTGTTAAACCCCCAAATGCTTCTCTACATTTATCAACATTGAATCTTATCTGCCACTCTGCTGCCTATTTTAATAATCTATCTAGGTCTGCTTGCAGCAATTGCACATTGTAAGTTTCAGAAGCTCTGCATAGTTTAGTGTCATCAGCAAACACAGAGACCTTGCCCCCTGTGAAGTCATTTATAAACAGATTAAAAAGAAGAGGCCCAAGTACAGAACCCTGAGGTACTTCATTAGAACTTTAGCCCACATGGATGTAGCTCCATTGACCGCTACTCTCTGGTTTTGATACGACAACCAATTTTCTATCCATGTACAAAAGTTTTTCTAGGCAGTGTTTTAATTTATTTAACATTAGTCACCTATGTGACACAGTATGAAAAGTTTAGCCAGATCCAAGTATACTACATCCACTGCTATGCCAGAATCTACTTACTTTTTCATAAAAACCAAGTAGATTTGTACGACAAAATCTGTTTCTCATACAGTAAATCCATGACTACTACCAATTAGATCAGTTCTGGAGACAATGGGGCTACGTACCGAGAGCCGCTATTGCAATATTGGGTCTTTAAGTTCTGTTAATGTCTTAACGGGGATTTATCAACACTTAACCTGACTTTTAGAGGTAACTTTGGATGCGTGTGTTATTCTCGTTAATTTGCGCGTCTAGACAACGCAAGTAATGTACCAAATTTACACCATTAATGCGTGAATGTAAAGTGATATTTTAGAGCGTTTGGAACGCCAACACATGATGGTCTTAATCAGACATTAACAGGAAAAGTCCTATGTACAGAGAGGCTGTAAATGTGGGCATTGCTCTCTAGTGCTTTCACCTTCACGATTGGCATTTTGTAATAGTAATGGTTGACACAGACCAATCACAAAGCACGCATCCATGTGTGTAGCAAGCAAGCTTTTCTTTATGTTACTGTATATATGCAACGCAAATATTTTTGCTGCATATATATTTTTGAATGTATGTTCATTCTGAACTATCGTTTGTGTTGGTAGCCAACTACTTACTAACATAAACCATTAGTTAAAAATAATTTGGTTATATACAAAAACTATATATATATATATATATATATATATATATATTATATACTATCAAAAGTGTGCCCGTTGGTGCACAGTGGGTTTTTATGTGTGTAATTTATTATTAGTTTAATTTGCGGAGTGTTAGTTACATATATTATTAAAATATATTAATATATAATAAGTGTAAGCTACCCGCCACTTACAAGGCCCTCCATATTAGGGTAGTCCTATCTAAGAATGACATATTTTAAGTAATAATGCTTTTATTTTTGTAGTGTAATTATTATGTTTAAGATACGTTTTTACCTAATGATAACTTCCTGCGGCACTTGGAGCCTTTTCCGGTAGTTCCGTCTTCCAGGGGTAGTTGCGGCTGGGTGCGGCTGAAAACCAGGCCCCGCCGCGAGTGTTGGGAGGCTCCGCTGGGCTTCCGCGGCACTTGGAGCCCTTCCCGGTAGTTCCGTCTTCCAGGGGTGTTTGCGGTTGTTGCGGGCCAAAAACCAGGCCCTGCCGCGGAGTGTTGGGAGGCTCCGCGGGGCTTCCATCGGACTTGGAGCCCCAGACCAGGTGCTGTCAAGTTGTATGTGCAGTTGTATGCAGTTGTCGCGGACAAAAACCAGGCTCCCAGGCCCGCCGCGAGTGTTGGGAGGCTCGCGGGACTTCCCACGGCACTTGGAGTCTTCCTGGTAGTTCCAACTTCCAGGGGGTGTTCGCGGCCGAAAACCAGGCTCCCAGGCCCCGCGCAAGTGTTTGGGAGGCTCCGCGGGACTTGGAGCTTTCCCGGTAGTTCTGTCTTCCAGGGGGTGTTTGAGGTTGTTCGCGGCCAAAAAACAGGCTCCCAGGCCCTGCTGCGAGTGTTGGGAGCTCCGCGGGGCTTCCATCGGCACTTGGAGCCCCAGACCAGGTGCTGTCAAGTTGTATACATACAATACTGTACACACATTAACTCCCTCCTCCAGCTAATCCCCAGGGCTCTCAAGCGGAACAGGCAGCGTCTCATACCTTGCAACAGCAGGGATCGCCCACCATTTCTATAGGCAATGCCTTCTCTCCCTGTTAAACGGAACAATATTGGCTTTTACCTGTTACGACCAATGTGGAAGGGCTTTGTTAGATGCTGTACTTTACAACACATGCGGCAGTAAAGAGGAACCTGGTGCTTGTTTAATATGGGGTATCCTATTGGCTGCTAGAATACAGTCGGCCACTATTACAGTAATGTGACAATTTATAATAATTGTACTAACCTGGAAGCTGATCATTGTGAGCACTGCTGCTAACAGAATAGAGAGAAAGAGACAGACAGAAAGGAGAGAGAGACAGACGATAGAGAGAGAGACAGACAGAGAGAGACAGACAGACAGACAGAGGGAGAGACAGACAGAGACAGAGGGAGAGGACAGAGAGAGAGAAGAGAGACAAACAGAGAGAGACAGACAGTGTCGTTTGGCCACTCCCACCCGCTTCCACTACACATTGCATCAGGGTGTGAAGCATCTCCCACAATGCAATACAGCTGGATATCATCTACACTTACTGGGAAAGCAAACTTTGTTTGATTGGCCATTAACTCGCACATGCTCAGTAAGTCTCTCCCACAATGCAATACAGCTGGATATCATCTACACTTACTGGGAAAGCAAACTTTCTTTTGATTGGCCATTAATCGCACATGCCAGTAAGTCTCGCATGCATTGGTCAGGATGTGATGTAGTGCTACAGCAGCTACCAGAAGCACACTCTTGGATAAGGACAATAAGGAAATGGCACAAACTTCCATGCAGAATTTAATATTTGAGAGGTGTGTCTATAGCTCCCATTTTGACCAGTCCATTCAAACGTGGGGAGATTCTGTAGGTTAGTACTTTTTTATTTTTTATTTCATATGCCATTTACACACTGTTACACACTATATATCTTTATTTTGTACATATTATAAACTAATCATGTTATACCTTTTACATTACAATATACACTTTTACTATGTATAATGTTATTTTAGCCTACCCCCACCTACATAGTACAGTCTAAAAACTCAATGCAATCTCACAAAATGGAAAATAATTTTATATAAAGGAAGGATATATATATATATATATAATATATATAATATATATATATATATATATATACACTGTATATATACTGTATGTGTGTCTTTTTAGGAGAAATGACACATTAAATACAGTAAGTTCTTATGTGTGTAAAGGCTACAACTATTTTTAACGCATCTCTTCTGCTGGAAGTGTTTTTGCTCAGTTTACAATACATAAGAATAAATATATTCTATTCATATATCCATTTTATGACTTTTAATTTGGCAATAAATGGTGTGAGAAATGTTGTTGATTCTATGTAATGCAATGTACCACAATTTACGCAATTCCACTACTAAAACACACACGCGTGACTTTACCACTATGTATCAGACTTAAGCAAACTCTAGTACTAAAATACAAGTTAAGCTCTTAAAGTGACTTTCTAACGCAAACACTTTGTGCGTACTATTAATTGCAAATGGTTTATTGAAGTAACGCTCTTTCACTTTACACCATCTTTGCAATACCGGCTCTCGGTAACAGCCCTAAAAGTTTCCAGCACCTTCCCTACCACTGATGTTAGGCACATTAGCCTTTTCAGCATTCTCGGTTACCATTTTTTAACCCATTATTAATGGTCCCACATTCTCTGTGTACTCATCTTTTTACTACTGATATACTTAAAAAACATTTTGGGGCTGGACTTGCTTTGTTCTGCTATCCGTATTTAATTTTCTATCTAGCTACTTAATTGCTTTCTTGCGCTCCTTTTTACAGATTTATAATCCCCATAAGCCTGTTCGTTCCTTCTGATTTCAAAATTTTAAAAGCCTTTTTCATGCAGGAGTGGACCTAAGGTATAAGAAATAGTTGCCATACTGTGTTTGCATTTTTCTCTAAAAGGAAATAGTTTTTATATAATAAGAAAAGGGTTTAGCGCAAAAAAATTTACTTGATTTTTATTGAATAATATAGAGGAAGTGGTAACATCAGTACTTGACTATGATTAAGGGCACTATCGCTGTCCAAATAAGGAGATCCTTAACCTAGCCTTTCCATATTGCTGTGATCATCTAAGAGATTAAAAAGGTATTAAATTAAACAATCTTTTAATTTGAGACCTATTATGGTGCTGCAGCTTTTTTTCCTTCCTTGTTCTTATCGCTTGTTCAGAGGAGAGGGTGCTCCTCAGCTAGACATGCACAGGAGGTCGCCCAGTGATTGCTGGTGAAGGGGGTCAGAGCTGTCAACTTCTTCTAATTTTTTTACACTTGTTCCCTAAAGGTGTAGAAATTTAGAAATGTAATATTTTAATACCCGTTTCAAAGTGGTCACGTTCGTTCAATATATTACCTAGGAACAAATACCCCCAGTCTATGAGCAGGAGTGATTCTTCAACAACATAAAACTAGCTTTACTAAAGTTAAACGTTTTTGTTAACCCAGTGCACTTTTGTTTTTTGCAACCTATATTAAATTACACTATATCATTATCACTTTTCCCAAAGAATTATGGCCTTTAATGTAATAAACTGAAAATTTCAGTATAGTGTTGCTTTAATTAATTGAAATAAGTACAAAAACCACTGCCTGTGTTTTTAAAGCAACATGCAAAATCTACTCTACCTCATTATAGAACACCTCAATTAGCTTGCACAAAATGAAAAGCATTGCATAGGTAGCAGTTTGAGTTTACTGACCTATATAATTATAGTCCATTATAGGAACAAGTTCTAGAAGCATTTCTATTTGGAGCATTTTGTAATGCTGTAGTGTAATTTTGAAAACACTTTTCCTCAAAGATGAGGTCAAGTAGAAAAAAAAAAAAAAAACGAAGGGCTTAATTAGAAAGTGAATTTAAGCTATTTATATAGAATGAATAGTCACTCTGTTCAGGTTTTGTTTCTGCATGATCCACATGCAGCAACTAATATTTATATTTTGCTTTATATACTGTATAACTATATAATATATAATATATCCTATATATATATATATATATATATCATCTACTATATAAAATAGAAGTACTGTATGTATGTATGTATGTATGTATGTATATACAATATGCATGTGCTCACCTCACAGCCACACCCCATAATGCATCCACTTATAACGGAAATGGACGACGCCCATGAATTCCAATTTTAACAATAAAAAGTCTGTCACTTGCAGAGTGTGATTCCCCAAATCAGTAACCCAGACAAAAGGCCTGGGCTCCGTGTGCTGCCTGACTTCAACAACACAGACACAGAGTCCACTTGCCTCAGAGAGCTGCACACACAGAACAACACACAGAACAACAGCTTCTATAACAGAGGGAATGAGACATTTCCCTTAAGGTCTGTAATTACAATTTGTTTCAAATATAAACCCTGGAAAGACTATGTTGCTATTGGTGATATAAATCACGTTTATATACAAATATAAACCCAGGAAAGACTATGTTACTATTGGTGATATAAATCACGTTTATATACAAATATAAACCCAGGAAAGACTATGTTACTATTGGTGATATGAATGACATTTATATACAAATATAAACCCTGGAAAGACTATGTTACTATTGGTGATATGATTCACATTTATATACAAATATAAACCCTGGAAAGACTGTGTTAATATTGGTAATATGAATCACATTTATATACAAATATAAACCCTGGAAAGACTATGTTACTATTGGTGATATGAATCACATTTATATACAAATATAAACCCTGGAAAGACTATCAATAAAAGTTCTTATCGTTTAAAATGCAATAGTAACACAGTCTTTCCAGGGTTTATATTTGTATATAAATGTGATTTATATCTCCAATAAAAACAAGCAGGGAGATTCAATATAAGTTCTTATCATTTAAAATGGTGCTAATTTTGCCCCAACCAATCAGATCTTATTTAACATTTTAAAGCTAACATCTGATTGGTTGGGGCAAAATTAGCACCATTTTAAACGATAAGAACTTATATTGAATCTCCCTGTTTGTTTTTATTGGAGATATAAATCACATTTATATACAAATATAAACCCTGAAAAGACTATGTTGCTATTGGTGATATGAACCACATTTGCAGTTATTGTCATGCTAAAAAATTTAAAGCAGAGACACCTGGAATATGCTGTAGCAATGGATAGCAAGCCAAGACATCATAACCACGCCCTCAAAGGCATGTCCCCATCATCAAACACCATGGTCAGGGCCATACTGCAACTGTCACACCCCAAAATCACAACCATGCCCCCAAATTGTGTAACCACACCCCAGATATTGCTGTTACAGCCACGCCCCCAAACATCATGGTCACAATCATACCCCAACCATCAAGGCCACATCCTCAAAGATAACTGCCATGCCCCCAAACATCGCAACCATGCCCCCAGATATTGTGGTCACCCCCCAAAAAACATACATCATGGCCACACCCCCAAACATCACAGGTATGCCACCAATCATGCCCACACCCACAAACATGTTCATGCCCCCTAACATTACAGGTATACCCCCAAACACCACACCCCAAATGTGACACCCTCGCCTCGAAAAAAACCAAACCTAGGATGGTTGGGGGGTATGGACTACATGGGAATTACCTGCATTACCTGGACTTAAGCACCAGACAGACACTGCCGACATGTCACACACTTCACAGACAGTTACAACTAAAAGAACAAAGACATCATGGCACTTTTAATTCAGAGCAGAAAGTAACTTTATTGATTGGCATCTAATAGTCAATATAAGTTGTCATTGAGCAAGGATAAAGTGTTAAAGTGCAAACAAAGTAACGTTCTACTAACTAATGTGCAAAAAATACAGCAAGCTTAATAAAAACACAGACAAAGACACCACACTCAAGTGATGCGGTATTCAGTTGCCATCAGCATGTTTTCCCCATGGCATATTCCATGTAGCATGTTTACTAGTAGGTTCACCACAACATTTGTATAAGTGCACTTGAATACTCATATACTTTTTTTTAACATCTTGATTCTATATAAGGCTGTTTAGAGAATTCTGGTGATAGTCTAATTCAAGCTAAATGTGTTGATCCTTTTACAACATTTCTTTTTTTTTCCGTAACTCCCAGTGTGAACTTTGTATCGAAATATGTCACGCTAATGAACGATCATGCCAGTTATTTTCAGTAACATTTGCCAGTTCTTAGTCCATCAAGTCAATGTAAGTAAAATATAATTTTTTTTTTAGATCCAGCCACAAGTAGTGGTCACAAAAATCTCTTTGTTTACAGTATAGTTCCACTTGCCGCCTATTGCTTTCCACCATCTCTAATTACTTATATTTTTAAATACTCATACTGTAGTTGGTAGCAACGTTTCTGTGTGCACCCACGAATATGGCATACCGTTTGATTCAGGACATGTAGCAGATTGATATTTAGTGTTTTTTTTTTACTTGTCAAGCGGGTTTAGGTAGGACTTCAACTTTTGAATCATCTTATTTTACTTTTTCACAATATCTTCTAAATGCACGTAATTCTATGGATTTGCATCTGGAATTGTTCATGTATGTATGAAAGTACGGCACCACTCGCTGAAGGTATGTAGATTCCAAAAAATATATGGTTTGTGGGGGGTATTTTCAGGTTTCAGGGCTGTTTACATTGAAAGAGTATACTGTTCAAATTACAGAGCACTTTGTTTTTTTCTTATATTTGCACTTGTGAATGTATCCCCATTTGAGTTATTTGGTGGCCATGTCTCTGTCAGCACCCACGCATATGGCATACTGTTTGATTCGGGACATGTGGGAGATTGACATTTAGTGGGGATTTTTTACTTGTGAAGTAGGTTTAGGTAGGATTTCAACCTATGAATTGTCCTATTTTATTTTTTCACAAAATCTAAAAGCATGGAGTTCTATTGGTTACTGTGTCTGGAATTCTTCATGTATGTATGAAAGTATGGCACTGTTACGTAGCTGAAGGTGTGTAGATTCCAAAAAATATAGTTTGTGGGGGGTTATTCCAAGTTTCATTTCCTTTCCATTTAAAGGTGTAGGCTGTACAAATTACAGAGCACTTGGATTTTTTTCTTGTACTTGCACTTGTTCATGCGTCCCATTTAAGCTAGTTGGTGGCCACGTCTCTGTGTGCATCCACGCATATGGCATACTGTTTGATTCAGGACATGTGGGAGATTGATATTTTGATATTAAGGGTGTTTTTTATGCTTGTCAATTGGGTTTAGGTAGGATTTCAACCTTTATTTTTCACAAAATCTCCTAAAAGTACGGAGTTCTTTGGATTACTGCATCTGGAATTTTTCATGTTTGTATGAAAACTTGGCATCGTAACGTAAATGAAGGTGTGTAGATTCCAAAAATATATAGTTTGTCTGTTTGCAACAAATGGAAAATGACATTTCTGAAGGAAAGGTAAATGATACCACAAGATGCCATGACAACAGTAAAGCATCCGGATAGATTGTTTGTGGGGTTGCTTCACATTCATTTCTCTAGTGCAATCCAGCCAAAATTTGTTGATAGAGCACCATGTCACAAAGAAAGGTATGGCCAAAAGGGCACCTACGATTGGTAGACAGGTGACAAGGAGTTTCTTTCAAACAGAACAAAAGCACTCCTGGCTTGACAAAGAGGATGTTAAAGGCATTTTTAAATACGGGAGGTGTAAAGCTTGCCAATTCATGACAAATAAAAAGAATACCTTTATGAATAAACATAATCAATTGATTAAAATTAATAACTTTATTAATTGTAAAACTAAAGGAGTTCTTTACATGCTAACATGCAGCTGCCCGAAGGTTTATATTGGGAAATCAACACGCATGTTGGCTGCTAGAACCCTGGTACATGTCAGGGACATCCGTAATGCTAATCTACAAAGCTCTGTGGCCTGCCACTTTAATGAGGTTCACCACAATGATTTAACCTCATTGCAGGTATGTGGGATAGAAAAAGTAAGTAAACCGCCAAGAGGGGGGGATTGGGATGGTTTGATCCTCCATATAGATATATGAAATGGGCTCCAGGGCCCCCCTTGGCTTAAATGAGGAACTTGTTTTGTTCCTTTAATAGGTTTACTAATTTTAATCTATCCTTACAACTGTTTCCTTTTATGTAATGTATAATAGATAAGCCACATTTCCTTTGTGTTACACTGCTCTAATATTGATTGATATATGTACCGACATCCCCACTCTTTTTTGAAACCATGTCTTTACTGTTATTGCAACAATGTAGAGTTTTGGCTTGGATACCTCCCATTGGACAAGTTGGGACTCTGGGGGGTATGCTAATAAATTGATACATAGATTGGCTACAAGAGTATTTAATGTAAGAAGTAGTGCATGTCATGTGACCCGGAAGAAGGGGCAAGATAGCCCTGAAATGTACGTCGGTCTGTTTGCACGTCTAACTGGGATCCACCATTTCCTTGGATGCTAACTGTTCTCCTGAGTCAGCCTGCTCTTCATTTGCTTCCTGCAGTCCCCTGCTTGGCTGGATGCTTGGAGCGGGAGGCTTTGTCACTGTCTGGTTTAGGGCTAGGAATGCGGGAGTACCTTCGAACACGAGCGTTATCCGGCCCCAGTCAGTGTGCATTGCCGGGCTTTCAATAAAGATACTGGTTGCAGAGTTTGGTTTTTGGCAGTGATCAATTTTGGATACACTTGGGGTCTGATTCTTTATACTTACCTTTTTGGATTTAGACTCTGGACCCTTGCAAGTCTTATCTTCCCAGGGATCTTCTGTGGGTGAGATCTAATCGATCATTCTTTCCATCTGTTGACTATTATTACAGACTGCTAGCCTTTCCATCCACAGCTTCTCTTTTTAGATACAATTATGCTGTTTATTCAGGGCATGTCTTGGATATAGAGATAGTATGGGGTGACTAATTACCTGTTTATACGTGTCTTGATACATATGTTGCACATATTTAATATATCTATTTGTTTTTTTGTATATGGGGGATGGGTATTTTATGTGTCTATGAATAAATCTCATGTTTTTACTTACCTTATTTGTATGACTGTTGTTTCGGTCACTATCGTCCTTACGACGTTCTTTATTATACTACAATATGAGTGCCCATATCTTGTTGGTACTTTGGCACTGTTTATGCGCTGCTTTAGCTGTTATATATTTTATACCATTTCTGCACCGATATTTACAATACCTTTATTGTAGAGCTATATACCCACTGTGTTGCTTATCTACATATTTTATGGCTCAAAGATCATAACATTAAAATTTAGAACCCATGGCCAGTAAACATCCAAGTTCTTAAAAACAGATGGACAAGCAATTTGTGATGAACGGCACGGCCACACTGCAGCGCAAACGCAATTGCACATGGAAGCGCATGCGATAAAATTGCGGAACGGAAATCTCAGTCGAAACGCACCCGAAAACATTCATTTTCAGTGATTTTTTAAAAACCGCAAGCGCAAACACAGAAAAATCGCAGCAGTGTGGCCTGGCCCTCAACAAGGCAAGAATAAAACTAAATTTGGCCCAGAAGTAGACAAATGGGTGAATTTTGTTACACAGAATATATTGAAATTGACCCTACATACAATTTTTTTTAAAAACATATAAATACATTTTATTTATTTGATAATAAACTGCTTTGAAACTTCAAATATTTCTAATTTTTTTTCTTTTAACCATTTAAATATTTTTTTTTACAAATGCTGAAGTTTAACACATGCTTGGAATGAGCTCACAGAGCAGGGGCATAAACCTTATGGGCAGAGCTTACATGGCTTAATTTCGGCTACTGGTAATGCACTGAATTTTTGAATTCAAGCTGTTGGGCCTTACATAAAATAAGGAATATTATAATTTAGGGATCCTTTGCTCTTAAGTTTATGGGAGTCTAGCGTATTTGGTGGGGTTGTGGTGATTTGTTGTTGAGCAAGAATTGTGTTGAAAAACAGTTATATACAGGGTGGCTGGGCAATCCACATCACACATTTTAAAAAGAAAAATGCCCAATATAAGTTACATTCAAAATATAATCTTTCCTTTTCGTTTGCCCTTTTATTATATTTAATATATGGTAAAAACATTACATTTTAACATAAATTGGGCATTAATATTTAGTATAGTATTTGAGGCTGAATTAAGACATACATCCATCCAGTCCAACCTATCCAGCAATATCCTCATTTCCTGCCTAACTGTTTATCCACAGGGAAGCACCCCCCCCCCCCCCCCCCCAACAAATTTATGAAAGAGAAAAAAAATTCTTACTGACTCCAAGTGGCAATCGGAAATATCACTGGATCAACTCTACTTTATGTATAAATACCAGTAACTTGCAACATTCCTTGTTTGCAGAAACTCATCCAGCTTTTTTTTGAAACTGACCAATGAACCTGCCATAACAACTACCACTGGAAGCTGGGTTCCATAGCTTCACCGTTCTTACAGTGAAAAACCCTTTCCCAGCTTGAAGCCTAAACCTTTTATCTTCAAGTCTTAAGGAATGTCCATTTGTTCTCTGACATGCTCTATTTATTTTTCTTTTTATATATGGAAAATTGTGAGGATTGTGCAGCCACCATGTAGCTATAGAATAGGGATTTTGTTTGGGACAGACATGTCCTTTAAAATTTGAAAATATAGTAATGCAAACTGTTGACAAGATGGTGAATTTCAACTGGAACTCTATTTTCAACCTAATACATTTAAGACCAAGCATTTTATTACTCAACCACCAGTACTATTTCTGCTAAAAAGCCACCAATAAGTCCAGAATTTTCCCCCCAAACTTTAAGTTTATTGCCAATTTTTTATGAAAACTCAAACAAATTTAACATGGTTTGAAGCATCAAGTAAAACCTTCAAAACTTGTAGGACCACTTGTCAGATACAGGGAAATAGTATTTATATAATAAGCTTAAGAACTGCAAACAATACAAATAAATAAAAACATTCAGGTAGTACTTCTTGAAGTTCACAAGGCCATGCTGTAGATATCTGTAAAAAAAAAAAAAAAAAGAAAACAAAGCTGAAGACCATTACTAAAAATAATCTATATAAACTAATGTTTTTTAAATATTTTTTTCTAGTTGCATCAAGTAGGGTATAGCTGGATAGCCGATGCTGTGATAGGAAACCATAGATACTTTACAATGTGACCTTAAAAAATAAAAACTGGTTTATAAGACCTCTCCACATGCAGCAGGGAAAGTCTATTTTCCCCCTCATCGATATTGAATCAAAGAAGCACCATTTTTTTCAACTTTAGGCTCCAGAGAGGTTTTGGGCTATGCCAATAAACACCAAACCAAGAAACTTAAACAGACTCCAGCAACTGCGACTAAATGGCCAAATGTTTCTAAGACAGCTCCCAGTACAGAAGAGACTCACATTCTCTGGAATAATATGGCGATCACGCATGCCCAGCCCATGAGAACCAATATTTTACAGGATCCCTTATAGAACGGAGCTTGTCACATTAATACAAAGAGTAAGTCCCAGCTATTCTAAGTAGTGTCGCTTGACTACTATGATTTTTTTTCAATAGTTGTGGGGTTTTGTTTCACACTCTGAGGTCAGATGTTTGGCCGATCCAGAGTATTTAAAGTCTCTCGAGAAATAAGTGTATTCAACTCTACAGCATGGCAAATTGCATTGTTGGTGTAAGCCAAACGGCATTTTAAATTCAAAAGCAAACATTTGCTAACTTAGTCGCAAGGACTAAATCAGTAGAAAAGTCAGGAATAGGTTCTTATTAGAATGCATCTTCGCTTTTATTTTAGAGTCTGTCGATGAGGTCTTTGGATCCTGAGGGTTCTCTTTAATTTTCCTTTTGTCTTTGCTAAAATGAAAAAAGATACATTAAAAAATTAAAATACAGTATTAAAGGGCATGTCCACCCCCACAAACTATAATCCCCCCAAACTACTGGCCCACCATGTAGTGTGTTTAATCCTTACCTCACATCCCAGCTCCATAGGGTTCGCCTGTAGTCCCCCCCCAAGTCTCAAAACTAACCACCAAGGAGGATAGCAGGTCTCTGCCTGCTATCTAGCCTCGGTAGATATTTGCCATGGCACTGCAGCCCTTCTCCCCCCTCCCTCCCCCTCCCTCCCCTCCCTCTCCCCTCCTCTCCCTCCCGTTCTACTATCCTCCCCCTAGCATTAATCCCCCTTAATATTATGCTCCCCATGTCCCCCAGCCCCAACCGCATGTTTTTTTCCAAAAGCTCCCCAAACTCTTACTTATCTCTCCGCTTTCCTCCGCTGCACTGAATGACCGGCAGCCGCGTCCGTGATTGGCTGCCGCTCAGCCAATCACAGACGCGACTGCGGTCCCGCCCCTCTGCTTGCATTCTCGCAAGCAGAGGGCCGGCAGTGCGGCGGAGGATCGAGGAGGGGTAAGTAAGAGTTTGGGGAGCTTTTTGAAAAAACGAAACATGCGGTTGGGGCTGGGGGACATGGGGAGCATAATATTAAAAAACGATTTTAGGGGGGACATGCCCTTTAAAAACAAACTGCATGTTTTAAATATCCAATAGCCATTGATATTTCTATTGAGGAAATAATTTGTGAAAGTTTAGTTTATTTTTAAATGCATTTTGGAACTTACATTTTAAACCATTTATGTAGAATTACCGTATATACTCGAGTATAAGTCGACTCGAGTATAAGTTGAGGTACCCATTTTACCTCAAAAATGAGTAAACCAATGACTCGAGTATAAGTCGAGGGTAGAGTCTCCCTCCAGCCCCAGGTCCAGGCCCAGGAATAAACCTATTTCCCTGCACCCATCTTCTCACCCTGCCACTACACTACACTATACAGTACACTACACTACTCCCTGCACCCATCTTCTCACCCTGCCACTACACTACACTACACTACTACAGTACACTACACTACTCCCTGCACCCATCTTCTCACCCTGCCACTACACTACACTACACTACTACAGTACACTACACTACCTGCACCCATCTTCTCACCCTGCCACTACACTACACTACACACTACAGTACATACACTACTCCCTGCACCCATCTCCTCACCCTGCCACTACACTACAATACACTACTACAGTACACTACACTACTCCCTGCACCCATCTTTCACCCTGCCACTACACTACACATACTACTAATGCCTTACCTTTGCAGGAGAGTCCGGGCCCCCGACATCTTGATGGAGGAATCCGGCTGCCGCGTCCACTGATGGTCGCATCCACTGACGTCACGACTCGGCGCCGGTCTAATTTCCGGCGCGAGTCGTGACGTCAGTGGATGCGACCATCAGTGGACGCGGCAGCCGGATCCTCCACCAGTAAGTGACTGACTCGAGTATAAGTCGAGGTTCAGTTTTCAGGCTGTTTTCACAGCCTGAAAACTCGACTTATACTGAGTATATACGGTAACAACAATTTATATTTTGTAAAGTGTCTATTTAAAAAAACTATGGAGGTTTCCTAAATACAGCTACTATACATTCATAGAAGACATTGATTAAAGGATATGTACACCTTAAAAAAAACATTAGCTTAGTAGCAAAGTTGGCTGAAACCATTTTTCTGATGTCAATGCGCGCAAGTGTGACATCATCGCTCCATGACCAAACATGGTGCAGATGACTTCACACACACGCACGGTTCACAATGTAATCACACTCACGGTTGTGCTAACACGCACATTGATGTCATGTCGCATGCGGTGCAACTTGAAATTACCTTTGGAGGCCAAGGAAGCTGGAGGGAGCAGGAGATCTCATCAGGGCGAAGCTGCTGATGCCATTATCTAGGAGAGGGAAGCCAGCAAGGGTAGTGCATGGGAACCTTAAAGGTTAACTATACTTTTAACTTAACTTTTTAAAAATAGAAATTACCTGGGGCAGGGAGGTAGGGTTGATTATTTGATTTTAAGTAAAGGTTTGTTCACACGTGCAATCGCGGGTGCCCACCCACGACGCACAATGTGTATGAACAGCCGTTTCGGCTGATAATCGGCCCGTGTATGGGCACTTTATCGCTGAAACAGCTGTTGATTTGGGGATCGTTGCCCAATCCGCCAGACGGATTTCCGAACGAGCAGCTGTTTTGGCCGATATAGTGCCCATACATGGCCCAATTATCGGACGTTCGTACACATCGTGCATTGCGGGTCAGCATCCGCGATCGCACGTGTGTACGAACCTTAAGTTACTGAGCTCTGTTTGATAATTGTTATTTATTATTGGAACTAAAGTGTATATCTCTTCCCCTGCTCAGCTGAGAACATAATCACTAAAGACAGAGTCAGTGCAGCAGCAGCTGTAGTGAGAGACCTTCACAAACACAGTGAGACTGATTGTTATCCTGATACATTTCAGTTTGCTTTATTCTACAGTATATATTACATAGATTGCACTATATGTCTTGTTTGGTATATAGTCTTTATTAGTGTTTACTTGGTGATGTCCATTTGAGTCACTGGTTTTGTATGTATATAAGTTTTTTTGGGGGGAGGGGTTGTTTTATAGTGTATTATGCTCATATTTCTGGGTTATTGGTTTATTGATTGTTTTTAGCACTACTGCATTTGACTATGTGTGGCACATTGTGCATATAGTATGGGTGAGGGAGTACTGCATGGGAGCTTTAGATTGTGTGGGTGTGTATACATCTCTGGGACTATGAAGAATTTAAAGAAACTAAAGGTGGTTGGGATGACTTATAGGATATGTTAGAATGAATAAAAAAAAAACAATTGTCTCACTATAATCAGTGTTTAAAATCATTAAATGAGACTTGCTAGTTCACAAATTCAAATACCTCAAAACAAATGCAGACACAAAAGTTTATTAGTAATACTTACAATGATAATTAATTGGGGCATTATGTTTAGGCTAGGAAAATATTTGGTTTATTATCTTAAATTGAATAGGGTTAACAAAAAAATTCTTTGTATATAAAACCCAGACTATAGCTTTCTAAAGGACTTGTAGTCCTCAATGGAGCTATTAAAAGTCCATTGGATTCACCACCACTAAGAATAATTGGATGTATATTCAATGGGAACATATACTGGATCAACTGTTAGGTAGGGTTAAAAAGGGGGGTGCAAAGGTTGGACTTGGACATATATCTTTTTTTAACCTCAATTAATCTTGACCAAAACAATCCCGTGGCTGGAGGTTCGGGGGTCCCACAGCTCGAGACCCCCTTCTGGGTCATGACAATGGCCATTGTGGCACTAACAAAGGGCCCTATGGGGCTTAAGGGGTCCCACAGCTCGAACCAGGACCCCCCTCCCCGGCACTGATAAGTGCCTTTGAGGGGGATCCTGCAGCTGGAAACCAGGACCCCCCTGGTCCTAAAAAGGACCTTTTCAGGTCTCTGCATCTTTTTTTCAGCAACACCATCTCCGCTGATGTTGCCAATGCCAGACGATGTTACTGTGGCTGTCAGTGACACCACCAGCGCTGTTGACATCAACGTCGGTGGTGTTGCCAACCTTCTGGCTGGCGACACCAACAACACTGATGTTGCCAACGCCAGTGACACCAACGACGCTGGCGACATCAACGTCACCAGTGTTGCCAACATTATGGCGGGCGACACCAACTCCGCTGGTTTAGCCAATGCCTGATGATGTTACCACGCCCGCACTGGCGACAGCAACATCGCCGGTGTTGCCGACCTCTTGATCCAAAGTCTGTGGAGGTTTGCAGAAGGATAAGATCCTTGTCAGAGCCTTAAGGGCACTTCTAAGTGCCAGGGAGGGGGTTCCCAGTTTCGAGCTGCGGGACCCCGAACGACCGGCCGCAGGATTGTCGGCCGTTCAGCAATCCTCGTGTGGCCGATTTTGTGAATCTCCAGCTGTTCGGAGGCTTCCAAAATCACCCGTTCAAGAATTACTGCATGAAAATCCTTGAACGTACAAGAATTCTCGAATGTTCAAAGATTTTCGAAAATCACGCAAGTCTGGAAAATCGAACTTGTTCGAATAGTTTTGTGTCCATCTCTAGTCTACACATTGTATTCTTAGATCAGGGCAAGATAAGCATGCACAGACCACTCCACTAGTCGATGACCTGCCATGGATGCAAGGGAGAAAAAAAGGCACCTGTAAGAGAAAATGAGATTTAAATTAAGTACAAGTATTATACTATTTAAAACATTTATAAATTGAAAATATAACTCATTTGGAAGAATTTTGCATTTTACCTAGGTTTACACATGTGTAATCTTGACCATCTCTGGGAACACAGCGTGAATGTATTCTTAGATCACGGCAAGATTAGCATGCACAGACCCCCTACTAGTCAATGACCTGCCATGGATGCTATAGGAAACAAGGTTAGAACACATGTAAGGGAAAATGTAAACAAAATAAGATTTAAAATAAGTACAAGTATTTTAGTATTTGAATCATTTATAAATTAAATTATAAATCATTTGAAAGAATTTCATCTTGAAGATTAAGGTAAAACGCGTTACCTGTGTAATCTTGAATATCTCTGGGAATATAGTGTGAATGTATTCTTAGAACAGGGCAAGATTAGCATGCACAGAACCCCTACTTGTCGATGACCTGCTATGGATGCTAGGGGGGAAAATTAAGATGTAAATTAAGATATTTTTAAGAAGTATTAAAAAGTGTAAATAAATAGTAATACTTACTTAGATCATTTTCCTGGAAAATGTGAAAGATGGATAAGACGACATGGGGTCATTTACTTTTCCTGGAGATATCATTTCTCTTCTGAAATAAATATTATTTTTTAAATACGCAAATAACTGCCATATCTAGCCGAATAATGCCATTATTCTTAGAGCCAAACAGTTCTCTGCAGTCAGTGCAGTTGGGTTTTAAATGTGAAGTCCATGTGCAGAAAAACATTTCAATATATACTTTAATGTAATTACGACATGGGAGCATTTAAGATAGTAAAAAGGTTATAGATATAGAATATAAACCTTAAATTGATAGTGGTACTGAATGCTAAAACAGCATGCATTTATAATTACTCATTGTTTATACTTTACTTTATTTTAACTACTAAAAAATTAGGTCTCCAAGCTAGTGTCACACAAAACAATATGTACCACTATTTGGAATCCTCTAAATACAACTGTAGCTTTCTGTATTCTGAGTAAATGTTTTTTAACAGTGTGAGGCACAGGGATTTTGAAAGTCAAAACTTTTGTTTCTTGAAAAAATAGAGCTTTTTATTGGGAGCTTTCAGACAAGTAACTCCAATTCCATACAATAGACTTTGGTACAAAGTAGACTTCCATAAACAAAACAAGATTTTTTGTTTTAGTCAGAAACCAGCACTATTCCTTTGCATTTAACTGAGACTGATTACTTGCAGTATATTCCAGCCTTTTATAGGAGCTGGAGCTCCCATAATGCACTGAGCCTTTTCCTTTAAATCCCTGGCCAGTCTCTTAGAGGCATATGCCTTAACACCATGCTGGAGTACAGGTAAGTACCTCTTTGCAAATTAAGCCTATTCACTTTAGTGATTTTAACTTTCCACAATAATCGTCATTTTGGATTCCTATTTTCCAAACAGTTTTAACATTTAAGTGAGCAGTTATAACTTAAAAGAAAATACACAAACCTATGTCAGGTTACAAACATAAGCTAGCTTGTTTAACTTATTGCACACAGGTGCTGACAAACCTAGAGTAGAAAAGGAAAGATGCATTAGGTGGCCAGCCTAATGGAAGGGAAAGAAACATATCAAAAAATATCATTCAAACAGAAAGCGTTTGTTAGTCCATGTATGCACTGCATTTTAAAACAAATCCAGCTTAACTTAATACAAGTTTAAATAAAAGTTTAAAAGACCATAATATACGTCTTTACAAACAGGAACAAGCATTTATACATTGGGTCAATCCATGGAGATGCCACTGCAAATCCCGACTTTAAAGCTTTGCTAACCAATGAAGTGTCAGTATGACTAAGATTTGTTTACAGTAGTTATGGTGCTTTGAAAAATACTGTACCTCATACAACTACCACAGATACCGAAGATTAAAATCATTCATGAGTTAAGAGGAGACTCAAATGCACATGGTGAGCCAATATAGCTTTAATTAAAAGATGCAAAGTAAAATATTGTATTTCAAAAACAACTGCAGTTAGTGCCCCTCCATAACTCACATTTACTCAAGTGTGCTTCATTCAGGAAGTGAGGAAAATCACCTTACATTTCTATGGTTAAGAAGAGTGGAGGGTCCGTACACACGTCCGATGCCATGGAGAAGGACAGTTGGCCAAGCATTTGCACGGCAAATGGCCATTTCAAGTGATTGCATACACACGCGAGACCATCAGCTGAAATGGTTGTTCAGCGTGTGTGTCACTCACGTAGGTTTACTTTAATTTACTATTTAGATTTGGCATTCAATCACTTTTTACTACCTGGTACACAATCTGCATGGGCACAAACAGATATAAGAACATTAGCAGGATGTGGGAGTATGCTATGACCACATAGATAAGATGGCACTCGCCACCCTTCCTTCCTGATAACTTTCACAGGTTGTTGATTGGGCACAATCGAGGTTAATCAATTAAAGTTCTTATTGTTAAAAATTGTGCTAATTTTGCCCCAACCAATCAGATCTTATTTAACATTTGAAAGCAAACATCTGATTGGTTAGGGCAAAATTAGCACTATTTTTATCAATAAGAACTTTTATTGAATCTACCTAAAAGAGATTGTGTTTTTCAGGAGGTTGGATTTGATAACATACAGTGTAAAATATAAGGGATAATGTTCCCCCCATGGTGTAATATATAAGGAATAATGTCTCCCATAGTATAGTATTTGAGGTTGAATAAAGATAAGTCCAACCAGTCCAACTATCTCGGCAATACCCACATTCCCTGCCTAACTGTTGATCCAGAGGAAGGTAAAAACACACTACCAGAATTATGAAGGGGGAGAATTCCATGCCCACCTTTCGAAAGCCACATCAACTTTTTTGGCCAACTAACACTGGGTAAAGAACTGGAGAGACTGACTAACACTGGGTAATGACCTGAAGGAACTGACTAACACTGGGTAATGAACTGGAGGGACCGACTAACGCTGGGTGATGAACTGGAGGGACCGACTAATGCTGAGTAATGAACTGGAGGGACCGACTAACACTGGGTAATGAAATGTGTTCTATCCCTGAGACCCTCATACATTGCTCTGCTTTCAGAGCACACAATGAATATACTGAGCTACTTCTATTACTTTAATTATCTGGACAGGCCTTTGAAAGAAACCAGAGCAGAATACTGTATGCAGCCCCCATCACACACACACTTTTTCCAGACTGTCACTGTTTAATATGTAACTATATGCTGCCTTACTAGTTAAATTTTATACAGTGAGAATGTCTCCCAACCCACATACCCGACATCACCTTCCATACAGAGGAAACTCCTCCTCCAGACCTTGGCCGTAGTGCACATGATATCATTGCTGATGAAGGGAGGAACAGGCTAGACAAGAGTTAAGTAATCATGTTAAAAGATCACGTAAACCATTTCCCCCTTGTTTGATTTTTCCCACCATTTGTATATAGCAGGTTTTATCACTTTTTCTTCGTCATATAGAAGGAGCCTCATCACACTGGATTTCAATCAGCCCTTATGGGTTCTTAATTGGAAGATTGACAAAAAGGTGGAGCTAGATTGATCTGCTCTGAAGGTTTTATTTACCTTCAGATAGAGATAGGTACACTATAAAAAAATACATTGTACAAAGCTAAGATCAGGTTCATTTTATTATCCTCCCTCTACAGCTCTGTACTATTTGTTAAAGGGTATGCAGACGGAATGCAATCTGTGAGACTGTGGTAGATTTAAAGCAAGGTATGGGTATATTGAAATTAATCTAGGGGACTGTGCAGATTAAATGTGTATACTAAATTCCACCTGCTTGCTTTTCTTTATCACCCCTAGTACAGAGGGAGGATAATGAAGTAAACCTGACCTTAGCCCAGCTCTGTGTAATGCATTCTCAATAGTGTCCCTATCTGAAGGTGAATGCATCCTTCAGAGCAGGTTGATCCGGATCCACATTTTTGTTAATATCCCAAACAACTTAGACACCGACACGGAAATAGATCTGACTGAAGAGCGAGTGACTCCCTATTATATGAATAGGTAAGACAGAAAGTGACCACATTTACTTATTACAAACCACAGGAAAAAAACAAACAAGGAAATGAAAAGTTTGAAGTTAGTGAAAAAAGAACATACCCCTTAGAGGGAGAATTGCAAAGGAGGATTTAGTAGTCTACTCATTCAGCACTACAGAAATAGAGAAATAACAAGCAATATAACTTTAGTCTTACCATATTTTGATGTGCAAAAAATAAACACAGTACAAATACAGGAAATTAGCTTGCATTCCAAACGCAGGAAGTAATGCAACTGCGCTTCCTAAATAGAAAAAATTAAGTATATTCAAAAATGTCCATTTTGTTTAGATACCACAGAGATTGTTAAAAGCTGTCACAACTTCTCCAGTTGTATTAGAAAAATATATTTTACAGGCTTTTACAAAAAAGACTTTAAAAAAAAATCATTTAGTTGCCTTGCTTCTTAAGGCAAAGGCCACACTACATTGCACTCTGAAGCATCAGAAGCATGCTCGCAATTGCGGCTGATTTATGCTAAAACGAAAATTGCAGGAACGTGAAAATTCCTGCGATTTCCGTTGCGCATGCTTTTGCATCCGTTCGCGTTTTGGGTTCAACCATTTTTTACGCAATTGCATGCGTTTTCCCTTTGTAAATAGCAAAAACACATGCGCAAATGCGAAACCACACGCGCGCAAATGCACAGACATTGTGCACGCAATCACGTGTGATAACGCTCATGATTTCGTGTGTTGTAGTGCGTCCTTGACAGCCACGCACCGGAACACCCACTCACTACCCAGTTACGCTCCCAATCCCTCGCTAAGATGCGGCCACGCCTATAGTCACGGCGCCACTCCATGATAGGTACATACACCTACTGATCTAACCGTACTTAAAGGGTAACTATAGTAAAAAAACAAATTTTAACCAATCACCAAAAAGTTTGTTTAATAGTCATAATCGCAAAAACATTTATCCCCAACCTAAAACAGGTACTTACACCTACTGACCTAACCTCCCATTTCACTGACAGCCATACATAAAGGGTAACTATAGTCAAAAAACTAATTTTGATCAATCATCAAAATAAATTTGGCAATATGAGTAAAAAGTGTACCTTCTTAAAGGGCATGTACACTGTAAAGACAAGTTTGACTTGTATATTTATGCTTGGTGGTGGTGTTTTTTTATACCACCCTTTTTACTGGGATCTTGTTGGCCTCCCTCTCCCCTCCACTTTCTTCTCGTGTTTAGCTCCACCGCTGTGAGATTTTCAAATCTCCAACAGTTTGTTAGTCAGAGAACACCATGGCCGTGCACGTGTGTGATATTAATGTGTGTGCGTCCTGGTGACGTTGCAGCGAGCGTACACCTTTTAAGGTGGTCTTATTTTCTTTTTTAGTTAATTTGGGTTATACGATAATTCATATATTTAAAATAAGTCCATGAATATTAGAGTTGCAATTGCAAAGATAAGCTAATAATTAATAACAAGCAGGTCATTCTGACTTCTAATTTACAGCTACGTGACATCTGTAAGCTGCACAAGCATGATAAGACCAACTGTCAGAAGTGATAACTGTCATAAAGGGTGATTGAATAATAAGATAAGTACACAAATAAGTGTTGGAAAGTCCACTAAAGTCCAAAATTAAGTTGATGAATAAGGGGAACAATGTTTGAACCTCATTTAAGGCACTTCCCATGAGCGATTAGCTCTGAGCGATTTCCTGTTTTAAAGAGATTTTTCTGTTTTTAAGAGAATTGACAGCGTTAAAAAACTAAAGCGTTTATTAACTGTGGTTGCAGCCTAGTAAAGTACTAACCTAACACTATTTATTTCTAGGAGGGTGCCTGTGTAAGTATTAATCACTAGTGTATTTTTATTTTTTTTTACTACTTACTGCTTGAATAAGGTGGTAGAATGTTTGAGTAAACTCAAAGCACTGGATTACTAAAACAAATACTTGTGTTTAAAAACACTGTTACCTGTGGAGCGGGGGCTGGTAGGAGACAAAGGAAAGTTTTTTTTTTTTTTTCTCTCTCTCTCTGAGGATGGGGGGTGTAACTAATTGGTTTAAATTGGCTGAGGCCTGTTGGCTCTGGTTGGTTTTGAACCTATTAAGGCACTTCCCATGAGCGATTAGCTCTGAGCGATTTCCTGTTTTAAAGAGATTTTTCTGTTTTTAAGAGAATTGACAGCGTTAAAAAACTAAAGCGTTTATTAACTGTGGTTGCAGCCTAGTAAATGTACTAACCTAACACTATTTATTTCTAGGAGGGTGCCTGTGTAAGTAATTAATCACTAGTGTATTTTTATTTTTTTTTACTACTTACTGCTTGAATAAGGTGGTAGCAATTGTTTGAGTAAACTCAAAGCACTGGATTACTAAAACAAATACTTGTGTTTAAAAAACACTGTTACCTGTGGAGCGGGGGCTGGTAGGAGACAAAGGAAAGGTTTTTTTTTTTTTTTCTCTCTCTCTCTGATTGGATGGGGGTGTAACTAATTGGTTTAAATTGGCTGAGGCCTGTTGGCTCTGGTTGGTTTTGAACCTCATTTAAGGCACTTCCCATGAGCGATTAGCTCTGAGCGTTTCCTGTTTTAAGAGATTTTTCTGTTTTAAAGAGAATTGACAGCGTTAAAAAACTAAAGCGTTTATTAACTGTGGTTGCAGCCTAGTAAATGTACTAACCTAACACTATTTATTTCAGAGGGTGCCTGTGTAAGTAATTAATCACTAGTGTATTTTTATTTTTTTTACTACTTACTGCTTGAATAAGGTGGTAGATTGTTTAGTAAACTCAAAGCACTGGATTACTAAAACAAATACTTGTGTTTAAAAACACTGTTACCTGTGGAGCGGGGGCTGGTAGAGACAGAAAGAAAGGTTTTTTTTTTTTTTCTCTCTCTCTCTGATTGGATGGGGGGTGTAACTAATTGGTTTAAATTGGCTGAGGCCTGTTTGGCTCTGGTTGGTTTTGAACCTCATTTAAGGCACTTCCCATGAGCGATTAGCTCTGAGCGATTTCCTGTTTTAAAGAGATTTTTCGGTTTTAAGAGAATTGACAGCGTTAAAAAACTAAAGCGTTTAAAACAAGAAAGCGTTTAAGAACAACACTATTTCTCTGCTGTGTCTCTGCTGTGTATTGCTGTTTAGTATGGACAGTTTTGTTGGGGCCGCGCAATGTGCATCCTGCCGCATGTATGGGATCTTGGAGCAGCCGCCCCAGGGGACCTATGTATGTGTCAAGTGTGAGTGGGTTGCCCATTTGGAATCTGAGGTACAGAGTCTAAGGGGTAAACTTGCAGCATTGCAGGACTTGGCAAACCTGGGGGAAATGCAGGTACTGGCAGGGGCCAGTAAACTGGTGGGTGGAGATGGGGCAGATAAGGTGGAGAAGGAAGATAGATTTGTAAGGGTCACCAGGGGAAGTAGGGGACGGAAGGATAGGGGGGCTTCTTCCCAGCTGGTCGATCCCAACAGATTTGCCATTTTAGGTGAAGATGTGGAGGACGATGGCTCGGAAGCAGCATGTATGGAGCGGGCCTTTCCCTTGAGCACCCAGGGGACGGCCATCTCCAATACAAGGGAGGGAGAACTGGGGGCTAGGAAGGATAGACAGGTGGTAGTGGTAGGGGATTCTATTATTAGAAGGGTAGATAGGGTAATCTGTCGCCAGGACCCTGCATGCCGAACAGTGTGTTGTCTGCCTGGTGCTAGGGTTCGACATGTGGTGGATCGTGTAGACAGATTATTGGGTGGGGCTGGGAGTGACCCGGCGGTCTTGGTTCACATTGGTGCCAATGACAAAGTTAGAGGTGGAGGTGAGGTCCTTAAAAATGATTTCCGAGAATTAGGGGCCAAGTTAAAAGCAAGGACCTCCAGGGTAGTGATTTCAGAAATACTACCGCAGCCACGTGCTACGCTAGGGAGGCAACGGGAGCTCAGGAGTATAAATGCGTGGCTAAGAGAGTGGTGTAAGGAGATGGGGTTTGGGTTTTTAGAGAACTGGGCTGACTTTTCTGTTGGCTACAGGCTCTTTAGTAGTGACGGATTGCACCTCAATGGTGGTGGTGCAACTGTTTTGGGGGAGAAGATGGCTAGGGGGTTGGAGGAGATTTTAAACTAGGTATGGGGGGGAGGGAACGTTTAACTACACAGGGGTAGATAGAGAAGTTAGGGATCTGGGGGCTAGTAACACAACGGAGGGAGGAGAAGGAGGAGGGGGGAGCATAGAGGATAAGGAGGCATGTACGACCATGTTTGGAAGTAAATCAATTGATAATCTAAAATGTATGTTTACAAATGCAAGGAGTCTGGCTGGAAAAAACGGCGAACTTGAAATAATAGCGTTAAAGGAAAGGTATGATGTAATTGGTATAGCAGAATCATGGCTTAATGATTCACACGACTGGACAGTAATATTGAAGGGTACTCCTTATTTAGACATGACCGAGTTAATAAGAAAGGAGGAGGAGTATGTATGTATGTTAAACAGGAATTGAAGCCAAATTTAAAAGATGGAATAGATGGGGGAGCAAACGATGCGGCAGAAACATTATGGGTGGAACTGTGTACAGGAAGCAAGAAGGTAGGTAAATTAATTGTTGGAGTGTGTTATAAGCCGCCAAATGCCAGGGAAGAGGTGGAAATGAATCTCCATATGCAGTTGGCGAAGGCTGCTGGTATGGGGCATGTTCTGGTTATGGGGGATTTTAACTACCCTGAAATAGATTGGAGTAATGGAACTGCCAGCACCTCAAAAGGTATAAAGTTCTTAAATTTCCTATATGAGCATTTTCTTTCACAGATGGTAGAAGTTCCTACTAGAAAGAATGCGTTGTTGGATCTGGTGATATCTAATAACCCAGAGCTCATTTTGGAGATGAAGGTAATGGGAAGCTTAGGGAATAGTGACCATGATATAGTGTCATTTAATATAGGTTGCAGAAAACTAAAGTGCACTGGCTTAACAAAAACTTTTAACTTTAGGAAAGCTAATTTTATGCTTTTAAAGGAATCGCTCCTGCTCATAGACTGGGGGGAACTGTTTCTAGGTAAAGATACTGAGCAGATGTGGACCACTTTTAAAGGGATATTAAACTATAACATTTCCAAATCGGTACCTTTAGGAAACAAGTGTAAAAAAATTAGGTCCACTCCTGCATGGCTTAATGCTCAGGTAAAAAGGGAAATGGAAAAAAAGAAAAGGGCTTTTAAAATTTTGAAAGCAGAAGGCACAGAACAGGCTTACAGGGACTTCAAAAGTTGTAATAAAGAGTGCAAGAAAGCAATTAAACTAGCTAAAATAGAAAATGAAACACGGATTGCCGAACAAAGCAAGTCCAACCCCAAGATGTTTTTTAAGTATATAAATGGTAAAAAAATGAGGACTGAGAATGTGGGACCATTAAATAATGGAGCTGAGGTGGTTGTAGAGGATGCCGAAAAGGCTAATCTGCTAAACCGTTTTTTTACATCGGTTTTTACTGTTGAGAATCCTTACAGTAGGGATTGTAACAATGTGCAGGGAGGAAATGAAGAGTTTTCACATTGGATAACAGAGGATATGGTACGGAATCAATTAGACAAAGTTAATATCAATAAAGCGCCAGGACCAGATAGATTGCATCCTAGGATTTTAAAAGAGCTTAGTTCAGTTCTAGCAAGACCACTGTGGCTCATCTTTTCAGATTCGCTTTTGTCTGGGGATGTGCCGCTGGATTGGAAAAAAGCCAATGTAATACCAATATTCAAAAAAGGTAGTCGTTCACAGCCTGGTAACTATAGACCTGTAAGCCTAACATCAGTGGTAGGGAAGGTGATGGAAACTTTGTTAAGGGATCATATCCTTGACTTTGTCTCCAGAGATCATCTTATTAGTAGTAGTCAGCATGGATTTATGAGAAATAGATCATGCCAGACAAATTTAATTGGTTTTTATGAAGAAGTGAGTAAGAAGTTAGATTCAGGCACAGCTGTGGATGTGGTATATTTGGATTTTGCAAAAGCCTTTGATACTGTGCCACATAGGCGACTAATGTATAAACTGAGGACTGTTGGCCTTGAAGAAAACATTTGTTCATGGATAGAGAACTGGTTATTTGACCGCAAACAGAGAGTGGTGGTTAATGGAGCTACATCTATGTGGGCTAAAGTTCTAAGCGGAGTTCCTCAGGGTTCTGTACTGGGGCCGCTTCTGTTTAATCTGTTTATAAATGACTTAGAAGGGGGCATTGAGAGCAAGGTCTCTGTGTTTGCTGATGACACTAAATTATGCAGAGCTTTGGAAACTTCCAATGATGTGCAAGTGCTGCAAGCAGACCTAGATAGATTATCAAAATGGGCAGCAGAATGGCAGATGAGATTCAATGTTGATAAATGTAAGGTGATGCATTTGGGATTTAATAATCCCTGTGCCACCTACACCATAAATAACTCTGTGTTAAGTGCATCTGATATGGAAAAAGATTTGGGGGTTCTGGTAGATAACAGACTTAGCTGTAGCAAACAATGCCAGGTAGCAACAGCTAGAGCTAGCAAGATATTGTCTTGTATAAAGAGGGGAATGGAATCAAGAGAGAAAAATATTATTCTCCCTCTTTACAAGGCACTGGTAAGGCCACATTTGGAATATGCGGTGCAGTTTTGGAATCCCATATACAAAAGGGACATCTTGGAAATTGAGGCAGTTCAGAGAAGGGCAACTAAATTAATAAGGGGAATGGAGGGGCTTGAATATGCAGGCAGATTAGACAAGTTAGGGCTGTTTACATTGGAGAAGCGTCGGTTGCGTGGGGACATGATAACCTTATACAAATATATTAATGGCCCATACAGTGAACTCTCTGGTGCATTGTTCACTAATAGGTCATATCAGAGGACTCGTGGACATCCTTTAAGGTTGGAAGAAAAGAAGTTTCATCTTCAAGTTAGGAGAGGTTTCTTTACAGTGAGAACGGTGAAACTGTGGAACTGTCTTCCAGCAGAGGTGGTAATGGCAAGTTCATTGAATAACTTTAAAAAAGGCCTGGATAAGTTTCTAAAACTAAAAAATATTGAGAATTACTGGTATTAATGCATATAGATCTGGTTGATCCAGGGATACTTTCCGATTGCCGTTTGGAGTCAGGAAGGAATTTTTTCCCCCCTTTTTTAGCTGGGGTTTTTTGCCTTCCTCTGGATCAACTGTTAGGTAGGGTTAAAAAAAAAAAGTGAATAGGTTGGACTTGATGGACGAATGTCTTTATTCAACCTTAATTACTATGTTACTATGTTACTATGTAGTGATCTGGAGCTAAATTCTAAACATTGATTGGGTAAATGTAATCACATGACTAAATATGTTAGTAATGAACAATGACATGTTAGCAATTGTAAATGGTATAAATTAGAGTGTAATGTGACAATAAATCAGAGCAGTTTCTACCTCAAGTGGTTTGGTGTTGTGTAGTTTGTTCTCTCACGTACCTCTTACGTGATCTTTCCTTCCTAACAATTAATGTCTGGTTAATGGTATATTTCTTACCTCTTCACACCCCTGTGACATCAGTGAAAAAACCCTACCACCACCTTATATTTAAAGGCACAAATATACAATAAGCCAAACTTGTCATTAGAGTGTACATGCCCTTTAACCCTTTCCCTGCCACAGATCGTATATTCACGATCTGTGCAGTGAATACTCAAACTGCCACAGATCGTGAATTTACGATCTGTGGCTTCCCCCTTCCAAAAATTTTTTCCCCCTGCTAGGGGCGATCGGGGGGCAGCATTCAACTGCCCCCCTAACCCCATCGATCCCCCCTCGGTTGCGTCCAAATCCGAGGGGGGGATCGGAAGTTACGGTACCTTTCTGCCGTGACCGTATAGGGAGGAAGCCGGTCCCACGTGGAGCTTGTCCGGATCCAGAAAGGAAGACCCCGGTGACTTCGCGAGACTTCCTCCTTCACCGGGGTCTTCCTTGAAAGTGGTAAGAGGCTGCCCCTGGTGGTCTAGTGGAGGTACTGCAGCTAGATCTCCATTTAGATCATGCTGCAGTACCTGTATAGTAAAAGCTGTCATGCTGACAGCTTTTACTATACATTTGTGAATGGAACTCAAAGTTCCATTCACAAATAGGATTTTTTCTAAGTCTTTGCTACTTAGCGAAGACTTAGAAAAAAAATGGGGACAGAGATCAAAATTTGGTGATCGCTTCTGATCACCAAATTATTGATCTTTGCCAATGAATGAAAAATCACTTCCTGGAAAATGATTTCCGGGAAGTGATTTTTCCGATCGGATTTGGAATTGGAAAACGGGCATTTATGCCCGTATTCCAAGTTCGGTATCATTCCCTAAGATGATTTGATGATGATCTTTGGGAATGATCCCCCAAAAAGAGGGGAAATGCACACAAAAATCTTAAAGTGATACACACACTTTTTTTTTTTTACCCTAAAACTATAAATTAGCAAAAAACTTT
Source organism: Hymenochirus boettgeri (assembly GCA_019447015.1). Taxonomy (NCBI): domain Eukaryota; kingdom Metazoa; phylum Chordata; class Amphibia; order Anura; family Pipidae; genus Hymenochirus; species Hymenochirus boettgeri. The sequence continues at coordinate 153,111,916 of CM033474.1, forward strand.
GCCTTCTCCAAGCTTCCCAATGTCCCCGGTGATATCGGTAAAGTAAACGTGGATCATTTATTTGTTGGATTTCAAGGGAAACTAAGCCTATTTTAGTAGGAAATTTTGCAGAGGTACCAAAAAAAGACTGTATTGATTTTTTAGGATCAGTAAAGTGTGCAAAAACTTGTGTGACTTTCCGTACTAACTGGTTTTCCACTAAAAGGGGGAGTGGGTATAGGGTAGGGGGGTGGGTTGTGGTGTTTTTAATTTTTTTTTGTAATTGCAATTGCGCATGGATCCCATTTGAGCTAGTTGGTGGCCCCGTCGTTGGTGGCCCCGTCTCCGTTTGCACCCACCCTTATGGCATACCGTTTGATTCAGGACATGTGGGAGATTGCCATTTAGTGGGTTTTTTTACTTGCCAAGTGGGTTTAGGTAGGATTTCAACCATTGAGTCCTCTTATTTTATTTTTTCACAAAATCTCCTAAAAGCACGGAGTTCTATGAATAGCAGCGTCTGGAATTCTTCACGTATATACGAAAGCATGATACCATCACGTAGCTGAAGGTGTGTAGCTTCCAAAAATATATAGTTTGTGGGGGGTATTTCTAAATTGATTAGGCTGTTCAAATTACAGAACACTTTGATAATTACACTTGTACATGTGTCCAATTTGAGCTAGTTGGTGGCCACGTCTCTGTGTGCACCCACACATATGGCATACCGTTTGATGCAGGATATGTGGGAGATTGACATTTAGGGTTTTTTTTTTTTGCTTGTCAAAAGGGTTTAGGTAGGATTTCAACCCTTGAATCATCTTATTTTATTTTTCACAAAACCTCCTAAAAACACAGAGTTCTTTGGATCACTGAGTCTGGAATTCTTCATGTATGTATGAAAGCATGGCACCGTAACATAGCTGAAGGTGTGTAGATTCCAAAAATATATAGTTTGTGGGGGGAATTTCCATGTTTCAGGACTGTTTCCTTAGAAAAAGGGTAGGCTGTTCAAATTACAGAGCACTTTGATTTTTTCTTGTAATTGCATTTGTGCATGCGTCCCATTTGAGCTAGTTGGTGGCCATGTCTCTGTGTGCATCCACACATATGGCATAACGTTTTATTCAGAACATGTGGGAGATTGATATTTAGTGGGGGGGTTTATTTGTGGGGGGTATTTCCAAGTTTTGGGGCTGTTTGAAATTACAGAGCACTTTGATTTTTTTTCTTGCAATTACACTTGTGCATGCGTCCCATTTGAGCTAGTTGGTGGCCACGTCTCTCTGTGCACCCACACATATGGCATACCGTTTGATGCAGGATACGTGGGAGATTGACATTTAGTGGGTTTTTTTTGCTTGTCAAGTTGGTTTAGGTAGGATTTCAATCCTTAAATCATCTTATTTTATTTTTCACAAAACCTCCTAAAAACACAGAGTTCTTTGGATCACTGGGTCTGGAATTCTTCATGTATGTATGAAAGCATGGCACCGTAACATAGCTGAAGGTGTGTAGATTCCAAAAATATATAGTTTGTGGGGGAATTTCCATGTTTCGGGACTGTTTCCTTAGAAAAAGTGTAGGCTGTTCAAATTACAGAGCACTTTGATTTTTTCTTGTAATTGCATTTGTGCATACGTCCAATTTGAGCTAGTTGGTGGCCACGTCTCTGTGTACATCCACACATAGGGCATACCGTTTGATTCAGAACATGTGGGAGATTGATATTTAGTGGGGGGGTTTATTTGTGGGGGGCATTTCCAAGTTTTGGGGCTGTTTGAAATTACAGAGCACTTTGATTTTTTTCTTGTAATTACACTTGTGCATGCGTCCAATTTGAGCTAGTTGGTGGCCACGTCCCTGTGTGCATCCATGCATATAGCATACCGTTTGATTCAGAACATGTGGGAGATTGACATTAAGTGGGTTTTTTTGCTTGTCAAGTGGGTTTAGGTAGGATTTCAACCCTTGAATCATCTTACTTTATTTTTCACAAAACCTCCTAAAAACACGGAGTTCTTTGGATCACTGGGTCTGGAATTCTTCATGTATGCATGAAAGCATGGCACCGTAACGTAGCTGAAGGTGTGTAGATTCCAAAAAATATATAGTTTATGGGGGGAATTTCCATGTTTCGGGACTGTTTCCTTAGAAAAAGGGTAGGCTGTTCAAATTACAGAGCACTTTGATTTTTTCTTGTAATTGCATTTGTGCATACGTCCAATTTGAGCTAGTTGGTGGCCACGTCTCTGTGTACATCCACACATAGGGCATACCGTTTGATTCAGAACATGTGGGAGATTCATATTTAGTGGGGGGTTTTATTTGTGGGGGGCATTTCCAAGTTTTGGGGCTGTTTGAAATTACAGAGCACTTTGATTTTTTTCTTGTAATTACACTTGTGCATGCATCCAATTTGAGCTAGTTGGTGGCCACGTCCCTGTGTGCATCCACGCATATAGCATACCGTTTGATTAAGAACATGTGGGAGATTGACATTAAGTGGGTTTTTTTGCTTGTCAAGTGGGTTTAGATAGGATTTCAACCCTTGAATCATCTTACTTTATTTTTCACAAAACCTCCTAAAAACACGGAGTTCTTTGGATTACTGGGTCTGGAATTCTTCATGTATGTATGAAAGCATGGCACCGTAATCTAGCTGAAGGTGTGTAAATTCCAAGAATATATAGTTTTGGGGGGTATTTCTAATATAAAGGGGTGTTTAGTCTGACAAATCTGAAAAGTTGCTGTAATTGGGCCATTGTTCATTGGCTCACTTTGTGGCTAGTTGATTCCACGTTTGTGTGTGTAACCATACATAGGGCATACCGTTTGATTCAGGACCAAAACTTGGAAACTCCCCCACAAATAACCCCCCCACTAATTCAATCTCCCACATTTTCTAATCAAACGGTATGCTATATGCGTGGATGCACACAGGGACTTGGCCACCAACTAGCTCAAATTGGATGCATGCACAGTGTATTACAAGAAAAAAATCAAAGTGCTCTGTAATTTCAAACAGCCCCAAAACTTGGAAATCCCCCCACAAATAACCCCCCCCCCTAAATATAATCTCCCACATGTTCTAATCAAACGGTATGCCCTATGTGGATGTACAGAGACGTGGCCACCAACTAGCTCAAATTGGACGATGGCACAAATGCAATAACAAGAAAAAATCAAAGTGCTCTGTAATTTGAACAGCCTACCCTTTTTCTAAGGAAACAGTCCCGAAACTGGAAATTCCCCCCAACTATATATTTTTGGAACTACACACCTTCAGCTACGTTACGTGCGCATGCTTTCATGCATACATGAAGAATTCCAGACCCAGTGATCCAAAGAACCCGTGTTTTTGGAGGTTTTGTGAAAAATAAAGTAAGATGATTCAAGGGTTGAAATCCTACCTAAACCCACTTGACAAGCAAAAAAACCCACTTAATGTCAATCTCCCAATGTTCTGAATCAAACGGTATGCTATATGCTGGTGCACACAGGGACGTGGCCACCAACTAGCTCAAATTGGACGCATGCACAGTGTAATTACAAAAAAAATCAAAGTGCTCTGTAATTCAAACAGCCCCAAAACTTGGAAATGCCCCCCACAAATAAACCCCCCCACTAAATATCAATCTCCCACATGTTCTAATCAAACGGTATGCCCTATGTGGATGACACCAGAGACGTGGCCACCAACTAGCTCAAATTGGACGTATGCAAATGCAATTACAAGAAAAAATCAAAGTGCTCTGTAATTTGAACAGCCACCCTTTTTCTAAGGAACAGTCCCGAAACATGAATTCCCCCACAACTATATATTTTTGGAACTACACACCTTCAGCTACGTTACTTGCCATGCTTTCATCATACATGAAGAATTCCAGACCCAGTGATCCAGAACTCGTGTTTTTAGGAGGTTTTGTGAAAAATAAAGTAAGATGATCAGGGTTGAAATCCTACCTAAACACCTTGACAAGCAAAAAACCCCACTAATGTCAATCTCCCACATGTTCTGAATCAAACGGTATGCTTAATGTGGATGCACACAGGGACGTGGCCACCAACTAGCTCAAATGACGGCCATGCACAAGTGTAATTACAAGAAAAAAATCAAAGTTCTGTAATCAAACAGCCCCAAAACTTGGAAATGCCCCCCACAAATAAACCCCCCCACTAAATATCAATCTCCCACATGTTCTGAATCAAACGGTATGCCCTATGTGTGTATGTACACAGAGACGTGGCCACCAACTAGCTCAAATTGGACGTATGCACAAATCAATTACAAGAAAAAATCAAAGTGCTCTGTAATTTGAACAGCCTACCCTTTTTCTAAGGAAACAGTCCCGAAACATGGAAATTCCCCCCACAAACTATATATTTTTGGAATCTACACACCTTCAGCTATTACGGTGCCATCTTTCATATAACATGAAGAATTCCAGACCCAGTGATCCAAAGAACCTGTGTTTTTAGGAGGTTTTGTGAAAAATAAAATAAGATGATTCAAGGATTGAAATCCTACCTAAACCACTTGACAAGCAAAAAAACCCACTAAATGTCAATCTCCACTATCCTCATCAAACGGTATGCCATATGTGTGGTGCACACAGAGACGTGGCCACCAACTGCTCAAATGGACCATGCACAAGTGTAATTACAGAAAAAATCAAGTGTCTGTAATTTCAAACAGCCCAAAACTTGGAAATACCCCCCACAAATAACCCCCCCACTAAATATCATCTCCCACATGTTCGAATCAAACGTATGCTATATGCGTGGATGCACAGGACGTGGCCACCAACTAGCTCAAATTGGACGCATGCACAAGTTATTACAAGAAAAAATCAAGTGCTCTGTAATTTCAAACAGCCCAAAACTTGGAAATGCCCCCCACAAATAAACCCCCCCCTAAATATCAATCTCCCACATGTTCTGAATCAAACGTATGCCTATGTGTGGATGACACAGAGACGTGGCCACCAACTAGCTCAAATGGACGATGCACAAATGCAATTACAAGAAAAAATCAAAGTGCTCTGTAATTTGAACAGCCTACCTTTTCTAAGGAAACAGTCCTAACATGGAAAATTCCCCCCACAAACTATATATTTTTGGAAGCTACACACCTTCAGCTACGTTACGTGCCATGCTTTCATCATACATGAAGAATTCCAGACCCAGTGATCAAAGAACCTCGTGTTTTAGGAGGTTTTGTGAAAATAAAATAAGATGATTCAAGGGTTAAATCCTACCTAAACCCCTTGACAAGCAAAAAACCCACTAATGTCAATCTCCCACATGTCTGCACAAACGGTATGCCATATGTGGGGGCAACACAGGGACGTGGCCAACCAACTAGCTCAAATGGACCATGGCACAAGTGTAATTACAGAAAAAAATCAAAGTGCTACTCTGTAATTCAAACCAAATTTACAACATAAAAAGTACACTGGGAAAAGTTCTGTATAATATTTCCTAAATATTTAGGACTTATGAACCAGCCTGGTTTCCTGCTAAAGTGTTTATAAGTGAATATTTCTCTTTTATTAATACAAAGTGATTGAAAAAATGGAAATGTTCCCCGAAAAAGACATCTTCAATCCTATTATGGGTCAAAGTGTGTGCTCTGTTTAATATTTACTAATTTACTAATATTTAATAAATTTATATTGATACCACAGTTCCCCTTTAATTACCTCTTTGTGGCCTTTCAACTTGAACCGTTGCAAATGGAAGAGAAAAAACTAGGGATAGAATAGAAAAGAAAAAAGGGGGAAAGACGTATATGATTAGGAAGTTAGGAAAGTAAGAAATGTTGGAAGGGCTAGACAAATGAACGGAAGGAGAGAAATGTAAGCATAATGGAAAACATGGTAAATAATATAAATGACATGTCAGCCAGCCGGTGGCATGCAGGTAACACCCCATCTGCCGGAGTGCGCAAGCTTTAAGTGCGTTCCCACACCGCATGTCAAACAAACAAAAGTCCAAAGGAGGCCGCACTTCCAAAAAAAAAAAAAAGTATTTCAGCACATCCACACGTGTGAATTAAATAGTTTACTGGTGTATATTTCTATGCATGCAGCATGGTGCAGTGCATTTCGCTTCCTGATAATTTTACTCTCCTCAGTTATGAGCTTAAATGCACCAACTGCATGTTACTGCAAAAATTACTACTGTCTATTTTATTAACATTGCCAGTATATATTATTAAAGTAGTTGAGCGACAAAGGCAAAATACAGCTTTTTTAAAGTGCCATAATTTGTAAAGTGGCATCTAAATTGTAGACTAATACACATAACATTAAACTAAGTTAGAAAGAAAAGGTCCCCGAGTGGTTGTTTGCCATGAGAATGTCATTAATTATATGATTAAGGAGGTTACAGCTGCAATACAATACACTGAATTCCACCTAACAAAGCTAATAAAATAATGTTTTACTTTGACATTGCCATTTAATTAAACTGCAAAAGAAAAGGTCATTTAGATATTTATTGCAGTTCAGCAAAACGATGTGACAAATGAAAATCTCAGAAGAGCAGAAGGAACTTATTTCTGACAAACTGATTTCCCATGCATAGTGCTAATTATTTCTGAACCTAGAAGACCATTAGCTAAAGTGGCATGGTACCATCTATTGTCTACTGAGTAAAAAGAAAAGAAACAAAACATGATTTATGTCAGTTCCAAAGTTGGAAAGATGCAATGTTCTCTATGTAGAGTACAAGTACAATTACAAGAAAAAAATCAAAATGCCTAACCTATTTCAAAAAAACAGCCCTGAAACTTGGAAATAACCCCCACAAACAATCAGGGAGATTCAATAAAAGTTCTTATCGTTTAAAATGGTGCTAATTTTGCCCCAACCAATCAGATGTTAGCTTTCAAATGTTAAATAAGTATCTGATTGGTTGGGGTAAAATTAGCACCATTTTAAACGATAAGAACTTTTATTGAATAACCCTGTATGTATTTTTGGAATCTACACACCTTTAGCTACATACCTGTGCCATGGTTTCATACATACATGAAAAATTCCAGGCGCTGCCATCCATTTTGTGAAAAAATAAATAAGATGATTCAAAGGTTGAAATACTACCTAAACCCACTTGACAAGTAAAAAAACTAAAATTGTTGGCAGTGCTTTGTTTTTTGGTGAAGAATGGCATATCTATCCAATTTAAAGTATCAAACGGTATGCCTTTGCGTGGAGGCACACAGAGACGTGGCCACCAACTAGTTCAAATGGGACGCATGACAAGTGCAATTACAAGAATTATGTTAAAATGTCACAACCCACCCCCCACGCACACATACTCCTCTTTTTAATGGATTTTAGTGAAAACTGGTTAGTATTCAGAGACGCACAAGCTTTAACACACTTTACTGATCCTGGTTTTAGTGTAATAAAAAAGGTGTGTGTGCATCACTTTAAGAATTTTTTGTATGTGAATTTTTTTTATCATTCCCAAAGATAATCATCAGATCATCTTAGGGAATGATAACAAACTTGGAATACGGGCAATACTTGGAATAAGAAATCCGATCGGAAAAATCACTTCCCAGAAATCATTTTCCGGAAGTGGTTTTTCATTAATTGGCAAAGATCCATAATTAGGTGATCAGAACATACAGTTTACGGTCTGTGGCACTTTGCAGTGACGCAACTACCTCCCCCACCACCCCTGCAACTAGGGGGCACGGAAGATAGTAGGGCCCGCCACAAGCCCAAGAACCCTTCTGCGGTCAGCCGTTTTAAACAGCTGATCATGCATATGAATGACACATAGGATTAGTATTAAAGGCTAATCCAATGCAAGGTCAGAGAGACAACTTCCCATGAAAATGCAACCAAGCAGGGATTGTCAGCCCAGATAAATGCTGGGGTTACCTTGACGTGGTTGGAAGGCTTTTCACTTTTATGCATAATATTGTAACTAAAGCCCCCATGTTTTTACTGTTTGCACTAGCACAGATATTATGATAGTATATGGGCCCAGTAATGTGCATTGATCATCTCTTTTCTTGTAAGGTTTACTCTGGGGCGTAGCTACCAGGGGTGCTGGGGATGCTACCGCACCAGGGCCCTTGGCCAAGAAAGGGGGCCCCATTTTGTGCTAAGGTCCAAAACTACCAGTCTGTGTGCCAACTGTTTTACCAGTGGTCTGTGTGCAAAGCATTTTTACTATTGTCTGTGTGCCAAGCCAAGCATCTGGCGTGTTGCAGTGTCAGTTTCCCAACCAGTTTATCAGTGTCTGCATGCCAAGCATTAACAGTCTTTGGTGCCGACAATTTTACCAGTGGTTATATACAAAGCATTTACCACTCTCTGAGTGCCAAGCATTTTACTAGTGTCAGTTGGTTATTTATTTTAGAAGGTTTGAGGATCTAAGTTTAGCAATACTGTTGGAATCTGATTGAATAGTTTTACTAGGTGATGCTTGTCTGTTTAAAATGAGGCCTTTAAAAAACATGTTAATGATGAATTTGGATGTTTTTTATGGAAATGATATTTGGTTTGTGGTGCCAATTTGTGTTTGAGGCAGGGTTGGGGGGCCCGTGCCCAAATTTTGCATCAGGGCCCATAAGTCACTGGGTTTACGTCATAATCCTCCTTACACTCTGCACTATGTTGCATTCTATAAGTGTACTGATTAAGGGTGAGTCCACACTACAGTGTGCACATGCTACCGTTCACTTGTGCAGCGATCTGCGCAGTGTTGCACAATTGGAGCACATGCAAAACAAAATGGTGATCGCAAGCACTCCGAAAAATGGTGTGGCCACACCAATTAGCCAGCACTAGCGTGCGCTTTTTCACGTGCGATCGAATTACTCCTGGGTCTAATCAAATATATTTATTATAACAAATCTCACGCCATCAACGCGTTTCGGCCCCCATATCATCCTGAGGACGGCCAATATGGCGGCCGAAATGTGTTGATGGCGTGAGATTTGTTATAATAAATATATTTGATTAGACCCAGGAGTGCTCCGATCGCTTTTTATCATTTCTATATTTGGATTTCATTTCGGATAGCACCCGGACCGATGTTCAAGCAAAGCGGAGTGTGCCTCGTATCTTCTCTCTAACTATATATATATATATATATATATATATATAATATATATATATATATATATTATAACATAGAACGGAGCACTCCATGGACTTATAAGCATCAGCTGTTTATTGTAGCGTTCTGTTGTTTGATATATATATATATATATATATAATATATATATATATATATATATATATTATGTATGAAATTGATATAAGTGCAACAAGCCATGACACATTAGGAATGAGATCCCTGCCCCGAAGAGCTTACAATCTAGTGGAGGGACAACATACAGATCAAGTTGGGGGGATGGGTACAAAGTGATTAAAAAGGCTAACAATAATTTGTTCTGCTGATGCTCAGTAGGATAACAGTCTAGATTAGAAACTATTAATGGATGTCACCAGGCGAAGGAGAGAGGGAGTTCCAAATGTAGGGAGCAGCAGCAAGAGAGAATGGTTTAAGGCGGGAGGCAGCAGTGTTATTGGGGGTCTGTGGAGAAGATTTCTTTGCAAGGAACGAAGGGCACGGCCTGGAACATAAGGGACCAAGAGAGAAGAAATAAGTAGGGAGGTGCAGTAGAGCGAAGGGATTTAAGGTTAAAAGTAGGGTATTGAATAGGATTCTTTGTTTGATGGAAGCCACCCTATGGACTGAAGTATCGGTAGTGTGTAATGTTGGAGAGTTTGTGATTGCAAAATGATTGCAATTAACAGCAAGAATTCTAAGGCCCCACACACATTAACCATATGGTGCATTACTAACAGTGCTCAACCGATGGCTTCACATGTACGATTATCGTACTAAACGGCCATTCACCGCTCAGGTGTGCTGTATTGTATGAGTGTAGAAGCGTAAGGCTGAGTTCACACTGTGGTGCGTACGAGCGCTCTGGGAAAGGACACGCAAGCGTGTGCATTTCCAGTGCATTTGTGCACGTTGCAACATTGTGTTATCGGAGCCTATGCCATTGCACAAAAAATGCGGATCCCAGCACATAGCGGAGCACCTAGTTTGGCCACAACAATTGGGCCACACTAATGTGTTCTTTTAACACGCAATGTTAAAACGGGCTGGTTAGCCATACTTCAAGTGTTTTTAATACGTGTCCTTAAATGTTTCACTAATCACGCAACCCTGACCGTTTAAAAATGTACATACTAAGAAATACATTGCACACAGTTGTGCTAAGATCAGGTTCACTTAATTATCCTCCCCCTACAGCTCTGCAGAATGTTGTTTTTATACATACAGTGTAAACAAAAACACACTCTTCCTACCATCCAACATTTCCCTTTAACCCTTTCACTGCCAGGAGATTTTCATTTTTTTGCGTTAATTGCCAGAAGAATTTTCAGGATTTTGCCCTTAATCGCTTTAGACTAATTTTACAGTAGGAAACCTTGCAGTAAATCAGGAATATTATACATTGTTTTTTCAGCACAAGTCTCTTTAACAGGTAACAAAATTTTGTAACTTTTCTGAAATTTTACTGGAATTATGGGTAAAATATGTAAAAAAAAAAATGAAAAATTTGCAGATTTTCATGGATTTTTCCCATTTTTATTATAATTATCTTAAGGTTATGCACAAAAATCTTACTGTTTCTAAAAGCTCTAATACCGAGTACAACGATACCAGATATATGTAGGTACCCCACTTTTCCTGTACAGGAGACCCCCCCCATTAAAAATGCACCTTCTAGAATATTACACCAAATTAAAATGTATAACCACTACTGACAGTTAACATAGAATATCTACCAAATTATCTAAATATCCCCACAAGTGAGATATTTTTAGAAACTACACACTTGCAGGATTTTACGAGTGAGGTTAGTTTCGATCAAAATGCAGATACCCGGACGCAGCTCTTCGTCAAATTGTAAGTTACTTTCTCACATTTTCCTTTTTTTCCTCAACTGTAAAATCAGAGACAAAATCAAATGCGAATTTCAGCTAAAAACTGTGGAGGAAAGTTCAAACGCATCTCAGATATGAAAGCCTAACCCCTCCCGAATAAAACGGTATGCCACATTCAGGTTGTACCCAGAGACATGGCTACCAACTAACCCAGAGCTGGACCAGTGCCAAATGTCAGTAGCAGCAAAAAAAAAATTAGCCAGTTTTGTTTTGAACAGTCTGCAGTTTCCACAAAACACCCCCCAACTCAAAAATACCCCCACAAACTATATATTCCTGAAATCACACACTTTAGCTATGTAACGTTGTAGTTTGTTCATTCATACCATCAAGGTGTGGGCGCAGTTTGTAGAAGTTTGCACTTTACCAGATTTTCAAAAAAAATTAACATACAAACAACATTCAAAAAGGTAGAAATCATGCCAAAACCACATGGAATGTAAAAAAAAGTTACCAAATATCAATCCCCCAAATGTCCTGAATCAAACGGTATGCCATATGTGTGGGTTACACATGCAGACTGGAAGCAAAAAGCCACAAAGTGAGACAATGCACGATGGCTCAGAAACAGCGAAAATATTTAGCCACTCCGAATTTGGACAGTCTGCAGTTTTTTCCACAAAACACCCCGCGTAACTTAGAAATACCCCCACAAAATATATATTCCTGAAATCTACACACCTTTAGCTATGTAACATTGTAGTTTGTTCATTCATACCATCAATGGTGTGGGAGCAGTTCTTCGTAGAAGTTTGCACTTTACCAGATTTTCTAAAAAAATGAACATCAAACAACATTCAAAAGGTAGAAATCATGCCAAAACCACATGGAATGTAAAAAAAAGTTACCAAATATCAATCCCCCAAATGTCCTGAATCAAACGGTATGCCATATGTGTGGTTACACCGCAGACTGGAAGCAAAAAGCCACAAAGTGAGACAATGCACGATGGCTCAGAAACAGGAAAATATTTAGCCAACTCCGAATTTGGACAGTCTGCAGTTTTTCCCACAAACACCCCCGTAACTTAGAAATAAACCCCACAAACTATATATTCCTGAAATTTACACACCTTCAGCTATGTAACACTGTAGTTTGTCATTCATACCATCAAGTGGTGTGGGCGCAGTTCTTCGTAGAAGTTCGCATTTGTCTGAAAAAATGAACAAAAAACAACTTCAAAGGTACAAATCATGCCAAAACCTCATGGAATCTAAAAAAAGTTACTAAATATTAATCTCCCAAATGTCCTGAATCAAACGGTATGCCATATGTGTGGTTACACATCAGACGTGGAAGCGAAACACCCATGAGACAATGCATGATGGTCAGAAACAGCGAAAATATTTAGCCAACTCCGAATTCGGACAGTCTGCAGTTTTTTCCACAAAACACCTAATAACTCAGAAATAACCCCACAAAATATATATCCTGAAATCTACACACCTTCAGCTATGTAGCAATGTGTGTTGTTCATTCATACCATCAATGGTGTGGGCGCAGTTCTTCGTAGAATTTCGCATTTCTTCACAATTTTCTGGAAAAAGGAAAAAAATATAGTTCAAAGGTACAAAATCACACCAAAACCCCATGTAATGTAGAAAAACTTACCAAATATCAATCTCCTAAATGTCTGAATCAAACGGTATGCCATATGTGTGGTTACACACACGGACGTGGAAGCGACTAGTCAAATGAAACAATGCGCAGTGAGCAATAACAGCATTTTCCCCGATTTTTCAAACTGAACACCCCTCTAACTTGGAAATACCCCCGCAAACTATATATTCTCAGGATCTACATACCTTCACTTCAGCTACGCTTGTAGTTTGTTCATTCATACCATCAATGGTGTGGGCGCAGTCGCTTTCGTAGAAATTCGCATTTGTCTGAAAAAATGAACAAAAACACTTCAAAAGTAGAAATCATGCCAAACCCCCTGGAATGTAAAAAAAAGCTACTAAATATCAATCTCCCAAATGTCTGAATCAAACGGTATGCCATATGTGTGGTTCACACGTGGACGTGGAAGCCAAAGACACAAAGTGAAACAATGCACAATGGCTCGAAACAGCAAAAATATTCAGTCAAATCTGAATTTGAACAGTCTGCAATTTTCCCACAAAACAACCCCCACAAACCATATATTTCTCAAATCCACACACCTTATCTACGAATTCTGTAGTTTATTCATTCGTACCATCAATGGTGTGGGCGCAGTTCTTCGTAGAAGTTGAGTTGCAGTTTAGCAGATTTTTCTTTCCTCTCAAAGGTAGAAATCATGCCAAAATCCAAGTAATGTAAAAAAAAGTTACCAAATATCAATTTCTCTAAAGGGTGTAGATTCCAAAAATATATAGTTTGTGGGGGGAATTTCCATGTTTCAGGACTGTTTCCTTAGAAAAAGGGTAGGCTGTTCAAATTACAGAGCACTTTGATTTTTTCTTGTAATTGCATTTGTGCATGCGTCCCATTTGAGCTAGTTGGTGGCCACGTCTCTCTGTGCACCCACACATATGGCATACCGTTTGATGCAGGATACGTGGGAGATTGACATTTAGTGGGTTTTTTTTGCTTGTCAAGTTGGTTTAGGTAGGATTTCAATCCTTAAATCATCTTATTTTATTTTTCACAAAACCTCCTAAAAACACAGAGTTCTTTGGATCACTGGGTCTGGAATTCTTCATGTATGTATGAAAGCATGGCACCGTAACATAGCTGAAGGTGTGTAGATTCCAAAAATATATAGTTTGTGGGGGAATTTCCATGTTTCGGGACTGTTTCCTTAGAAAAAGTGTAGGCTGTTCAAATTACAGAGCACTTTGATTTTTTCTTGTAATTGCATTTGTGCATACGTCCAATTTGAGCTAGTTGATGGCCACGTCTCTGTGTACATCCACACATAGGGCATACCGTTTGATTCAGAACATGTGGGAGATTGATATTTAGTGGGGGGGTTTATTTGTGGGGGGCATTTCCAAGTTTTGGGGCTGTTTGAAATTACAGAGCACTTTGATTTTTTTCTTGTAATTACACTTGTTCATGCGTCCAATTTGAGCTAGTTGGTGGCCACGTCCCTGTGTGCATCCATGCATATAGCATACCGTTTGATTCAGAACATATGGGAGATTGACATTAAGTGGGTTTTTTTGCTTGTCAAGTGGGTTTAGGTAGGATTTCAACCCTTGAATCATCTTACTTTATTTTTCACAAAACCTCCTAAAAACACGGAGTTCTTTGGATCACTGGGTCTGGAATTCTTCATGTATGCATGAAAGCATGGCACCGTAACGTAGCTGAAGGTGTGTAGATTCCAAAAAATATATAGTTTATGGGGGGAATTTCCATGTTTCGGGACTGTTTCCTTAGAAAAAGGGTAGGCTGTTCAAATTACAGAGCACTTTGATTTTTTCTTGTAATTGCATTTGTGCATACGTCCAATTTGAGCTAGTTGGTGGCCACGTCTCTGTGTACATCCACACATAGGGCATACCGTTTGATTCAGAACATGTGGGAGATTCATATTTAGTGGGGGGTTTTATTTGTGGGGGGCATTTCCAAGTTTTGGGGCTGTTTGAAATTACAGAGCACTTTGATTTTTTTCTTGTAATTACACTTGTGCATGCATCCAATTTGAGCTAGTTGGTGGCCACGTCCCTGTGTGCATCCACGCATATAGCATACCGTTTGATTAAGAACATGTGGGAGATTGACATTAAGTGGGTTTTTTTGCTTGTCAAGTGGGTTTAGATAGGATTTCAACCCTTGAATCATCTTACTTTATTTTTCACAAAACCTCCTAAAAACACGGAGTTCTTTGGATTACTGGGTCTGGAATTCTTCATGTATGTATGAAAGCATGGCACCGTAATCTAGCTGAAGGTGTGTAAATTCCAAGAATATATAGTTTTGGGGGGTATTTCTAATATAAAGGGGTGTTTAGTCTGACAAATCTGAAAAGTTGCTGTAATTGGGCCATTGTTCATTGGCTCACTTTGTGGCTAGTTGATTCCACGTTTGTGTGTGTAACCATACATAGGGCATACCGTTTGATTCAGGACATTTAGGAAATTGATATTTGGTAACTTTTTTTTACATTACTTGGGATTTTGGCATGATTTCTACCTTTGAGAGGAAAGAAAAATCTGCTAAAACTGCGAACTTCTACGAAGAACTGCGCCCACACCATTGATGGTACGAATGAATAAACTACAGAATTTCGTAGATAAAGGTGTGTGGATTTGAGAAATATATGGTTTGTGGGGGTTGTTTTGTGGGGGAAAATTGCAGACTGTTCAAATTCAGATTTGACTGAATATTTTTGCTGTTTCTGAGCCATTGTGCATTGTTTCACTTTGTGTCTTTTGGCTTCCACGTCCACGTGTGTAACCACACATATGGCATACCGTTTGATTCAGGACATTTGGGAGATTGATATTTAGTAGCTTTTTTTTACATTCCATGGGGTTTTGGCATGATTTCTACCTTTTGAAGTTGTTTTTTGTTCATTTTTTCAGACAAATGCGAATTTCTACGAAGAACTGCGCCCACACCATTGATGGTATGAATGAACAAACTACAGCGTTACGTAGCTGAAGTGAAGGTATGTAGATCCTGAGAATATATAGTTTTGCGGGGGTATTTCCAAGTTAGAGGGGTGTTCAGTTTGAAAAATCTGGGAAAATGCTGTTATTGGCTCACTGCGCATTGTTTTACATTTTGACTAGTCGCTTCCACGTCCGTGTGTGTAACCACACATATGGCATACCGTTTGATTCAGGACATTTAGGAGATTGATATTTGGTAAGTTTTTTCTACATTACATGGGGTTTTGGTGTGATTTTGTAACTTTGAACTATATTTTTCTCTATTTTTCCAGAAAATTGTGAAGAAATGCGAAATTCTACGAAGAACTGCGCCCACACCATTGATGGTATGAATGAACAAACTACATTGCTACATAGCTGAAGGTGTGTAGATTTCAGGAATATATAGTTTGTGGGGGTTATTTCTGAGTTATTAGGGTGTTTTGTGGAAAAAACTGCAGACTGTCCGAATTCGGAGTTGGCTAAATATTTTCGCTGTTTCTGAGCCATCATGCATTGTCTCACTTTGTGGCTTTTCGCTTCCACGTCTGAGTGTGTAACCACACATATGGCATACCGTTTGATTCAGGACATTTGGGAGATTAATATTTAGTAACTTTTTTTAGATTCCATGAGGTTTTGGCATGATTTGTACCTTTTGAAGTTGTTTTTTGTTCATTTTTTCAGACAAATGCGAACTTCTACGAAGAACTGCGCCCACACCATTGATGGTATGAATGAACAAACTACAGTGTTACATAGCTGAAGGTGTGTAAATTTCAGGAATATATAGTTTGTGGGGGTTATTTCTAAGTTACGGGGGTGTTTTGTGGGAAAAACTGCAGACTGTCCAAATTCGGAGTTGGCTAAATATTTTCGCTGTTTCTGAGCCATCGTGCATTGTCTCACTTTGTGGCTTTTTGCTTCCAGTCTGCGTGTGTAACCACACATATGGCATACCGTTTGATTCAGGACATTTGGGGGATTGATATTTGGTAACTTTTTTTTACATTCCATGTGGTTTTGGCATGATTTCTACCTTTTTGAATGTTGTTTGATGTTCATTTTTTTAGAAAATCTGGTAAAAGTGCAAACTTCTACGAAGAACTGCTCCCACACCATTGATGGTATGAATGAACAAACTACAATGTTACATAGCTAAAGGTGTGTAGATTTCAGGAATATATAGTTTGTGGGGGGTATTTCTAAGTTACGGGGGTGTTTTGTGGAAAAAACTGCAGACTGTCCAAATTCGGAGTTGGCTAAATATTTTCGCTGTTTCTGAGCCATAGTGCATTGTCTCACTTTGTGGCTTTTTGCTTCCAGTCTGCATGTGTAACCACACATATGGCATACCGTTTGATTCAGGACATTTGGGGGATTGATATTTGGTAACTTTTTTTTACATTCCATGTGGTTTTGGCATGATTTCTACCTTTTTGAATGTTGTTTGATGTTAATTTTTTTTGAAAATCTGGTAAAAGTGCAAACTTCTACGAAGAACTGCGCCCACACCATTGATGGTATGAATGAACAAACTACAACGTTACATAGCTAAAGGTGTGTAGATTTCAGGAATATATAGTTTGTGGGGGGTATTTTTGAGTTGGGGGGGTGTTTTGTGGAAAAACTGCAGACTGTTCAAATACAAAACTGGCTAATTTTTTTTTTGCTGCTACTGACATTTGGCACTGGTCACGCTCTGGGTTAGTTGGTAGCCATGTCTCTGGGTACACCCATGAATGTGGCATACCGTTTTATTCGGGAGGGGTTAGGCTTTCATATCTGAGATGCGTTTGAACTTTCCTCCACAGTTTTTAGCTGAAATTCGCATTTGATTTTGTCTCTGATTTTACAGTTGAGGAAAAAAAGGAAAATGTGAGAAAGTAACTTACAATTTGACGAAGAGCTGCGTCCGGGTATCTGCATTTTGATCGAAACTAACCTCACTCGTAAAATCCTGCAAGTGTGTAGTTTCTAAAAATATCTCACTTGTGGGGATATTTTAGATAATTTGGTAGATATTCTATGTTAACTGTCAGTAGTGGTTATACATTTTAATTTGGTGTAATATTCTAGAAGGTGCAGTTTTAATTTGGGGGGGGTCTCCTGTACAGGAAAAGTGGGGTACCTACATATATCTGGTATCGTTGTACTCGGGAGTATTAGAGCTTTTAGAAACAGTAAGATTTTTGTGCATAACCTTAAGATAATTATAAGTAAAAATGGGAAAAATCCATGAAAATCTGCAAATTTTTCATTTTTTTTTTACATATTTTACCCATAATTCCAGTAAAATTTTCAGAAAAGTTACAAAATTTTGTTACCATGTTAAAGTAGACTTTGTGCTGAAAAAAACAATGTATAATATTCCTGATTTACTGCAAGGTTTCCTACTGTAAAATTAGTCTAAAGCGATTAAGGGCAAAATCCTGAAAATTCTTCTGGCAATTAACGCAAAAAAAAATGAAAATCTCCTGGCAGTGAAAGGGTTAAAGGGAAATGTTGGATGGTAGGAAGAGTGTGTTTTTGTTTACACTGTATGTATAAAAACAACATTCTGCAGAGCTGTAGGGGGAGGATAATTAAGTGAACCTGATCTTAGCACAACTGTGTGCAATGTATTTCTTAGTAGTGTACATTTTTAAACGGTCAGGGTTGCGTGATTAGTGAAACATTTAAGGACACGTATTAAAAACACTTGAAGTATGGCTAACCAGCCCGTTTTAACATTGCGTGTTAAAAAGAACACATTAGTGTGGCCCAATTGTTGTGGCCAAACTAGGTGCTCCGCTATGTGCTGGGATCCGCATTTTTTGTGCAATGGCATAGGCTCCGATAACACAATGTTGCAACGTGCACAAATGCACTGGAAATGCACACGCTTGCGTGTCCTTTCCCAGAGCGCTCGTACGCACCACAGTGTGAACTCAGCCTTACGCTTCTACACTCATACAATACAGCACACCTGAGCGGTGAATGGCCGTTTAGTACGATAATCGTACATGTGAAGCCATACGGTTGAGCACTGTTAGTAATGCACCATATGGTTAATGTGTGTGGGGCCTTAGAATTCTTGCTGTTTAATTGCAATCATTTTGCAATCACAAACTCTCCAACATTACACACTACCGATACTTCAGTCCATAGGGTGGCTTCCCATCAAACAAAGAATCCTATTCAATACCCTACTTTTAACCTTTAAATCCCTTCGCTCTACTGCACCTCCCTACTTATCTTCTCTCTTGGTCCCTTATGTTCCAGGCCGTGCCCTTCGTTCCTTGCAAAGAAATCTTCTCCACAGACCCCCAATAACACTGCTGCCTCCCGCCTTAAACCATTCTCTCTTGCTGCTCCCTACATTTGGAACTCCCTCTCTCTCTTCGCCTGGTGACATCCATTAATAGTTTCTAATCTAGACTGTTATCCTACTGAGCATCAGCAGAACAAATTATTGTTAGCCTTTTTAATCACTTTGTACCCATCCCCCCAACTTGTATCTGTATGTTGTCCCTCCCACTTAGATTGTAAGCTCTTCGGGGCAGGGATCTCATTCCTAATGTGTCATGGCTTGTTGCACTTATATCAATTTATACATAATATATATATATATATATATATATATATATATATATATATATATATATATATCAAACAACAGAACGCTACAATAAACAGCTGATTGCTTATAAGTCCATGGAGTGCTCCGTTCATGTTATAATTATATATATATATAAAATATATTATATATTATATATTTATATATATTAGTTAGAGAAAGATACGAGGCAACCTCCGCTTGCTTGAACATCGGTCCGGGTGCTATCCGAAATGAAATCCAAAATAGAAATGATAAAAAGCGATCGGAGCACTCCTGGGTCTAATCAAATATATTTATTATAACAAATCTCACGCCATCAACCATTTCGGCCGCCATATTGGCCGTCCTCAGGATGATATGGGGGCCGAAACACGCGTTGATGGCGTGAGATTTGTTATAATAAATATATTTGATTGACCCAGGATTAATCCGATCGCACGTGAAAAGCGCACGCTAGTGCTGGCTAATTGGTGTGGCCACACCATTTTTCGGAGTGCTTGCGATCACCATTTTGTTTTGCATGTGCTCCAATTGTGCAACCCTGCCAGATCGCTGCACAAGTGAACGGTAGCTTGGCACACTGTAGTGTGGACTCACCCTTAATCAGTACACTTATAGAATGCAACATAGTGCAGAGTGTAAGGAGGATTATGACGTAAACCCAGTGACTTATGGGCCCTGATGCAAAATTTGGGCACGGGCCCCCCAACCCTGCCTCAAACACAAATTGGCACCACAAACCAAATAATCATTTCCATAAAAAACATCCAAATTCATCATTAACATGTTTTTTAAAGGCACTCATTTTAAAACAGACAAGCATACACCTAGTAAAACTATTCAATCAGATTCCAACAGTATTGCTAAACTTAGATCCTCAAACCTTCTAAAATAAATAACCAACTGACACTAGTAAAATGCTTGGCACTCAGAGAGTGGTAAAATGCTTTGTATATAACCACTGGTAAAATTGTCGGCACAAAGACTTGTTAAATGCTTGGCATGCAGACACTGATAAACTGGTTGGGAAACTGACACTGCACACAGCCAGATGCTTGGCTTGGCACACAGACAATAGTAAAAATGCTTTGCACACAGACCACTGGTAAAACAGTTGGCACACAGACTGGTAGTTTTGGACCCTTAGCACAAAATGGGGCCCCCTTTCTTGGCCAAGGGCCCTGGTGCGGTAGCATCCCCAGCACCCCTGGTAGCTACGCCCCAGAGTAAACCTTACAAGAAAAGAGATGATCAATGCACATTACTGGGCCCCATATACTATCATAATATCTGTGCTAGTGCAAACAGTAAAAACATGGGGGGCTTTAGTTACAATATTATGCATAAAAGTGAAAAGCCTTCCAACCACGTCAAGGTAACCCCAGCATTTATCTGGGCTGACAATCCCTGCTTGGTTGCATTTTCATGGGAAGTTGTCTCTCTGACCTTGCATTGGATTAGCCTTTAATACTAATCCTATGTGTCATTCATATGCATGATCAGCTGTTTAAAAACGGCTGACCGCAGAAGGGTTCTTGGGCTTGTGGCGGGCCCTACTATCTTCCGTGCCCCCCTGAGTTGCAGGGGTGGTGGGGGAGGTAGTTGCGTCACTGCAAAGTGCCACAGACCGTAAACTGTATGTTCTGATCACCTAATTATGGATCTTTGCCAATTAATGAAAAACCACTTCCTGGAAAATGATTTCTGGGAAGTGATTTTTCCGATCGGATTTCTTATTCCAAGTATTGCCCGTATTCCAAGTTTGTTATCATTCCCTAAGATGATCTGATGATTATCTTTGGGAATGATAAAAAAAATTCACATACAAAAAATTCTTAAAGTGATGCACACACACCTTTTTTATTTACACTAAAACCAAGGATCAGTAAAGTGTGTTAAAGCTTGTGCGTCTCTGAATACTAACCAGTTTTCACTAAAATACCATTAAAAGAGGGAGTATGTGTGCGTGGGGGGTGGGTTGTGACATTTTAACATAATTTCTTGTAATTGCACTTGTGCATGCGTCCCATTTGAACTAGTTGGTGGCCACGTCTCTGTGTGCCTCCACGCAAAGGCATACCGTTTGATACTTTAAATTGGATAGATATGCCATTCTTCACCAAAAGAAACAAAGCACTGCCAACAATTTTAGTTTTTTTTACTTGTCAAGTGGGTTTAGGTAGTATTTCAACCTTTGAATCATCTTATTTTATTTTTTCACAAAATGGATGGCAGCGCCTGGAATTTTTCATGTATGTATGAAACCATGGCACAGGTATGTAGCTAAAGGTGTGTAGATTCCAAAAATACATACAGGGTTATTCAATAAAAGTTCTTATCGTTTAAAATGGTGCTAATTTTACCCCAACCAATCAGATACTTATTTAACATTTGAAAGCTAACATCTGATTGGTTGGGGCAAAATTAGCACCATTTTAAACGATAAGAACTTTTATTGAATCTCCCTGATTGTTTGTGGGGGTTATTTCCAAGTTTCAGGGCTGTTTTCTTTGAAATAGGTTAGGCATTTTGATTTTTTTCTTGTAATTGTACTTGTACTCTACATAGAGAACATTGCATCTTTCCAACTTTGGAACTGACATAAATCATGTTTTGTTTCTTTTCTTTTTACTCAGTAGACAATAGATGGTACCATGCCACTTTAGCTAATGGTCTTCTAGGTTACAGAAATAATTAGCACTATGCATGGGAAATCAGTTTGTCAGAAATAAGTTCCTTCTGCTCTTCTGAGCTTTTCATTTGTCACATCGTTTTGCTGAACTGCAATAAATATCTAAATGACCTTGTCTTTTGCAGTTTAATTAAATGGCAATGTCAAAGTAAAACATTATTTTATTAGCTTTGTTAGGTGGAAATTCAGTGTATTGTATTGCAGCTGTAACCTCCTTAATCATATAATTAATGACATTCTCATGGCAAACAACCACTCGGGGACCTTTTCTTTCTAACTTAGTTTAATGTTATGTGATCTATAGTCTACAATTTAGATGCCACTTTACAAATTATGGCACTTTAAAAAAGCTGTATTTTGCCTTTGTCGCTCAACTACTTTATAATATATACTGGCAATGTTAATAAAATAGACAGTAGTATATTTTTGCAGTAACATGCAGTTGGTGCATGTAAGCTCATAACTGAGGAGAGTAAAATTCATCAGGAAGCGAAATGCACTGCACCATGCTGCATGCATAGAAATATACACCAGTAAACTATTTAATTCACACGTGTGGATGTGCTGAAATACTTTTTTTTTTTTTTGGAAGTGCGGCCTCCTTTGGTACTTTTGTTTGTTTGACATGCGGTGTGGGAACGCACTTAAAGCTTGCGCACTCCGGCAGATGGGGTGTTACCTGCATGCCACCGGCTGGCTACATGTACCATTTATATTTATTTACCATGTTTTCCATTATGCTTACATTTCTCTCCTTCCGTTCATTTGTCTAGCCCTTCCAACATTTCTTACTTTCCTAACTTCCTAATCATATACGTCTTTCCCCCTTTTTTCTTTTCTATTCTATCCCTAGTTTTTTCTCTTCCATTTGCAACGGTTCAAGTTGAAAGGCCACAAAGAGGTAATTAAAGGGGAACTGTGGTATCAATATAAATTTATTAAATATTAGTAAATTAGTAAATATTAAACAGAGCACACACTTTGACCCATAAATAGGATTGAAGATGTCTTTTTCGGGGAACATTTCCATTTTTTCAATCACTTTGTATTAATAAAAGAGAAATATTCACTTATAAACACTTTAGCAGGAAACCAGGCTGGTTCATAAGTCCTAAATATTTTAGGAAATATTATACAGAACTTTTCCCAGTGTACTTTTTAATTTTGTAACTTTTACTTTTTCACTGGATTTTTGGCTAAAATATATACATTTTTTTCTTAATGTTATTTTATTTATAAAAAATTTTAGTTTCTGCTCAAAATTTTCATTGTTTCTAAAAGCAATGGTTTTTATGAGTACAACGATTCCAGACATATGTAGGTTCCCCAATTTTTCTGACCAAGAGCCCCCCCCAAACTGAATTAGCACTTTCTGGATTTTTATACCAGATTGGAATTTATAAGCACATCTGACAGTTACCATAGAATAACTGCTAAATTAACTAAAATATCCATGTAAGTTAGAGAATTTTATAAACTACATACCTCAGGTTGCTATAAGTGAGGGTAAGTTTTGATAAAAATGTAAATACCAGGACACAGATGTTAATATAATTGGAAGTTTTGTTTTCTAATATATTCCCCTTTCTCCAAAAATAATAAGGTGAATTTCATACAGAATTGGTAGCAAATAGTTTGAAACCAACACAAATGCCTTTCTTCTTCTGAATGGGGCGCATGCATAAGTTCAAAAATAAAATATCAAAGTTCTCTGTATTTTGAACAGCCTCTACTTTTTGAAACAAAGCACCTTTCAAACTTGGCAATACCCCCCACATTGGCATTCTTTTTATACACGCCTACAGATTTGTGGACAGTTCTCTATAGAAATCCATGCTTTTAGAAAATTTTGTGAAAAAAGAAAGTAAAGGAAATTCAGAGTTAGAAATCCTACCTAAACCCCCTTTACAAGTAAACCCCCACTAAATGTCAATCTTCCACATGTCCTGAATCAAATGGTGTGTCACATGCCTGGATGGGCACAGGAACACAGCCAAGTAACCCCAAAGGTTCAAGTTAAGTTAGGAATAAGTAAGAAATAATTGAAGAATTCTGCACACAGGTCGTTTTAGAAATATGCACTTTTTGCAGATTTTCAGGAGGGGAAAAGTGGAAAAGAAGGTTCAAATTTAGAAATACTGTTGTGCCACGTGTTCTCAATAAAAAAGTACCACACTTTTATTAATGCATGCAGAGACACTGGCAGCAAAAAAACTCCAAAAAAAACACCAATGTATTTTGAGCTCTGGCGGTTTTCATCCCTTACAGCATTCCCGCAATGGACTCACCTGGCCCATGCATTTTACAATCAAATGTTGGTTGCAAAAAAGAAGTGGTCAGGCAGTTCCTCCAGCATTGAATGTTGTGGGAGCATTGGAAGGTGAGTAATAATGTATGGGCACCTTTAGGGCAGTCTTGAAACAATCTATTTTACCTAATAAAGCATCTATTGGTCATGAAATGTCCAAGAGTCATAGAGTTTTTGATAATATTAAAAAAAATACTTTAAATTGGATAGATATGCCATTCTTCACCAAAAAAAACCCCAAACCACTGCCAACAATTTTAGCATTGGTTTAGAATATTTGATTTTTCTCTGTTTTTGGTAGGTAGGATCTGGTAATGAAACACTACAAGCCCCCTCTTCTAGTGCTTTTCATTGAAAACTGAATGGTACTGAGAGATGCACAAGTTTTTGCACACTTACTGATCCTAAAAATAAATTTGGGATTATTTTTGGTACCTGTGCAAAATTTGGAATTGAGGCTTAGTTTCCCTTCGGTGGACTAATAATCTGAAAAAATTCTGTGTGTTTCTATTTTTTTTAATCATTCCCAAAGATGATATGATGATCATCTTTGGAAATGATAACACACTTGGAATAGGTCATAAATGCCCATAAGTGCTTTTTTTCTGCATTGGCAAAGATCACCTAATATTGATCTGTGCCCTCATTTAGCATTCCCCACTAGAAAAGACCTAAAAAGAATAAAATATATAATTGTAAATGGATAGCCAAAGGAAGACCTTGGTGCAGAGAAGAAGTCCTCTGACATAACCTGCTTGTCATTGAAGAAAGCAGGGGGAACAGATGCCATTATGCGTTCCAGCAATAGAGAACCCCACATTGTTTTCGTTCAATGCCCCCAATCATTCCTAGCATGCCCGGTTCAGGCTTTTAAAGAGCCAGTGTGCAGATCAAATTTTTATGTTCTGTGCCACTTTGGTCCTTTGTTACACAGATTGTTTGAAACCAAACTTTTTTTTTTTTTACTCCTAACGTGAAGGCTTTTCTCCCCAAAACACATACATTGTAAAATACTTCTCTAGTAAGTTTTATGCACAGTAAGATGTAGATCCCATGTTGCTGCCAATACAACTCACAGCCCATGTAGACTACTTCAAAATCTTATGTGCATGTGCATTTATTAATTGTCCATTAATGCTCGTTCTACCCATATTACTTTTTATAGAGATGTCTCCACACCAATGTGGAAGCCCTTGATAATACTCTAAAAGCAGCTGTTACCCTGTCTATTTTTCATACATTGCAGACAATCTACCTGGAACAATACAAAAGTCAGCTGATTTATATAACATTTTTTAATTAATTTGGCTTGAAAAAGCCAAATTACTGTTTCTTCTTCTTCTTCTTTTTTTTCTTAAAGGGTAACTAAAGTAAAAAAAACTAATTTTGACCAATCATCAAAAAAAGTTGGGGTTTTTTTTTTAACACTCAACCCGACACGGGTACACACACCTACTGATCTACTTATCCATTACTATGGCAGCCATACGTAAAGGGTAACTAAGGGTAAAAAAAACTCATTTTGACCAATCATGAATACACACACACCAACTGACCTACTTTTAATGCATGTGACATATTTAAAGGGTAAGTAAAAAACAACAATGTCCTCTTCATTGACATTATTGAGTTTTAAAATCTGCAGCACAAACACACAAATTCCCTCCCAAAATGCAGTCTTTCAAGTCAAATTTAAAGTTTATACTTAAACTTTCCCTTTCTAGTTTTTTTGTTTCCATTCAAATGTGAGCATTTCTGCAAGAGACTGTCTTATGTGTTTATTTCTGCACTATACCATTTATATTAGTGTGTGTATTGCTGCAATGTTAATTTTGTACAAGTTAATGCAAGCTGCATTGATTCCACTGTAGCTATACAGCATGTATTTAATGGAATGGCACTTAGCACTGCAGCGGGTCAATTCCATAAGTCTGCAGCCCCTCTTGGGTGCACAGGAGAACGCTTCCATGCGCAGGCGTTTTGCTTCCACTATTGGACCATATCGAATCGCATACGATATTGACCAAAAATGGTGATTGCGTGTGTTTTGTAGTGGGCTAGGCCACACTATTGCATTTTTCTTGCGAGTGCGTTTTTTTCAGATAATTGAAAACGCGGCACATCACTGCATGCGTTGCGATTGCGCATGAGATTTGCGTTCTGCATTTTTAATCGCAATCACATGTGGAAACGCAATGAAATCGCACATGAAATGCGATTGCGGAGCAGTGTGGCCATGCCCTCAGGGCCATCATCAGGGGGGGTTAATCTTGTAAGTTGCCTGAACTTGTGTTGTGTGTTGTCATCCTCCATAACAGAGCAGGTGAGAATAACAGTAAGTTATACTGAACCCATTTCTGCTTGCAATAGTCCATGGGGAAAAGAGGAATTTTTACCCTCTGTCTCACTGCTGTGTCAGTCATCCCACCCTGCCGAATGTAGATTCCGGATAAATAATAATCTCTCAAATTCTGGAGCCATTACAAAACCTAATAACATATAATCACCCAGCAAAGGGAGAGATGAGACACCTTTCCAAAAACATAACATATAAAATAGACATGAAAAATTTGCTCACTTAAAAAGCACAAATTTTATTTCAACAGCTTTAAAAACATATTTAAATACAAATGTTACAAAAGTTAATACAAATACAAAAGTTAAAAAGAGATGATTTTTTTTTTAGCCCCCCATCTTAGTATTGTCCCATAACCCAGGTATACTTAAGTCAGTCAGTCATAATGTCCGTGCATGACATAAGCATAAGAGTATTGTGGCTGAAGTTAGGGAGAACAAAGTAGAAGTAGTGTAGGTAGAAGTGGGACCCCGTATCCCAAACGCATTTCGCCCCAAATGGCTTTCTAAATGGCGCTAAGGCTGCTTGTCCAAATCCCTAGTATTTACATACATTCATTCCAGAAAAAGCCCTTATGACAGCATGGAGATGACAAAATCTGAGGGACAAATTAGTGAAAAGCCACTTTGTGTGACAACCAATGACCTTGCAGAGGGGAGAAAGATTGAAAGGGACTTAACCGTGTGGGGAATGCACATGTTGCCAGTTCATGGACTCAAGACAGACAGTGACAAGTACTGATCGGACAAGGAGATTTGATATCAGACAATACTTCAGTTGTAAGTCTCAAAATGTAATTTAGGAACTTATTTGTCCATGTAACTTGCTTTATATAGGCACGAAACGGCAGCAAACAGCGGCTGTCACTTATCTAATATCCGATTATCAATGAGATCCCGGACTAACGATATGACACTGACCAATGTTCCCTGGTCGGGGAACGGACTGATGGATTTAGGTGCATCAGACTAAATAAGATAGCCATGAGTATCAGGGGAGGCGCAAGGTTTTTCGCGAAAAAAAGTTAATGCAATTTATAAAGGCTGTGTCAATGGGTTGCAAAACATTTTCTGTGAGATATCGATAAACCACTTTTCACTCTACATCGTACCAGTAATTAGAGCGAAAAGTGAACTGAAAATTTGGTCATACAGGAAAAGGAAAGGCCCCTGAATGGTATATTCATTGCTGAGAAGGATGTTGGGGTAAGTACTTTCCAACTTGAACTTTGATTTTTTGGGTTTCATTCTCCTTTAAATCATATTTTGAGAGTGTGCCTCTTTTTATTTATAAAGTGTAATGCATTAGTGGGCACATTTCTAACTTGAAAACAGGTTATATTACCCATGGAAGTTGTCAATACATTGCTTTTCCCCATGATGGTTTTCCCAATA
The DNA here is from genome assembly GCA_019447015.1 of Hymenochirus boettgeri. Classification (NCBI taxonomy): domain Eukaryota; kingdom Metazoa; phylum Chordata; class Amphibia; order Anura; family Pipidae; genus Hymenochirus; species Hymenochirus boettgeri. Next base: position 153,139,829 of record CM033474.1, read on the forward strand.
AAAATAAGTGTCCAGGGTAAAAAAAAAATTGTCAAATTTCTGATTTTCATAACAGACCTCTTAGCTGTAAGTGTAAGTCAATCTGAGATGGAACAGCTCCTCTTCTCTAGCTTTGGCCAGTGCTTTGTTCCATCTTCCTATTCTATCTCAGGGATGGTTTGCTATATAGAACACTTCTGACAATCTGTCTTATTTGGGTTCATAAAATTCTACTACTCTATGATTTATTCCATTAACGTAAATATAATGGCAGCTGTCACACATATACCAGTTTTATTTTTAGAATTTTTCTATTTTGGTGTGGAACCTTACCTAATATATATGCTTGCAGAGTGAGTGGAGAAGTTCATGCATGGTGTGCCCTTATGGTCCAGTAGAAAGGTGGCAGTTGGTTAATGGTTTGTGGATGTAAGTTGGACTGATCAAGTTTATCCTGTTAACAAACTGTAATTAGAACTTACCAAGTTTCTTCTGTTAAAATTGCAACACCCAGGATCCCTGCCATTTATAGTTGAACACTACTACCCAGTACTAGCCCTCTTAAAGGACAACTATACTGTAAAAATTTACTTTTTAAAAAGCACCTGGGGCAAGGAGATAGGAATGATTATTCCCACCTCCCAATATTGTTTTGTTGAGGAGCTACAGCACATAGAGTTTTCATCTGCCAGGTTATGGCCCTGGGCCATTCTATATTAAAGATAGTGCTGAAGCATACAGGAAGATTGGCAGAAGCAGTTTTTGTCATCCTGCTGCTTCTCATAGAAAATATATTGGGAGGTAAAAACACCAATCCTACCTCCCAGCCTCACGTACTTTTTTGTTTCTGCAAGAAAAACCTTTTTTCCTTATTTGCCACCATTACAGGTACATAGGAGAGATGTGTCTCGTAGCACAGAGAGTAAAAACCCATGTTTTACATCATTTAGCAAATTATTGTGTATATTAGTGACTGGACTGGGGATGTTGCATAATATGCTTCATGGTCTGAGGGTGAGAGAGCCTGTTAGTGGGAGGTCTGAATGAGCCTGAATGAAAGAGAGATGGGGATGACCTTGTGTCAGGCTCCTAATTGTCCTTTCTGTAAGGGAAGCAACTGCATCTCTCAAGGTAACAACAAATAGGTCCTATAAACACACAATTAAAAATTGTTAGTAGATGGCTGATCTGCATTTTCTAGCATCCCTTTCTAGCCAAACTAACTTAATATGAAGATACAGTAATAGTTGCTGTCTTGAGACATGGTGGTTTTTTTTTTTTGTTTTTTTGCCAAATAAAGGAATGCTGGGCGATGTAGTTCCACCATCAAATAAGATTTTTACAATGTGTTGTTGTGGCTTTTTTGTTGCTGGCCTGATTTCCGGAGTGAAATACATGCAGCAGTCTATTTTTATAATGGATATGGTCAATCCAATCCATTAAAAATGCACCTCTGTCCGAAAATGGAAAAAATCATGTCTAGTGTGAACAAGCCATCAGTATTTATTCATAGTTTTGGACATCTTACATGTTCCAATATGTGTGGGCTGAGCATGAGAGAACCCATTTGTGATGGCTAGGAATGTGGGCACCTTATATTTACATGTCTGTGTGGGCAGAGCTTCTTATATGTACCAGCCTGTGCGGGCTGAGCATCTTATATTTACAAGTCTGTGGGCATCCTATATTTACCAGTCTGTGTTGTGGGCACTTCTATTTACCAGTTTACCAGCCAGTGTAAAGTTAGCCCTCCAGTTCATGAGCCAGTTTAAAGTCAGCCTTGACTTTACCGAGCATTCCGTGATGGTAAATTTGTCATTAAATTATGACCGCAATTGTAGAGTCACAAAGCCCCATTGAATACCATTGCGGTATTTTAGTACCGCATGGTATTCTGTGACCAAATGTTCGTAAATGTACGAATGCTTGTACATTAACTATAACCTGTGGTACTGCAAATTTGCAATACCGTGGGCTTATAAATATGGCCCTGAGTTTCTAAAATAACTCAGTAGTTGCACCTGTATTGTTAATTATTGGGGAGGGGGTTAGAAAAAAAAGGCGCTTCATTTTCTTTTTTCACCGATTGGAAGTAAGGATGGCAGAACTTCCTAAATTTCAGCTCATTTTTGAACTTAAGAATTTTTTTTATAATATTTTGAAGACAGTCAATGGGGACATATACCGTATATACTCGAGTATAAGTCGATCCGAGTATAAGTCGGGGTACCTATTTTTACCTGAAAAATTTGTAAAAACTGATTGACTCGAGTATAAGTCGAGGGTAGAAATTATCACCACTACTGCCTTCTGATTCTGTGTTGCTTTTAGGCTTTAGTTGCCCTTTAAATGGACAGCAGAATTCCTATACATGAATCCCATACAGTAATAGCCAAATCCAGTACCAGTAACCTCCAATTCTTTGGCACTCCAGATGTTTGGAAACTACAACTCCCAGCATGCTTTGTTGCTGGGAGTTTCAGTTTCTAAACATGTTTAGTGGCAAGGTTCAGTAAACTTTTAATTAAGCTTACCATCATTTACAATTCTCCTGAACCCCATATAGTAAAGGGCCCTCTGACCCCCATATAGTAAAGGGAACTCTGACCCCTATATAGTAAAGGATTCTCTGACCCCAATAGTTAAAAATGTCACCTGAGAGTTGTAGTTTAAAGCTGTCCTTTGCATTGTACTGTACTGTACTGTTTTTTGCCCCAAACTGAGGAGACCCATCAGATTTACAGCATCCAGTGACAGTGCTGAGTGAGTCCAGAATACAGAGCCAGAATACAGGAAGCAGGAAGTGTAAAGGCAGATCAGCTCCTGTAACTTTCTATGCAGGTTAACACAGCGCCACCTACTGGTTACTATCTGTAATTGCAGAATTTGGATCTAAATTAGGAGTTGACCCGAGTATAAGTCGAGGTTAGGTTTTCAGGCTAATTTTAAAGCCTGAAAAATTCGACTTATACTCGAGTATATACGGTAGTTCAAAAAGTTTGGGTAAAATAAGGTTAAAATAGCAATGGTGACTTGCTGTACATGGCTCTGAGACTTGGGAAATGGTCTGGGGAACACGTACAAATATCCAGAACTTGAAATAAAGTCAATTCCTTCACATGCGCACTACTTTCGAGCTTCCGCATTTGACATTCGATAATTATCCTGAAAAGTCAGTATTTCTAGAATCTTACTCTGAATCTCTTGAAAACGGGTGTTCATTATTGTACAAGAGGAATCATGTCCAGCATTAAGTCGCAATGATTAATTGATTCATACAGTAAAAAAAAATCTTTAAAGGGAATGTCCATTCCCAAAACTAAAATTTAACCCCATACTGGCCCCATTGTGTACCTAACCTTACATCTCTGCTTCAAATGGTTTTTCTGCTAGTCCGGGAAAGTAAAGAGTAGAAGCTGTCAGTGATACATCCCCAACTACCACCACCATCCGAATCCATCCTCTGCAGCTGGGGCACCTAGCATGAATCCCTTTTAGGATAAGGTGTGACCCCTGCCCAACTGCTGAAACATTTCTTTAAAAAATGCTTAGATCCTTAATTACGGACCCTTCTCTCCCACGGCATAAGTGATGTCAGTAGCATCTGGGTTTGGCCGTGTCACAGACACGGCTGCCAGTCTAGCCCCTGCATGCAACTTCTGCAAGCAGGGAGCCGGATTAGAGACAACGCGGGAGAGAAGGGGATGTAAGTAGCGATTTAAGCACATTTTCAAAGAAAGAAGTAGGCGGTTGGGGGTGGGATGTGGTCACCTACCTTACAATAAACGTTCATCTAGGGTGGACATGCCCTTTAAAGTAAAACTTCAGTGGAATATATCATTATCTTTATATTGTGCATACCTACAGTAATTATTTTTAATCTTATGCTTTTTTAAAAATCAGTTGAAGTTACCATTGCTATTTTAAACTTATTTTATCCAAACTTTTTGAGCTATTGTAATTATCCCCATAAATAGCTCAAAAACGAACTTTTGAACTTTTACTGAAGTTCGATAACGAACCGAACTTTAGAAAGTTCAGCCATCCCTATAAATCACGAAATACGTGCTACCATCTTTGATTACTAAAACAAGTCCATTTGAATTGACATAATATTAATTGATATGAAATTACCTGGATAACTGAAAACCTTCATAAGCATACACATTAATGTTTTAATTTTATGCTACAGTGTGCTACAGTGTTACTATTACTATTGAGATCCCCCCAGTAGGGTCTGAATGTTTTCACCTCCCAGCCAGAATAAATAATAATTTGACGCAATAATAATTTGTCAGCTGGGTAGATTCTCCCACCACAACAATCAGGGTCAGTCAGCACACTCTGAACAACACAGCAAACCCCCATGCTCCTACTGTCTGTTTTAAAATGTTTTAATGTTTTGTGACTGAGGCAGAAGCATCAACTACCTGTTCTGCTATTTGGTGACCAAAAATGCAGCGATATGATTGGCTGATACTGGATATTGGGCAATTATTGCTCCGTTTATGGGGTCCATCAACAAAATTGGGGGCTATCGTAATGGCCCAATTTTGTTATGAGGATGGACTCGATAATATCAATCTGTCTATAGTAACCTTTGGGGACTCTGGAAGCTGCCCCAAAATACTCCATTATTATCCATTGTTACATACACACCTACATACACATGTGTACATGTTTTACAGTTTGTAATCTTAATATCAAAATGTAGTTTTTGCAGCATTTTAAACATTTATTTAAGCATTTAACAAACTTGTTATTGATGTTTATTGTTAATTTTTTTCCTTTGTAACAAATCCCTATTTCTTTCACTTTTTTGCCATTTCATCTGCCTTAAATCAGTAAAGATAAACTTAGTAGAGCTGTTGAAAATGCTGAACTTGCTTTTACTATAAGTAGACCCAATTATATCTCTGGCTAGTCTAAGCACATAAAGATGTTTTACACTGCAGAAAAACTCAAACGAATGTCCACTGGTTATAAAACTTTTCCAGATATGTACATGTCAATTCTGGGTCGTAAATACACAAGGCTGTTTCTAACCATTTTAGGCCCTAAGAAAGAGTCCCCTTGGTTTCTAAAAATGTCACTTTTCTTTTGATCGATAGATTAAAAGAATTTGAAAAATGGTACACATTCCTTCCACAGAAAGGAATTAAAAGTGTCCCACTTTACCTTTAATCTGTACTCTCCATAATAAAAATTAATATGTGCATTGAAAGAAAATAATAAATTGTACACTTTCCTTTTCATCCCTTGAAATGGTTCATTTTAAGTGCGGGCTAAGGAGAGGGGGAAGATAGGAATTGGTCTGGGGAGCCCGGACTGGACACAGAAGGAGATCCATAATGGGCACTGGTGGCAATAAGGTTCGAGGATGAACTCGAATGATTCATATTAAGATCAATATAGAAAGCATAAATATGTGGGGACTGTCCTACTCACAACTCATGAGAATTAAAAACAGAAAGGGGAAATTACCCCATCCTCCCTACTTAATTGACTAAAATGCAAGTTATTTACTGTTTATTGTTTATACAGTTAATGTTTACATTTTAGGAAAAGGTGAAACAGAGACTTGTATAGTAACTGTTTCTCTTATTATTGGATCCCAATTTGGGACAATCTACGATAGGACGACCAAATAGACTCTAAAAAAGACAAGACAAAATGAAATAATGGAACCAATCTAACAACCAAAGGACATGACTCTTTCAGGGGTATTTAATAAAAGTTCTTATCGTTAAAAATGGTGATAATTTTGACTCAACTAATCAGATGTTATTTAACATTTTTTTGTTATGTTTTTTGTTATGTTATTTTAACATTTTTAACATTATTGAATCTCCCTGTTCATGCCTTAAACAGCCAAAACCTGGACAATAAATAAGAGGAATAAACAAAACTATTCAAAATTACTTAATTAAATGTAACAATACCTATGTTTAATGTTATTAAAATGTTAAAAAAAAATTACAATAAATCCATCTCCCTTTAATCTCTGGCCTAAAAGAAAAACATAGATTGCACAATTCATGCCAGGACTGAAAGAAATTAGCAAATAAATGGCATACTTTTCCTTTAAAAAATAGCATGCTTTAATGAATTAATTGAAACATTTAATGGTACAGAATTAATTAATAGCATTATATATTTATATTTCTAAAATGAATCAACAGAAAACATTTTCAATTATTTGTAAAGTGTTCTTTGCGTTAACGGTTGCTCTGGTTAGCACTGATGATTCTGGTTCCCCTGACAATAGTAAAAGACATACTGATAGGTTGTATAAGTAAGAGACAATAAAGTGCTTAGGTTGTAAGCCCTTTTGGGGCAGGGACTGATGTAAATGGATTAATAATCAGAACAAGCCTATATTAAGTATCGAAAATTTTAACATATACTGAATTGCTTTGTACAAGCACTTCTACTCATTGTAGCTTATCTAATGTGCTCCAGTGATGCCGTAACTGGTGCAAAGTATTTTCACTCTATAAAATAGAGGTGCTGCTGCACAGCATGAACAGACGTTTCTATTTGTAAGCAACTCACCAGTCCAATGTTGCATAAAAACTTTCCTTTATTTTAGAGTGGATCTTAACTGTGTGGGGGAGAGATGCCCCCAGGGCCTGCTGGCATGCAATAATTCAGCAGAGCAGGACCAGAGTGGAGGATTCGGCAGGACGTGAGCCGCCATCTTTGCACGCTCAAAGTATTTTCAGCATTGTGGGAGCAATGTAACATAAAAAACAAAACAAAACACTGCATCACCCCCTAAGTCTCTTGAATTGCAAATCCCAGAATTTTCAACATACAATAAAGGGTTAAGCATGCCAGAGCTCAGAAATGCTTAAAAAATTGAGGCAATGCAATACATCCCACTTTCCCATTTATCCCTTGCTAACAACTTTGTGATGAAGGGTTTAGGAAATAAAGATGCTATAATGGCCCAGATATTAATGGTCAGTTCAGTGTTAAACTCATGCTACCCAATGAATTATTGGGTAAGCAGGAGTTTAAACACCGATTTTGTGCTCCCCGCTCCATTTCCAATAACTTAGAATATTCCATATAGGATAAGTTACATTTTGGGCTACCTTAAAGCAGGTTCTCAAGCAGGTAAGAAATGTTGGGAAAAATAAAATATTGCCCCCTAAATTAAGGATAGCTACATTTTTTCTGCAGTGTAGGGTATGCAATAATTATAATAATTCTGGGAGATTTTCTTGCTTCATACTACTGTCCCCTATTGGGAAAAAAAACTCTCTCATACTTTCATACAAGCCTTGGATGATGTCTCAAGATTCTCTGAGTCAGAATAGTAGTGTGTGAAAGAGTAGAATAAAAAAAAAAGTTTCCCTTAACACACCTGCACTTGCGTGTGCTCATTCGTTGGGTGTTTGTGAGCAAACTCATGGGAGGCCTACAGTAGCTGTTATCTGACACACACTCTGACTGCCATCAAATCTCCTGTGGCAGTTTGTATGTACCAGTCTGTGCTGGCAACCTGTATGTACCAGTCACTGTGAGTCACTTGTACAGTATGTACCAGTCACTGTGGGGAACTTGTTTTGTACCAGTCACCGTGGGCAACTTAAGTCAACTCTCCAATTCCCCAGCCCCTTAAGTCAACACTGGCTGGTGAACTTTTGGGCTGACATAACAGTGGATGCTGAACTAGAGGACTGTCCTAATAATGTCTGTTGTACTGGAGGTATGTGGCTGTAACAGAACTGGAGGGCTGTAAGGTTCAGCAGTCACTGTTAGGCCAGCTCTCCATTTCACCAGCCATGGTTATGTCAACCTTCCATTTCACCAGCTACTGTTAAGTCAACACTGACCTAACAGTGGCTGCTGATATGGAGGACTGGAGGGTTTAGCGGCCACTGTCAAGCCATCTCTCCACCACCTTACCAGCCACTGTCTAGGCAGCCCTCTAGTTCACCAGCCACTGTCAAGGCAGCCCTCTAGTTCACCAGGACACTGTCAAGTCAGCCCTCCAGCTCACCAGCCACTGTCAAGTCAGCCCTCCAGCTCACCAGCCACTGTCAAGTCATCCCTCCAGCTCACCAGCCACTGTCAAGTCAGCCCTGGCTGGTAAGCTGAAGGGCAAATCTAACATTGCCTGCTAAACTGGAGGGCTGGAGGGATCAGTATCCATCTTTATACGACTTTTGTTATTTTTTTTTTATTTCAAAAGGGTTACCCTGTAAACATTTTGACTGGCTAACACGGTACACCACCTTTTCCTGTATCCATTGTCAGGAAAGCCCTCCAGTTCACCATCCAGTGTCTAGCCAGCCCTGTTAGTTAACCCCTCATACCCACTTCAACAAGCAACCTCTGTTTTTTTGCAGTGGCATGCTTCGCAATGCAGGAATATATAAGGGGGGGTGATAAAAATGTGATACGAATGGTGTGTAACTGTACATAGTGAATCTATGTTTTGATTGGAGCCATTTTGTAATAATAGTATAGTATTTGAGGTTGAATAAAGACATATGTCCATCCAGTCCAACCCATCTAGCAATAACCTCATTTCCTGCCTAACTGTTGATCTAGAAGGTTCAAAATAAGAAAGATACAGCAGTGGAAATAAAGATGGGTACACCCCAAAAGTAGTCTTAGTATAAAACTCCTTTATTATATTTATAGGGATAGAAAGGCAAATACAAAAACACACAGAAAATGACATGATATAGCTCCTTTATTTTAGGTACTGTAATGAGCATATTAATTAAATATTGAACACTAGATGCCACTGTATATTGTACACTAAAACTTAAAATGTTAATAAATATAGATCCCTGAATACCACACAAGGAGCGTATGTTATCTGTAATGTGGGTTGGAATACTTCACTGCATATGGATGGGGTTTTATGAAGCATTGACTGGCACCTTCTGTTGTGTTCCCATGACGCAGAATCTCTACTCTTTCTAATATAGCACTCACTTACCCTGACCAATTAGTGCAGCCATATTCCTGCATTTATAATGTGATTTAATCAAAATGATCAGAGGAATAAATAATTTTCTGCCAAATATATTGGCAATATAACATTCCGATATAATTTGTAGCCAATCGGATCAGACAGAAATTAAATCAACTAGTCTTTCTGAGATTTTTTGGTCTATATAAATTTATTACTGGCTACATATCGTACATGATTGATTCATTTGGGTCACAGGCCAAAAGATAGTATGCCATCAAAGATGTGTATTTTGAGCCCTGCTTAATTGGACAAATTCAAAAAGTAAAAAATGAAAGTGGCAGCGCAGATAATCCAACATAATACAGTAGTTGCAGAATAAAGCAGATTGTGCCAGTTCTAAAGAAACATTAGCATATAGCAGTGTATGGCAGTGAGTAAAACCAGCATTGTGAGCTAGAGATAGAATACAGGGAGAGCAGAGGAAGGAGGACTAATAACAGATCTAGCACAGAGCAAATAAGGATTTCAGTGCATTTCAAATAGCCCAGTGGGCCTGCTGCTTCCCTCTGTTAATCACAGCTGCTCGTTTGTACCAAAGCACTCAGATTTTATATGTGTAAATCATTTGTAGATTATCATCAGTGCATTTGTGCACCTACGGTACGATTTTGCCTTAATCAAATAATAATTTAACAGTATTTGTATAAAACTGGCAGGGTTGCTGTGGTACATTCTACTAGTGATTAGCTCATCAAGTCTATTCTAAATACCTTTTTTTTTTTTTTTTAAGAGATTGCTATTATTTGTTGTAGCCATCATAATGGCTGAAATTATATGTTAATATTTTTTGCCTTTTTCAGTAATGCTTTTCACACTGTAACAGCCTTTAATAGCGTTGTGATCCTGGCTTGGAGATTTTAGTACCTGTGTTTTTATGTGTGTTTTCCATTACTGGGTGCATTTCTTCCAGGGCAAGTTGTTTCCCCAAAATAATGCATTTTTCTTGTTGGGGATAGGGTATGCTGAAACAAAATAATGTTAAGTAAGAGCAATATAATCAACCTATTCAACACTGTCCCTCAAAGCATATATAGTATTATGTAATATTACTGTATTATCTGCTAATAATAATACTCACCAGACATTTTTGCTAAACAGTACCCAACTGAAACATTTGAAGTTTATAGGAGTTAGTGCAGAAATGGGGGGTAACTGATGTATTGATTGTAATAATGTGGTTTGTGAGGAGTATTGATTATTATTTAAGTACAGGATAACTTAAATATATATATATCTATAAATTTAGAATATAATCAGGTTACTTACAGCTGCAGCAGATGAATATCCCTAAATTAGATTTTATAGCTCAGTGTGAGGTTAGTAGCCCTGCCTACTTTACGTTTCACATGTGTTTTACCTAATAGAAACACACTGGAAATTGTAAGTGTTTATGGGTATTATTACAGAACCTATAATAAGTAAAGGACAGACCCACCCTCGTAATGACATATTTTAGAAAGGATGCCCCCTTTCAAATATGTTATAGGATATACTACCTTGTCCAATAATTAAAGGGTATCTATACTTAGAAACAGACCTCACCCCTGCTTTAAAACTTACAGCATTAACAGGGAAAGTCCTGTCAGAAGCAGAAATTATAATATGTGCCCTATTCCTGACCCCTAACTATCTTTAGTTGCCTGCCAGCACACGTTCTGCAGCAATTAAAGGGCATGTCCACCCCCAAAACTATAATTCCCCCCACTACTGGCCCCAATGTGTAGTGTAGTTTAATCCTTACCTTACATCCCAGTTCCATATGGTTCTCCTGTAATCCCCCCCCAAGTCAAAAAAAATGGGCACCAGGAGGATAGCAGAGTCCATATAGGACTCTGCCTCCTGGTTCTCCTCCGGGAGAATTTTGGCATGCACACTGCAGCCATTCTCCCCCTCCCTCTCCCACCCTCTCCCTCCCTATTTGTTCTCCCTCCCCTTAGCTCAAAAAAACTTTTGACATAATGTTCTCCTTGCTCCCCCAGCCCCAACCGCTATATTTGTATAGAAAGAAAGTGCCCCAATAGTAACTAACCAACTCTTTCCTCCGCCGTTCAGGACTACCGGTAGCTGCGTCCATGATTGGCTGCTTGCATTTTCGAGCAAGAAGAGGGTCTGGCAGTGCGGCAGAGGGAAGAGGGAAGGTAAGTAACTATCGTGGCACTTTCTGTCTATACAAATATAGATGTTGGGGCTGGGGGAGCAAGGAGAACATTATGTCAAAAGTTATAAGGAAGGGTGGACATGCCTTTTAAGAGAATCAGCAGAGAAAAGAAATAAGGGGGGAGGGAGGGGGAGTTGTGTAAACAGAGGAGTGTCCATGGGAGTTGTGTAAACAGAGGAGTGTCCATGGTGAGGCTGTGCAGATCTTGTTGTTGCAGACACTACAAGAAGGCAGTGAGTAAGAGAAGTGGGGGCCAATTAGGAGCATTCACCAAATATTAATTATTAACTAAATTAATAATTTAATGACAAAGCAAGCACAGATAAATGTGATTACCACCATTTTACTTTCAAATTGTAGTTTCATAAAATGTAAAGTTGTTTGAGTGAGTATAGTGACCCTTTAACTTGCTTGTTATGCTCCTGAAAGCCTCAGTGTATGTTAACAGTTATATTTGTTCATGGCCCCTTCAGCAATTTAGTCAGCTGGTTATGAGGTTGATCATGCTCACTTGAGGCAGCTAGGGGATTAGCATTCAGTCATTTGCTTTAATGTCAACTGTTACACCCTTGACTGACAGTTGCTAACTGGACTAACCAGGAAGCAGAAATAGAAGTAACAGGACATCAGGTAGCATTTTAGGCTAGCTTTCTAACTGTTGCAGTTATGGGGTTGGGGGGTGATTTACCTGTATATTTATATATATATTTTTTTTTAATTTGAGAGCTGGACATGCCCTTGAAGTATGAAAGGGAACATGTTTTCTACAAACAAATCAAACAGCAGTAGGAACTGCTGTATGTATGTATGGATTGATTTCAGTAGATAGGCTAACAAAGATCATGTGATTTAAGTGATCTGCCATGTTTGGATTCCTGAGAATAGAATAACATGAACTAAAAATTCTTAAATGGTAAGATATTTTATTTTTAATATAGAACTGATTTGCATTTCTCTCCACTAAAGTGGTAAGTGATTCTACCTCCTTTACAACCAACAAATTCCAGGCCTGTTGACAGGAAACCTCCCATATCTTAATTATAAACAGATACCCACCAATCATTATCATCTTCAAGAATGAACAAGGCAAGAATCAGATTGAATTGCAATAGAAGGGTCAAAAATGTAAATATTGATTATTTTAATACATTTGATGTGTTAGGTAATAAAAGGCTTTGAAACTTATGAAATAGTTATAATGGTTCTTCAGTATACAATAGAAACATGCACAGTGTCCTCTCTTTTAACTTCTCTTTAGTTGCATCCTTCTATAGAATGGAAATGGTTATTTTTTTATTTATGCTCGCTTCATCAATAGACAAGCCCTTGCTTTCCGGGAGACTTGTTGCATCTACCCGGGATCGGTTGCACCCTGGGCTAAGAGTGCGGGGAATCTAAGTTGAGGCAGAGAATACACAAGGAATCCAGGAACATAACTGGCAGACAAGGCACAACCAGCTCTGAGCTGGACAATAGGTATATAATAGGTACCAAATCAGTAGGTGGAAACAGAGTCAGGGACAGAGCTAGGGGTAAGAACACAGTAGATCAGTCAGCAAAGCAAGGTAAAGAATGGTAGAGCAAAAGCATGGTCAAGGTCAGGCAAAATGTCAGGACAAGCAGCAAACAGACCTAAACAGAAACAGGCAGGAATTGAAGAACCAAAAATAGCAAACCAGATCACACCACGAGCAAGGGATAAACCCCAGGCTATAAAAGGCATGTCGGAATGACGTGCACGCAAACCCTGAAGCTATGCGTCAATAGGAAGGACGGTGCAGGAGCAGGTGCCAGGTAAGCACCACAACGGACAGTCTGCTGTTTAATTCATAAAATATGAATTACGGTGATGTTCATATTATTGCACCATTATTTTTATGATCCCTTTTCTAATATATACCTCCTATATATCTGCTGAAATTATGTTTTAAACAAAAGGAGTGACTATATGCCACACAGCTAAGTATGTTAAATGATTAGAAATCCATTTTATTTTATTAAGCAAACAAGCCGGACCAATTTTCTTGGATGGGTAAAGCCTCCCTTCCTCTTTGGTGTTAACCATACTTTTACCTACATACTTGTATTTTCCTAACAAGGATTTTTAATGGCAACAATATATATCTGTTGTATTCAATTAGATCAACTGGACTTGAGGCTTAGTTCTTGAAAATGTTTCGCTAGTCATCTGACTGGCTTTCTTCTGAATTGAGAAAGCCAGTCGGATGACTAGCGAAACGTCTTCAAGAACTAAACTTCAAGTCCAGTTGATCTAATTGAATACAACAGATATACCATGATCTAGATGAATGAGAACCTTCACAAGCAAGCAACAATATAGCAGCCTTCATAGTTACAAAATCCACTTCTTGCATATATGTAAATGCTAGCTTTCACATAGAGTTAAAAAAATAAGTTTAGTCCTCCTTTAAATACATTTGTTATATAGTAATGGTGAAAAATAATACAAATGTTTGTACTATTTCCTAGCATTGCAATTTATAATGAGATTTTCCTTTATGTACCATTTATTTATTCTTCTGACATTCAAAATTCAATTTACATGTTTGTATGAAAGCCAATAAATTCTTTGCAGCTTGGACTAAATGTCATTTGCAGAATTTTGATTTTCAAGCAAATGTTTTACAATAAATGATGAGCAAAGGTGAAAGAATAGATTTTATCTGGCTATGTTTTCTAGAGTTTAGAAAAGGGCAAGTTGTTATGATCACAAAATGATAACAGGTGTTTTAAATGCAAATGACAATGTATTTGTCCATTTTACAAATAAAATCATTTGCATATGGTTATAGAAGAGTCATTCCTGAAAAATTTCAGTCTTCATTACATTCATTTTCACTCATATGGGAATAATGTTGATAATGTATACAAATAAGCTAATTTTTTTTTCTTTGCCAACTGTTGTCTATTTAGAAAGAGGTGTATTGTGATCATAACTACACTACACGTGCATAATAATTATACACGTAAATCTGTTAGTAGGGCTCTAAGCTGTTTAATTTTTCTGATTTTAAATTTATTTTGTGATATCAGAACAACCTTTTTAGTAGGCATAATCAGGGCTGTTCAATAAAAGTTCTTATTGTTAAAAATGGTGCTTATTTTGCCCCAACCAATCAGATGTTAGCTTTCAAATGTTAAATAAGATCTGATTGGTTGGGGCAAGATTAGCAACATTTTTAACGATAAGAACTTTTATTGAATCTCCCTGAATATTTCTAAAGATTAACAGCCTCATTTACTCGGAGCCACAATCGTTCTTGGTAAATGTCTGCATTGTAATTTAATACACGCTTTGCACATGTGTGTAAATCCCGAACAGCATATACCCACAGTGAGACTAAATACTTGCACCATTTTATGCACAGTGCAAGGTGACTCCTCAATGTTTATCAATGATGCCTTGCAGTGCTGAAGTCCCGAGTTCAAATTCACCCTTGGACACACCTGCAAGCAGTTTGTACGTTCTCCCCGTGTTTGCATGGGTTTCCACCAGACACTCCTTTTCCCCCCACAATCATAAAGACATACTGATAGGTTGTATATGTCGAATAAATGTTCTTAGATTGTAAGCCCCCCCTTGGACAAGGCCTTATGTGAATGTATACATGTCATTTTAAAGTGCTACGGAATATGTTGGCGCTATATAAATCCACAATAATAATAATAATAATAAAAAACGCATATTGAATCACTTGCGCGGACTGGGAATGTCTTTTCTGATACCGCACAGCTAGCGCAAGGAAGGAGTTAAAGTCACACTAAACTAATATTGAATCAGTTAGCGTGACTTAAACTCCAAAAAAGAGTTCTGCTGCGTAAATGAGGGTGTATGTGTATAGTTATTTTCTAATAAAAGGAATATTATTGGCAACTGGCAACAATAGCAAACTCGGGTTGTCCACTGAGCAGGCACTGAGCAGGCACTGACATGAGCCAATTAAATGGAGATATATTTGTTACTTGTTACTAGAGGATAGAATGGCAGGGGCTGGCAGAACAGGCCACTGAAATAATAATATTCACACACTTTTTTTTTTTATATACATGTTCCGTAGGGGTGTGGGGTCGCAGGGTTTAAAAGTTGTTTGATGTGATCTGTTACCTTATCCTGATGATGGCCTATTCTGGCTGAAAGGCATTGATCCGTACTGCTGAATCTCTTCTATTGAATTTATATATATTATGCAATATATTCATATAATAGAATAACCTGTATCACCATTCAGCACCCCTCAACTTGCAATATTGTAACCTTCCCTGTCTCTTTAGCCTTCTCACCCCCCTTTTCCAGTGGCCAAGTTCTGCCTCCAGCCTATTCAGGCTTTTATCAAATACATTCAAGGTTGTCATAGCTATATCACTAACCCTAGATAAGGGTTAGTGAATAAAAAAATTGCTTTCCAGAATACTCGAAAATTGCAATGGAAAATGTTAAAAATTAAAATTTGATTGTGTTTGAATCGGATTTTTAAAGCTTCAATGGGTTCCTGTCGGAACAAAACTCGTCAGTTTCATTTAGCCCTAATAGACAATTTGTATGATGAAAGCAATACCACACTAAATACGGTTGACCTAAGACATAAGAGCTAAGACTGAAGTAACCTAGGAATTTCCAGAAACAGAGGTAGGGTACATTAGAACAATCAAACAGTCAGAAAGACCAATAAGCCACAAACATAAAACAACGAACTAACTTAATAGGCCAAAGATTCAAACTGGTGCAGTTACACTGAAAACATGCTGAAGAGAAAAAAAAGAACAGAGACAGCTGTGTAGAGGGATCCCCCCAAATATGTGTACACGCATGTACAGTAGGTTAAAGACACCACAAGACCACGCATGGTATGAGAAGTAAGTAAGCAAGGACTTCTAAAGATATTCACTACCATATTTACATCTCATATTTTTGTATTGCATGTAATAAAAAAAAAAAAAACTTGAATCCAATGATTACTAAAAGGAAATGTGATATTGCGGATTTCCTGTGTCCAAAAAGACACTATATCAATAATCACTTTGCACTATACAATGTGGTAGAAGGTAAGTTTTATTTTGTCAATTATATGGATTTTTTTTTCTAATAAATTAGTGAGATGAGCCACATGCCTTCTCAGGTCTTCCTGTATATACACCCGTATATATATTTATACGGTACATAGTATTGATATACAATGGATATTGGTATACTAGGTTAACATTATAAACATTTCATTTATTTCTATTAAAAATGTAATTGTTTTTCTTAGTGAGTAGATATTTACACCTAATTTATGGAAATTGAATATCTCTGCTGGCATTTTAATGTTTATTATATTTTTAAAGAAAACATAAAAAAAAATACAATTAATTTTCCATCATCATCTCCATAAAAAGACTGTCTAAAAAGGCAAAAGACTAGTAATCAGATTTTTCACAATTAGCACATATTCACATGACAAATCACACACTAACTATTAGATGAGTGTAGATTATCATCACTTTTAATGAGCTCGCATTCACTAATTTTCAAGGATTAAAAATAGCACAGAGTGTTTAACATTTATGAATATGTAATAACTGCAATTAAATAAATACTGTAAGTTTTTTTTCTATTGACTATTCCCTGAAATGTACATTATTGCTTTATAATCAGATATAAAGTTTAGCTATGTGAATCCACAATAAAATAAGCTATAATAGTTCAACATATACTTTGTAGTGTGTCATTTATTTAAATGAGCATGTGAGAGTTTAAGCAAAAGAAGTTCTAGCACACAATCTGTATTTAATTCATCACAAATATGTTCACTGGATGTTGAGGTAAGAGACCTGTGCAGACCATTCAGTTATTTTATACCAAACCATCCTTAACTCTGTATATTTATGTACCCTTCTTTGATTACTGGGTCAGTCATGTTGGAACAGAAAAGAGCTTCCTCAAATTGTTACCACAAAGTTGTAAGTATAGAATTGGCCAAAATGTCTGTCTGCACTGAATAAATCATTAAGGTTTCTCTCCGATGGAACCAAAGAACCTAGCAGCGTCTTTCTTCAGGACCATAACCTCTTCAATGAATAAGGTATTGGAGTTTTGAAACCAGCGTGAGTCCAAGATCTTATCTACTTCAAATTCCAGTTCTCCCTGGATTTTAACTGGAGGAGGAGGTTCAGACATAGGAATAGCAGAAGCAGCTGATTTTAACAATGACTCATGAAAAGAGTTGGTTCATTTGCTTGAGGGAGGCAAGTCAACTTTATAGGTTACCCTGTTAATTACGGACCGATGGGATACGGGCAGATGAACTTGGGACCCAATTTTGAACAGGGTTGACAAAGAGAGAGGTTGCGAGTAGAGACCCATACAACATCACCAGGAGGAAAGTCTGGTTCCTAGGATGGATGTTTATCTGCAAATTCTTTTGGACAGGAAGAGGCCTTTTTGAGATTTTGTTGTACCTAGTGCCAGATAGTAGACATATGTTGAAACCAATTTCTGGAAGAGGGAAGTCAGAAGTAGGTCCAGTTAAAGAAGTTTCTTTGGGATGATGGCCATAAATGCAGTAGAAAGGAGAAGTACCTGTGGAAGAATGAACAGTATTATTATATGCAAACTCGACAACGGGTAGAAACTCTGCCCAAGATTCTTGACAATCAGAAACAAAACAACGGAGATATTGTTCTAATGATTGGTTGGTTCTCTCTGTCTGCCCATTAGACTGGGGATGGAAGGAAAAAGACAGAGATGGAGATGTGGGACCATGGAGTGGTGGGCACAGACAGGGGCATTAAAGAACCATGAGGAGTGTTTCTAGGTGTTTTACTACGTGCACAAACTACACAGGCTTTGACATAAGGTTTGGCATCTCTGGACATAGAAGGCCATCAGACATGACGGGACAAGAGTTTTGAGGTCTTTTTCTCCCAGGATGTCCAGATAACTTGAATAATGGAACTGCTGAATGACCTAAAAATGGAGATTAGGAGGAACAAATAAACAGTTTACCTGGGAAACATCAGTCTGAAAAGGACTTAAAAGATTGGATAGATAAGGAATAATTGAGTGGACAAGGCATTCAAAAAAACAAGAAGGAGAAATAATGGACTCTGGCATGGTTTCAGAATTGGAAGGTGAATCAGAAAAATTATGAGACAGTGAAACAGGGAAAAGAAAAGAGCCTAACAGGCCTGTCTAGAGTTTAAATAGGTAACAAAGGTCCATATGCACACTAACCCCAAGTGGGTGCAAAAAGTCCAATTCCCCTACAAGGGAACAAAGTACTGAAGAGAAACAAAGTAAACTTGCACTCCAAAGTGAACTGTTTATTGTGAGCCAAACATCAACAGGTAACACAACGTTTCGAGGGTAACACCCACTTCATCAGGTCGACCTGATGAAGGGGTGTTACCCTCGAAACGTTGTGTTACCGTTGATGTTTGGCTCACATAAAGAGTTTACTTTGGAGTGCAAGTCTACTTTGTTTCTCGTAGTCTAGAGTTTAACCTCTTTCAATATATTTAAGGTTCTTGTGGTCAGTATACACCGTGAGTGTATAAAGTGCCCCCTTCAGCCAATGTCTCCACTCCTCAAAAGCTTTACTTTAACAGCCAGAAGCTCCTTGTTAACAATGTTGTAATTTGCTTCTGCTGGGGAAAATTTCTTGGACAGATAGGCACACGAGTGTAGTTGTTCGGGACTCCCTGAGTATTGAGATAAGACAGCCCCTACACCTATCTCTGAGGCATCCACCTCCACTATAAAAGGTAAATTACCATTGGGATGTCTCAAAACAGGAGCATCACAAAAAGCTTCTTTTAACTTAACAAAAGACGTTTGGGCCTGTTGAGACCAAGGGGAATGAAAGGCACTCTTTTTAGTCAAGTTGGTCAATGGGACCACTAAGGTGGAAATTTTTTTAATAAACCTTTTATAGAAGTTGGCAAATCCCAAACATCTCTACAGGGCTTTGATGCTGGTGGGAACCTCCCAATCAAGAATTGCAGAGATCTGTTTGGGATCCATAGTGAGGCCTTTATCTGAAATGATGAAACCAAGAAAAATAATCTGTTGGAGTTCAAAGGAGCACTTTTCCAACTTGGCATACAGAGTTTTTCAAGGACCAATTTCACATGAAGACGATGCTGTTCTAAGGAAGAGGAAAAGATTAGAATATCATCAAGATATAAAATGACAAATGTACCCAATAAATCACGAAGCACATCATTGATGAAATTCTGGAAGACTGCTGGGGCATTACAAAGGCCAAAGGGCATGATTAGGTACTTATAATGGCCATCCTTGGTGTTAAAGGCTGTCTTCCAATCACCCCTTTGCCGTATTCTAATCAAATTGTATGCTCCTCTAAGATCTAATTTAAAGAATACACAAGCTCCAACAACTTGAGAGAACAGATTGTCAATCAAGGGTACCTATTTTTGATAGTGATTTTGTTCAGGGCACGAAAGTCAATACATGGCCTCAGACTCCCATCCTTCTTTTCTACAAAGAAAAAACCTGCCCCCGCAGGCAAGGTGGGGGGCCAAATAAACCCTTTTTCTAGGTTTTCTTTAATATAATGTCTCATAGGAAGAGTCTCAGGACCAGTGAGGTTATATAAATGTCCTCGTTGGGGCATGGTACCAGGTAACAGATCTATGGGACAATAATATGACTGATGTGGAGGTAGTTTATCAGCACCAAGTGGGGAAAAAATATCAGCATAATCGTGATAACATATTGACAGTGTTTTCAGATCAGTAAGAAAAAGAGGAAAAGAAGGAACCAGGCTTTTAAGATTAACCCCCCCACTTGATGATCTGACCAGTAGGCCAATCTATGATTTTCGAAACCAGGGTAAGCCTACAATGACTGTGTTAGATGAAATGTTTAAAAGAAAAAACGTTAAAACCTCAGGATGACCGGATTCTACTTAAACAGTAACCTCTGGGGTAACACATACGGAGCTTCTAGAAAGTAGGGGAGTATCGTTAATGGATAAAACTTGAATAGGGATAGAGATAGGTCTTAATGGAATACCGAAAGACATGGCCAGGGTAAGGTCCATAAAGTTACCAGCCACTCCATTATCCAAAAAGGCCTGAGAATGAAAAATGCTAGAACCCAAAGTAGGTGACAAGATTTTGTTGGACTGAAAATTGGGAGTAATTTTCAGATCGCCCAGGTGGTTTTCCTCTAACCCACCTAGGAGCTGAAGTTTTTCAGCTTCCTGGACCCCTTTTTAGGACACACTTTAGCGAAGTGACTAACCGTGCCACAATAAAGACAGAACCCTTCCTGATGCCTTCTGTTCTTTTCCGCCAGAGAAAGTTTGGAGTTTTCCAATTGCATGGGTTCCTCTGGGGAAGGTGAGAAGAGAACAGAAGGTGTCAGGGATGACCTACAAGTCCCTAGAGTAGCCATTGATTTATCTTGATAACGCTCCCTAAACCTATAGTCAATTTTAATTGCTAAGGCCATAGATTCGTCTAGGGAAACAGAAGGGGGATAATTCAAGAGGGCATCTTTAATGGACTTCGAAAGGCCAAAGAACTGGTTGTTCAAAGCTGAATCATTCCAGCGGATACTCACCGCCCACCGCCAAAATTCAGCCACATATTCCTCGGTGGAAAGTCTGTCTTGACGGAGATTTCTTATCTTAGCCTCAGCAGTGGCAGTTTGATCAGGATCAGAATAGAGGAGGGCCATGACATTAAATAAGGCAATCACAGATGACAATGTGGGACTGTCTTCTGGAAGGCCGAAGGCCCAGGTTTGAGGATCCCCTTGTAGGCGGGATATCACCAGGGCAACTTTCTGGCCATCAGAATGAGTAGAAGTAGGTCGAAGATGAAAGTATAACTTGCAAAAGTTCATAAAGTTATCAAACTTACTGTGTTCTCCAATTAACTTCTCAGGTAGCAGGGCCTTGGGTTCGAAAGCAGGAAGTAGAGCGGCTGGAGGAGATCTATTTTCCTGGACCGCTACCCTTTGGGCTACTTGGTTAACAGCCCCAGTTAAGAGCCGTAGTTGACAACTATATAGTCAATTGTACAATAACAATAAAGTCCTATGAGGTGTATTATTGTTAACTTTCGCTTTCTTTGTGTGAGCCTTTAAAGAAGATTTTTTTGGCAATTTTCTTTATTCTCCACCTTTAATATATTATCTATTCATGCTTGTATCAGCAATGTAAACATTTCGCTCTACCACTGTATGTACTTGGTTCTTTTTTTAAAAAAAAAAGTACAAAGCAAAGCAGATGATTTATAATTTATTTTGTATGTATCTATAGTTTTATTTACATAGCACCACTGGGGTACGCAGCGCTGTACATTATAAAATACAGAGTATACAAACGGGGATAAGTGCAAGTCAATATACAGATAAATTAAATTTACATAAAGTTTCAAAGGTTAAGAATATATATATATATATGAGGTATGCCTTGACAGTTTGGGAAAGAGATCTCTGCCCCAAAGAGATTATAATCTAAATGGGAGGGACAACATAAAGATACAAGTGGGAGAGGGCTAAAGTGCTCACACAGCTAACAATCATTAATACTGCTGGTTTTCAGAAAGGTAGGATAAAATTTTCGATTTAAAGGGCATGTCCACCCTACCATATGTTTAGAGAGTTTAGAAGTAGGGCACCCAGCAGCAAAGAGGGCTCCTGAGGGATGGGGGGAGGGCTCCCCTGCACATGCTACTGACCTCTCAGAGGACAGGGAGGAGGTGGAAACATTTCACACAGGATGACAGCTCCTACTCTTCAGTTTCCTTGACTTTGGACAAGCACTGCAGGAGAACCATGGAGCAGGGATATATGGTAAGGATTTTTGAACATTATACAGTGGGACTAGTATGAAGTAAAATTTTAGTTTTGTTGGTGGACATGCCCTTTTGTTGTGGGTTTTCTTTTGGAGGAGAGTAAGATGATCCGAGCTGTCGAGTTTAAAATAGACTTGAGAGGAGAAAGATGACAGGCTGGGAGTCCAATTAGCAGAATGTAACAATGGTCAAGATGGGAGATTAGAAGGGTATGCATACCGTAAGTATTTTAGTATTGGATTAAGAGAGGAAAGGGCAGATCTTGGCAATATTGCAAGGGAGAAACAACACATTCTAGTGACATTGTTTAAAGGGTATGTCTATTCACCAAAATCAAAAAAAAAAATTTTTCATTATAAGGTAGTACCCATCCCCAGAAGCCTTTTCCTGCCTTTCTTTTGAAAAAATTCCATTCCCTACCTTTGCAGCAGTCTCTAGAAGTTCTATTCGTTTTTGGGGGTGTGGCCTTAGCTGTGCTGGATAAGGAAGTGAGCTGATTACTAAATGAGGCTATTACCATGCGTTTTGGTCCCGCCCACTTGACCCTGTGCTTTTATGTAAACAGATCCTCTCCTGCATTGTCAGAACTGTAGTAAAACAGACAATGCTGGCAGAGACAAAGGAGAGAGTTCATACATAAAGGGTGCCATTTCTGTGGCTGGGGGAAGCAGGGAGAGTGTGTGTAGATAGACCCAAGATCCAAACATCCACAAGAGCCGGTCGAGACGTAGGAGGTCATACAGAAAGTCTGCCAGTTGCGAGAGAGAGAGAGAGAGAAAGAGAGAGAGAGAGAGAGAGAGAGAGAGAGAGAGAGAGAGAGAGCACATACATCGGACAAACAAGGGCACACAGACAAAATCCATAAAAGGTATCATGCATATTTAAATGGGCTCTTTTACTTTAGGCAATGTTAATTTTTCAGGTGGACATACCCTTTAAGTGATGACGGGAGGAAAGAAAGGAATCAAAGATTACTCCAAGGCAGCATGCAGATTCAACTTGGTTAATGACCATATTGTCAATAGAGATGGAGAAGGGTGGACTAGGTCCTAGTTTAGGGGGAGAAATTATTAATTCAGTTTTAGATAGACTGAGTTTAAGGTGGCGGTGCGCCATCCAGGAGGAAATGGAGAGCAGACATTTAGAGATTTCAGATTGAACCTTTAGGGGTTAGTGCAGGGTGGACAAGTAAATTTAAGTATCACCCGCACATAGGTGATACATAAAGCCAAATGAACTGATTAGAGAGAGAACCGCAATGGTCCTAAAACCCTGAGGGACCCCCACAAGCAGAACTTGGGAGGAAGTCTTATTAGCAAAAGAGACAGAGAAAGGTCTTTTAGAGATATAAAACGACAACCATGCAGCAGCTTGATTTTGGATACCTAGAGAATTTATAATTTGCATACGAAGAGAATGATCCACAGACTCAAATGCAGCTGATAGGTCGAGGAGAATGAGGATTGAGAACTGGCCCTTGGCTTTGGCATTTTGTAGGTCATATGAGACTTTGCAGAAGGTTGTTTCAGTTGAATGACCCGGCCCGAATCCTGACTGCAATGGGTCCAATAGTTTATTAGCATGTGTGTAGAGATGAGACGTTCTAAGAGTTTTGACATGGCAGTAGTTTGAGACACAGGTAGGGTCCAGAGAGGTTTTTTTAAGAAGAGGTTTGACACACATATATTTGAAGGAAGCAGGAAAAATCCCAGGGAGGAATTAAAAATGTAAGCAAGAGCTGGGGAAATTTTTAGCACCGTGTCTGAGTAAGACGGAGGGCATGGGATCAAGGGTACACACTGTAAGTGGCGAAGACAACAGAGGATCGAAAACTAAAGAATGGGTAACCAGTAAAAAAAATTGCAGACCTGCAGGTGGTGGGGCAGGCAGAAGAATGTGTGAGTTTTCCCTGGGGTGAAGGGATTTGAATGTGGATATCATCTACTTAAGTTCTAAAGTATTTGGCAAAATTCTGAGAAGTTTTAATAGAATGAAGAGTGTCAGTAGACGAGGGCTGCAAGAGAGTGTTAAATAGCGAAAAGTAGACAATGTGGGTTATTTTTGTTATTGTTTATTAGAGATGTCCGAACGTCGCAAAATCTGGTCCGCTCAAGGATCCGCGAATTTTCAAAATATTCGAAAATTCGAAAATCTGCAAGCGGACCCATTAAAAACCATCAAAATGAAAAAATTCTTGAAAATACGAGAAATCCTCGCAATTTTGAAAAATTTTCAAAATTACGAGGATTTCACGTATTTTCGAAAATGCGTGAAAATACGTATTTTCGAAAATATGTGAAATCCTCATAATTTTGAAAAATTTCGAAAATATGGGTTTTTCCGTGCATTTTCGATAATAAGAGAAATCCTCGTAATTTTGAAAATTTTCGAAAACGTGGTTCGGAAAAGTTCGGAAGCCGGAAAATCTGCGATATCCGCCGTTCACGAATGAGGTAAATCCGCCGCGGATTCCGGTTCGGATCCGCGAACTGGGCCATCACTATTGTTTATTATTGTGCTAAAGTAGGAGTGTTTTGCTAATGAAAGCTGAATTAAGACAAAACAACATGATCTTTTAGTGGTAGTTCGTCTGACTGAGAGGCTTTTTCCACAGCTGCTCAGCTGCACGAGTACAGTAGCTTAGTAATTACTTTTCTGAATTTAGCTAAGGGTGGAGGTTAGTGAGGCGACGATTATGAGTTTGTAGGGGGGAAAGGCGTCAATAGTAGTTGATAAGATAGAGTTTTAGGAATGTATAGCAAATCAGGGTTAGAATCCGACATGAGGTGGGAGGCTAGAACTAAGAGCAGAGGAGATAAAAGGCTGTAGAAAATGTAATTAGATTGTGATCCGAAGCAATCTGTGAGACAGTAAGATTTTTAGTAAAGATCAAGTCTAAGAAGTTACCATCCTTATAGGTGCTAGTGTTGGTCCACTGCTGGAGGTACAGTAGATGGAGGAATTTAGATGGAGAAAGCAATGATTGCTTAGAGCCATGATTGCTTAGTGTTTTCAATTTGACAATTGAAGTCAATTGATAATAGCCATAAGCAGTTTGATGCAAACGGCAGCTCCAATAATAAACACACTAACGTGTAATGGTTTTTTTAACAAGCACAGTCATCTCCACATTGGTTAATTAACATGGTAACATAGTAATTGAGGTTGAATAGAAACATACGTCCATCTAGTTCAACCTTTACACCCTAGTCTTTTACTCTACCTAACAGTTAATCCAGAGGAAAGTAAAAAAAAAACAAAAAAACTAAAAATTCCTTCCTGACTCCAAATGGCAATCCGAAAGTATCCCTTGATCAACCATAACTACAGTATATGTATTAACACCAGTTATTCTCAATGTTATTTAGTTTTATTCATTGAACTTGCCATTACCACATCTGCTGGAACACAGTTCCACAGTCTTTTAACCATTGTCACTGTAATGATGTAATGTTTCCTAACCAAAAGATGAAACTTCTTTTCTTCTAGTCTTAAAGGATGTCCACGTGTTGCCTGACATGACCTATTAGTGAACAATGCAAAAAAGAGGTTCTTATATGGTCCATTAATATATTTGTATAAAGTAATCATTAACCCAAACAAATGCCCCCTCTCAAATGAAAGCAGGCCTACTTTATCTAATCTCATGGCATAGTCAAGCCCCTCCTTTCCCCATATTATTTTAGTTGCCCTTTTTTGAACATCTTCCATTTCCAAGATGTCCCTTTTGTATATGGGATTCGAAAACTGCACATCATATTCCAAACAAGGCCTTACCAGTGCCTTGTAAAGAGGGAGAATATTTTTCTCCCTTGAAGTTATTCCCGTTTATACAAATCAATGTAAAAGCTGACGTTTCAGGTTCTGTAACAGTCCGTCTTCTTCCCAGAATGCACACTACCTTGGAATGTTCCTAACAGTTATTTCTACTGCTCGGCTGTTGGATGGGTCAAACATGCTCAGATCTCTACTGATCAACTCATAGGCTGGATCAAGGTCAAGACCATAATAGTCTCTATTAGGGGTCCTAAGGACTTTCTGCAAACCTATATAAAGAGCTGCGAGAGGGGGTCCTGGTTCAAGCTGTGGGACCCCTTAAGCCCCAAAGGCCCTTCACAGGGCCACAAGGGCATTTGTAAGTGCCGCAAGGACCCTAATAGGGCAGGGGATGAGGGGTCCCGGTTCGAGCTGCAGGACCCCTTAAACCCCAAATGGTCCCTCCCTTCCCCTCCCCATGAGAGTATGGGGCAGGGGTCTGGGAGGGGCTGCTGGGAAGGGGTCATGCGGCGGGTGGTCATTGCGCGGGGGCGAGGGTGGGCTGGGTATACACCCCCGCTGCGCCCCTCTGGTGAATGTAAGGTGGTGTGTGCCGACGAGGTGGGCGTGCCTCCCGTGGTGGGTGTGACCACCTGCCGCGGGTTGGGCATACTCCTGGCGATCTTGCCCGTTTTCACCACCTTGAAGGTGGCAAAGTGAAACGTCCGAGATTAACACCACACATCAGTTACTGCTGCTTTAAAAACTGCCGGTAACAGACGAAGCGGTAACTTTTCGCAGCTGGGTTTTGCCCTTTATTGAATCACGTTAATAGTGAATTTGGCGAAAACATTGGGAAACTCGGCCGCAAAAGTTAACAGCCGTTTATAAATATGCCTCTTGGTCTGAAAACAAAATTCTTCCTGGCATATTGCATTAAAAATGGGTAACATTATAATGCGTTGTTTTATCTATATACAGTACAATAGACATTTGGATGTTAGTTTAAACATTGTGCTTAAATAAACCAAGTAGTTAAAAATAATTGCTTTTTGTAAATAAATTCGAATAGATCCAATAACAAAAAAGTGAAACTAAATTCATTCAAGTTCTCAATATGTAAACCTCAAATTAAGCATTATTCATATCCTCCATGTGCATTAATAAGAGGTTATTTCTCTGAACAAACTGAAAATAGGACAGGAAACTTAATTGGTCTTGCTGTTGGTTAATCTTTTCCTCTGAGCTGTATTGATTGCTTTTTTTTGGTTCAGGGTTCCACAGTTCTTAATTTTTCTTATTAGAAACTGTCAAACTGTAAGTACCTTGTAAATTGCATGTATGTTTAAAACCTTTAAGATTCATTATGAGCTCGGTAAAGCAACTTTCTTAAAGCCTTTTATCCTTCTTTTTAATTAGAAAATTTCTTTAGGGGGGAAAAGAGTATAATTATTTTATGGAACACAAGACTATAAAGTAGCAATATAAGCCTGACATCTGACTTGCACATTAGCAATTTTTTACTATATGTTTAAGTAAGGAAATAATCCAATGATATTTTCATTTCTCTAGAGGAATTATGCTTTAGTTAAACGTGTTTAATGCTTAAGAAAATACATATACATGGTAAAATGCAGAAGAAATGTTAATAAATAATGGGGGAGATGAAATATATTTCGCTATTGCAACCTACGTGCACTTGTTTACGCAATGTATTAATCACTTTGCCACCGTTTATACATTGCGAAAACGCTAGCGGCAAGTTGCGACCTTTTGCGCATATTTTAAAGACACCATCGCAGAGGCATTAATTGTAGCGCAAAAAACTAGCGCAAAAAACGACGCAAAATTTGTTGCATCGCTTTGCGCTGCGCAAAGAAAAAAGATTGCAACATGATGCAGGCAGTGCAAAACCTTCACTAAAACGTTAGTACATAGGTTAGCGTGATTTTATCGCTTATTTTCTCGTTAGTGCGGGATATTGCATCTCCCTGCATGTTTATTTGTAAAAAGTGCACTACATTCAGTCATGGCTTATGAACAACGTGAAGATAATAAACTCTGTGGTCACTTTGTTTGAAGGTGGTGATTTTTATTTTACAGTTCAGTGTCCTGGCTTTCAAAGAAAAAAAGGCAAGCATTTGTCAGCGTGTGCATTGGGCACTCAGATGTTTAAACTGGAATCTAAATACAACTTAAATACTCCCTCTTTTTTCTACAGTATCTGATGCATGTTCTCCACTATCCTCACACCGATGTCTTATTTTTGTGTTATCAACTTCAAATCTATGGAAGCCCATTTTCAAAGAAGCAGAATTCTAAAGAATTTCTGCCCATAAGATGAACATAAAAATTTCTTTTGATTGTGGAATTTCAATAAGGGAATGTAATAAATCAGTGCCCTAGGAAAAAAAAACAGGGTTATTCAATAAAAGTTCTTATCGTTTAAAATGGTGCTAATTTTTCCCCAACCAATCAGATGTTATTTAACATAAAAGTAACATCTGATTGGTTGAGGCAAAATTAGCACCAATTTAAACGATAACTTTTATGAATAACCCTGATTGAGTTTTTTTAACTAATTTGGATCTTGTTCCATTTTTGCATCATGCCTTGCCTGCTACCATAAATCCTGATATTCTTCTAAGCTCATAATTCGAGCTCATAAGTCAACTTCCCCTAATATCAGCCAGTCTTTTATGTAACCACCACTAAAGAAGATCAGTTTTATGTTCATGAATAAACCAGATGATTCATTCTAAGGTAAAATAGCAACATATTATTGTTATAATGCACTTTCGATCAGCATTTTAGGAAATTGAGTTTCTTCCCTTCAATGCTCTCCTGTGTCAGATCGCCATCTTCTGGCCGCGTTCGGCAATCTTTGTCTCTGTCCGTTCTTCTCAGTGACCTTGCGTCTTCTCCTCCTCTTATGCTTTTCAAGGATCCATCAAAGACCATTCTTTTTTTTTTTTTAACCCAATCATCTCGCTCCCTTTTCCCTTCCTTCTACCCGATGTTTTTTTCTGCCTATTTAAACCCTCTCTGGACTTTGCTCTTTGCTCTTTATAGCATTTAGCTTGCTCATGATGTTCTCCTGTCTGTTTATCCTGCTTTTTGACTGATTTTTACCCTTGACTATTCTCTGTTTACTGCCTGAACCGAACTTTGCTATGGTTTGACTCTGACTTGCCAGACCCCTCTGTACAGCGCACTGTTCTTTTTTATCTTTTTTAACTCGGTTAGTTCTGTCTTCACTCTTGTTTAACCATTTCATACCTGGCTGAACCGGCCTGACTACTTGCTTTTGTTGTTCCTTTTCCTCCTTTGTTCCTATGGTCTCCATATTTTTGACTTGTTCTTCTCTGTTCCTTCTCCTCTTATTATTTTATCTGTTCTCTATTTATTCCTCCACTGCCTGGTAATCCTGTTGCCCCAGATATTCTTGGATTTCCTGGCCTCATTGCAGATTCCTTTCATCTCAATTTCTGGGGCAATCATACTCATCTAGGCACTGCTTGTGAAGGTTTTCATTCACCCAGGTCATGGCATATCTGTTGTATTCAGTTAGATCAACTGGTCTTAAAGTTTAGTTCTTGAAGATGTTTCGCTTGTCATTCCACTGGCTTTCTCAATTCAGAATGACTTGTACAAGAATATGTTGCCAATTAAGTACCCTGGAAAGTCCCAATTAGCATATAACAGCCAGGTGTTAAGGACCTTCTGAATGCAAGGGATGACTGCATTGTGGCTAAGAGTTGTTATAGGAACTACTCAAGGTAAAGTGTCAAAACAGCATTGTACATGGCAGACAGTTGATGTCGAACCCCCCACCTCTCTTCAGGCTTGCCCTCTCTATTTTCAAATAAATGGCCTCCTTGACTCGTCTCTTGAACCAGTCCTGTTCGTTTGCCAAGATGTCGACATTTTCAAAGGTATGTCCTTTTCCCTTAGATGCAGGTACAAGGCTGAGTCCAACCCAGAGGAATTGGCTCTTCTGTGCTGGGACATACGCTTGTGCAGATGCTGTTTGGTCTCCCCCACATGCAAATCATAGCACTTTTCACTGCACTGCACTGCGTATATGATGTCACTCTTCTCATCTTTCGATATTGGATGCACCAATTGCTGCCTCAGTGTGTTGTTTGGTTTAAAGCAGACAGGGTTACAGTGTTTTTTAAAAATTCTTCTTAATTTCTTGGAGACCCCTTCTACATATGGGATGACCATGTTCTTTCTAATGTCTTGCTTTACCCTTTCATGGTTGGTATTTGTGTTCTTTTTTCTTTCCTTCTACCCCTTTTGACAAAGGCCCAGTCCGGCCTAACACTAGCCTCTGTGCTCGTGGGAATGTTCTCTGCTCTGTGTTGCAGGGTTCTGATGACACCCAGCTTGTTATCTAAAGGGTGGTGGGAGTCAAACATCAAATACTGGTCTGTGTGGGTTGGTTTTCTGTAACCCTTT
Source organism: Hymenochirus boettgeri (assembly GCA_019447015.1). Lineage (NCBI taxonomy): Eukaryota > Metazoa > Chordata > Amphibia > Anura > Pipidae > Hymenochirus > Hymenochirus boettgeri. The sequence goes on from CM033474.1 coordinate 153,170,014, forward strand.
ACTTCCAGTTTACATTCTCCCTGAATTCTACCAAAAAGTCCAAGAAAACCAGTGTGTTGTTTTGTACCTCTTTTTTTTTTTTTTTTGCTCTTCAGCATTGATGTGTTCTGTGAAGGGTTGTACTTCCTTCTAGTGGATTTTAACACAGGTTTCATCCACATATATGAACCAGTGGCTGGGTGCAATGCCCTTGAAGGTATTAAGAAGCTGTGTTTCAACTTCCTCTATGTAAAGGTTTGCCACAATGTGTGAAACTGGAGATCCAGGGAACACACCTGTTCTTGGTTAACATCTGTTATGTTGGTAAGGGTGGTGTCTTGGCCTAGACATTTTCTAACCATATCAAAAGCCTCATTGGTGGGTGATACAGGTGAAGAGAGATTTTGCATCATAGGACACCATAGTTTCTCCTGCACTGAGTACTACATCTTGAATCTTGTTAGTGAAACCCTTGGAGCTCTGGATGTGATGATAAAAAAAAAAAATCCCTACTATTTTAAAACCATATATATTAATATATTAATATAACTATAACTTGTACATATATGTGTGCATATATCTTTATGGTATGATAAAAGACCACAACAGAGGTCAGAAATGTTGCTTGTTCATATTCACAGTGCTGCTATGCTAATTATCTTAACACACCCTGATTCTTACTGTAGCTTCTTGCTGAGGTCATCAGAAATTTCAAAGGGGGTCAGGTGCAAAGTTAGAAACATTTAGAACGTTAGAACATTTTCGTATGGTTGTGAAATTGTCCATATAGACATAATGGGGTTTGTTTCTGTAACAATCATTGAAAAATGTTTAAATAATAATATACTATATAGCTGGTACATTTTTATGGTCATGGAATTTCTTGGTAACATCTAATATGCTTTATTATCATATGTACATAATTTTCTGTATATTGCATTATATATATCTGCATCTAGTAGAGAAAGCTAACTTTGAAATGTCTGGAAGGTATGATCACGGGCTTGGTTCTGTATTTAATTGTAAGAAATTATGCATTCCACAGGTCTTTCTACATTTTTATTTAAAGTATTAAAGTGCAATCAGTTGATAATCGCACTAGGGCAAGTTTACAATAAAGTTTTTAATTTAATTTAATGCACCTGGGCAAGTATTTTTCTTGAGGAATATTAGAGAAAAAAACACATGGCATGGCAGGGTAGTCAGGATGGTGGGCTGGCTAAATTGTAAGGGGAAGGGTATGTTGTTTCTGTTGTTTCTGAAGAAGCAGCTTCTCCACCATTACTACACAATACGGAATCTTGTAAAACACACTATTTTATACACACAAGAACAAAGACTTTACGCAGATGTCATCTTTTACCCCCCATGTTGGGCAATAGCTGTCATTAATAAAGTGCTAAAATAGATTTAGTCATCACAGCAGCTAATAAAGAATTAGCGAAGATTAAGCAAACTGTCAGACACACTTCACACAAAGTGTCAATGGAGGGTATGCACAATATTTATGGGTTTGGGTGGATTTGAGGAAGTTATTCTGATTAATTTTGCATGTCATTTAGATTGGAATCAATGTTGAGAACCTGGCATTGGTACCCTGTCTTCAGTGTAGATGTATTTGCAGGTTTAAAATTTTCTGCAAGCAGGGAAATATCCATACAGTGCTTGTTAGGAAACGTCTTATAACCAGTTATTTTAAATTAAACAGTTGTTGTACAACAGTTTACCAACAGTGGAGGGCACATCTAGTGTAATACTTTTTCATCACTTTAAAAAAAAACGTTATCTATAACTTGTTGGTTTATACAACTCAATTATGGCTTTTGGGTCTCTTCTAATGCCACTGCTAGTTAGTCAGTATTATCAGTATTATTAATTCCTAAAAAAAATTGTTATCTACTTGATAGTTAATGGAATTTGCAGGTTTTAAAATAGGTAAACTAATTTATTTTACCAAAAAGACCATAAATTACATAAATACATAGCTACAATAATAGGTCTTTAAATTTCACATTCAACATGTCTATTCAATAGCATGTTGCTTGTTCTGTCCTAAAGGAGAACTATAGTGTGTAAAATGTTTTTTTCAAAAACAGTAAAAATGAAAAGTACCAGGACTAGTGCTTTTTATTACATATCATTTCGATGAGGAGTGGCAGTATGGAGAAAACTGCTTCTACCGAACTATCTGAGTGCTTCAACACTATCTTTAATACAAGAAGGCCCAGGGCACTAACCTGGCAGATTAAAACTGTACTTGCTGCTACTCCTCAAGAAAAAATATTGGGAGGCAGGACTAATCAATCCTGTCCCAGGTACTTTTCAACATCCATGGTGACATGGTCAAGAATTGAAAAACCACTGATAAAAAAATTGATTTATCACATTTACCCTTAGGGAAAAATCAGTTGACTCTATCATATCCAAATATTGTAAACATAAACTATGATTGTTGGCCAGACACAAATAAGCTGGTAGCTTTATAAAGTGCATTTTAGAACCCCTATAAAAGTGAATCAGTATATAACTAAAACTTCTATTTATATTATGAAATACACAAAATGAATCCAAACAATCAGTGATCCACATACCATTTATCAAAATAACAAGACCCAAACAAACACAATCACTACAGATGAGCAAAACAATCTGTCAAAACATACAATTTGAAGAATTACTAAATGAGCAGAAATAGCTTTGGCATCTTGGTTTGCCTGTCATGTTCTTTCCTATAATAAAATAACTTTACTATAAAAAGTAATGTAAGCATTATTTTTTATGACTAATATCTTTCACATGAATAGTAAAAAAGTTTGCAAAAAAGTTTGCAAAACCTTTAACATTATATCCTTTAACTTGTTGTCTTCTTTATATTACATCAATTATTGCAATTAAAAGAATAAAGTAAGAATACATATTGATGCTAAAAATATACAGGGGGATGCACCAAGCGCCGTTACCGGCAACCCGGTGCACACAGCCCGGCGATGTTATATGCCGATAGCGGTGCTCAATAGCAGCGCTGTTCTATTTCGGCACTTTCAACGCCAGCTATTAACTGGCATTGAAAGTGCCCCAATAAAACATATAACATCGCTTGCAGCTGCTGCGCTATTAACTTTCGCGTTAGCCACGCAGCCGCCGCAAGGAAGGACTTAAAGTCACACTAACCGATATAACATCAGTTAGCGTGACTTAAACTCCAAATCAGGAGCGATGCGCCCATTGGTGCATCGCCCTCATAGTGTCCTATGGTATACTTGCTTAGTTTATATAGTTTATATCACAACACAAGAGAAGTACACAGAATTGAACATTTATTAGGTTACGTATTATCCTTTTTGGGATTTACCCACAGGCGCAAATCGCATATAAAATTAATGGAAGGGAGATTTAACCAAAGCGACTGCAGCTCAGGGTAAATCTCCCTCAATGACTTTTTCTAAATACCCTATTTTGTTAGGGTATAGCAGATCTATAGTACAATTAAGTATAGTTACTATACTAAAACTTAATTTAAAAGATAATTATACCCATAAAAAGAAACAATCAGGGTTATTCAATAAAAGTTCTTATCATTTAAAATTGTGCTAATTTTGCCCCAACCAATCGGATATGAGCTTTTAAATGTTAAATAATATCTGAATGGTTGGGGCAAAATTAGCACCATTTTAAATGATAAGAACTTTTATTGAATCTCCCTGTATGTCTTCTTTTTACATCTGTATAAATTTAGATTTTTACATTTTAACGAAGAGCTATTTTTTTTTTTTTGATAATGGAGAAAGAGTTTGCAAAATAGAAGGTGTTCATTTTCATTGATCTTCCACTGGTATTTTTTTTTTAAAAATGTGGAAATGTAAGAGCAAAGGTAAAAAGTGAACTCATACTTTATAAGAAACTCATGAAATTTTAATGAGACCTCGGGACAAGAAACCAAAAGTTCAGATCTTTTGAAAAGTTCTATTTTTATATTATAGTCATGTTGTATCTTTATTTTATTCTTTTTTTTTTTTTTTTTAGAGTAGAAGAAAAAACACATTCAGACTGTCTAGAAATAAGAGATTACTTCCAGATTGGATTGTCAAACCAGACCCTTTTCACAATAATTGAAAAGATTAAAATTATTTTGTTAAGTTTTATGTAAACAACTAAAAAAAATGATCTGTGTAAACTAAGGATCTGATATTACCTAGCTTTTTTTAGCCATTGGCAACAATAGTAAAACAGCAACATAACAATGCCCGACAAGTTCTTAAGCTCTGATATGTGAAATCAAAAAGCAATCCCCTAGAAATGAATGTTTATTTATTGTAAATTTAACCATATTATGGATATTCCATAGCTAATTGTTAAAGGTTATTTATACCCCAAAAATAAGTCTGCTTTAGTTTTATGGTTAAAAGGAAGGTAAACTTCTGAGAGTTTCTCGAATTTTACTATAAAAGGTAAGGTGGTTTCTATCTTCCCTTTAATTATAGAACAAATGGGCGATATAACTAAATATGTCACTTTAAAAATGTACTTAAAAGAACAATAGTTTCCACATTCTTTCCCCCCCCACACTCTCCCAGGGAAAGTACCGCTAGGTCTTTTCCTCTGGGTCCTCCCTAACTCAGTTAAACTAGCTTGCCAATGTAAAGGCAGTTCTGTTCCACCCTCACCTTAACCCGACACATGATCAATGGGAAGGCACTACTTTCTAGCCTTCTGCAAGTCCTCTCTTAGCTCAAGGCTATAACAGGTGAGCGAGGCAAAGCAACATCACAAAGCTGACTTTGAAAGGCTTGCTCTAGTTAATTTTAACTAAAATGACTAAAATAAATTCACAGTTTCTTCGAATCTTGACCAGAAAAAGTATTGTCAGGTACCCAAAACATGCACATTGGTAATGTACAAAACTTTTTTGGTTGACGCCATATTCAATGAAAAGGTTCTATAACTCCACATACCATCATTCTCCTCTTAGTCAGATAAACAAGCATTAGAAAAAATAAAAGTTTGCTCTCATACAGCTGCAGATTCAATGTTATGTAACATGTGTTTTGTCTGCTATGTAGGAGTGTTAATAAAGTTGTTGTTGTCTCCTTGAACTGGGGAAGAAAGAGCAGCATGGTGTCTATGTGCAGTTTCTTCCCTGACTAGGATCATATCACATACTGGTTATCCCCTCTCTTTTCAAAAAATGGCAACAGGTTATGGGCCCAGGAGAGAAAGAGGAAACCTATGGAGCAGGCAGATTTTTGATGGAGATGAAAAGAATTATGAACTGTGGGAGACAAAGTTCCTAGGTCATCTGTGCAAATGTCCAACTTAGTGTGAAGTCCAATGAATGAGTTTGTGACCAGTCCATACAGTCCATAATATCCATAATGCCACCAACACTTGGGAGATACTGTGAAGAAAACAATGTGCTCAAAATACTATACATTAACAATAAAGTGCAAAACTGCTGTAACAGTGGTACACACTTCATATCTATAACAAAGTACCAACTATTATATTTAATATTTAGCCATCTACGTTTGCTGGCACTGGATACATTCTTCAATTATGATACTTCCTGAGGAGAAATGAAACATTCAGTAAGTATGTTGCAGTTTTCTTGTCAAAAAACTTTGTGATGCAGTTTCCAGTCAAAACTGGTTTAGGACTTATGAGTTGGCAGTGAGAATAGCTTATGGGCGTGCTTTCATGCTCACGTAGTATGATGTAAAAGAATAATATGATAAAATTGGGCAAACACCAATCTCTAACATTGGAGAAGGAACAGAGGATGTCTGAAAAGAACAACTAAAGATAATGTGTAAGTTAACCAATATAAGTCAGATATGTTACCCTGCTCAGATCAGATGTGTTATTCTATTTATATGTTGTGAATATCAGCCTTAATAAATTGTTTAGTAACTAAAAGAAGCACTTAGTTAATTTATTCTGTCGAACTTCAAGGTTAAAGTAGAGAAACAGAGAAGTGATTTCTTACATTGGGTGTCATCAGAACCCTGCAACACAGAGCAGAGAACATTACCACTAGCACAGAGGTGAAGGCCAAAGAAATTAAACATCTCAGAGTAGCCCAAAAGGGGGGCTGTGGGAGCACGCCTGTGGCAAAATTACTTTATAACAAATAGTGGAAGTGCTGCTGATCTGACAGTTTTTACTGTTTGCACTTGCATAGATATTATGATATATGGGGCCCAGGAATATTCATTGATCATCTCTTTTCTTGTTTGATCTCAGAGGAGCCCTTAAAACTTGTGGATATCAAGACAGGGCCTTTGTCAAAAGAAGTAGAAGAAAAGAAAAGAACATGAATATCAACAGTAAATGGGGGAAAGCAAGACAGGAGAAAGAACATGGTCATCCCATATGTAGTAGGGGTCTTCGAGAAATTATTTGTTATAAAGTAATTGTTATTGTTATAAAGTAATAAAAAACACCAGGTATCGGAATTGAGAGCCATGATTAGTGATAACATACCTATGGACAGCAGAGGGGGTGATAGGAACAATATGCTATTACGCAGAGAGGCAATGTGGATTTACAAACTTAACGCATTACATCCTAAATACAAACCTAGGCCTCTCGTGTTTCTCTCAAAAAGATAATTTTGTGGTCTTAGAAATAGGATTCGTGTGTCCCTTTATCTTAATCTTTTACTTACTGTTGACTCATTATTCATCCATTAAGATGTCCTTTGTATATCCTTTTTTTCCTTAAGATGCAGGTACACGGCTGAGTCCTGACCCGAGGAATTGGCTCTTCTGTGCTGGGCCATACTTTGATGCAGTTGCTGTTTGGTCTCCCCCACATGAAAATAAGAGCACTCTTCACGGCACTGCATATATGATGTTGCTTTTCTTGTGTTTTGGTACTGGGTCTTTCGGATGTACCAATTGCTGCCTCAGTGTGTTGTTTGGTTTAAAGCAGACAGGGATAAAAAAAATTTATTACAGAAATGTGCTGCAACTAGTGGCATATCACCCATTGGGGTGCCATTGTTCTGTTTTTCCAGTGCAATCCTTTTGTCACTATTATAGCGCTGTAATCTACCTTTAAAAGGACCTGTGGTTTTTCCTACGTAGATAAGCGAATAGGGACAGTTCAGCAGATATACACAGTATTCTGTGTTGCAATTAAAGTATCCATTTATGGCATACTTTTTACCAGTGTATGGGCGTGTGAGAAAATTGCCAGTGATCAACAAGTTACAGATATTGCAGTTTTAACATTTATAACAACCTGTCTTATGGGAAAAGGCAAAAGGTTTTTGTTTACATTTTTGTACAGGGTCATCCTGAATGAGTGAGCTGTACAGGGATTTCCCTTTTTTGTAGACTATTAATGGTTTTCATCTAGTTACGTCACCCAAGGTATTATCATATTTGATAATTGGCCAATATATTTGCATATTCTGCTTGATTGTATCAGAACAGGTATTATAACTTTGGACAAAGGGTATACCTCTGTTCTGTGTTATCTTAGGGGACATATTTTCCAATGCACTGTATATTCCCACATATCCAAAGTACATGTTCTCTGTTAAAGGAGAACAAAACTTAATTTTTTTAAAATCCTAATGTGAAAGCTTTTCTACCCAGAACACCTATACATTGAAAGATTCTTCTCTAGCTATTTGCATTTAGTAGATATAAGTAATAGATTCTGTAGTCGAAAAACAAAGCTGACTGCCTTGAAAGAAGGACGCCACCTCGGTAGCCTTGCAGTTAAAAAGTTTTTTATTTAGTCTATACACGGTGCTATAGTGAAACACAATAGATTCTGTAACAAAGGAGGCTTCCATGTTGTTGCCAGTACAACTCATAACCCATCTTGGCTTCAAAGAGCCATGCCCCTTGACCCCAGGATTTACTGTCTCTATGCACAAAATTTCTAGTTTCTGTTTCTAGCAAAAGATAAAGTTTCTAAATGTACCTGTGATCACAGTTGAGTTGCTGGTGGCAATTCAACCAGCGTGAATTGCTGACAGTCTTCCAGTAGCAATACAAAATAGTGAACTGATTTTATTGACATTTACTGAAATGTATTGCAAGTTCACTGGTGGTGTATTCTGCTAAAGTGCTGGGTTAGTAAAAAAAATAGACTATTGGGGCACAGGTTCGATTCCCCATGCTCCCTTTGTTTTTGTTTTTATTATGTGTCTAGCAAAAGATAAAAACTACACATGTACAAGAACTACATTTCAAGTCCAGTTGATCGAATTGAATACAACAGATATACCATGACCTGGATGAATGAGAACCTTCACAAGCATACACATGTACTAGATAATTACTTATTAGCCATTGTGGCATAGCGGTAGAAAGTTTTGTTTTTAAAAAGACACAGTATAGAAGGTTGCTGGTTCAATTCCCCATACTTACTTTTATTTTTTAGTGAAAGGTTAAATGTTTTGTTTCTTTCACCCATGCTAGCAAAGACATACACTGCAAAGATTACTTTTCTTTTTTGTATGAAAAGCAAAGGAATTTATCATTGTTAGGGACAGGAGTATTTGTAATGTGTTTACAAAAGACTGCACTGAAAACTGAGTTTTGTGTCAGAGGGAGGGATTGCTGAGCTGTAACATGATTGGCTGTCAGCTTCCAGGAAGCAAGACTGCAGTTTCCTGTAAATGTGTACTGCACACACTAAGCTGGGTATTCTCAGATTAGGTGAAATATAGGAGCTGACCCCTTGTACTCACAGGCTATTTTCATAAATAACCCAGCATCCACAACAAAGGGAGAGATGAGACACAACTTGTTGTGTGTTTCTGAATGTGCTCTGTCTATTGGGACAATGTTGTCTGGCTACTTTAGTTCTCCTTTAAAGCAGCAAAAAACAATGATGCATGTGTCAAATTTCTACAAAGTGAGAGTCAACTAATCAATAAGAATGGTACCAAGTTTATGATCAAGAAATACAATAGACTTTACTGCCTGAATTATTTTGATGAAAATAAAGACAGTTGTACTAGTTGTTATAATTTTCAAACATGGCATGAAATCCTTGATCATTGTAATTATGATGATGTTATAAAACTACAAGGTGTAGTAGATGGGATGAATATTAAGGGTAAGGTTGATGGTTGATGTTTACAAACTAAATTGTGAAATTTGTACTCAGGGTAAATATGAACAGAGACACACGTGCACATCACACACTTGAACAGGTACACACTGATTTAGCAGGCCCCACAGAGCCATATATACCATAGCTTTCACTGATGATTATTCTGGTGCAATATTTGTATACTATTTGAAAAATAAAAGTGATACAGTATTAGCTACAGAAAGGTTCATTGCTGATACTGCCCCCTATGGGACTATCAAATGCCCTTTGACTTTTGATAAATATTGACTACTATTACAATGTCCATGATGTACCACAAACCTTTAAAGAAGAATTAGATTGAACTCAATCACAGGATTGTCTGAATGCAATGAAAGATGAAATGAAGTCATTAAAGGAAAATAATACTTTCACATTGACTACCCTACCAAACGGTAAAAAGTCAGTAGGGGGTAGATGTTAATGTTTATGGATCTGAAACACATAAAGCTATGTATGTAGCTAAAGGTTACAGTCAAATAAAGGGAATAGATTATGGAGAGACCTTTTCTACAACAGTAAATTTTACTTCTATACACATCCTGATGCAAATGGATGTACAGTATGATTTTATTGTCCATCAAATGGATGTTAAAACAGCTTATTTACATGCCCCAATAGATTGTGAAGTTTTCATGGATCAACCAGAGGGATTTGAGATCAAAACTGAAACAAAATGACAAGATTGTTCTGGTATGGTTTGCAGCAATCTGGTAGAAATTGAAATAAAGTGTTACATGACTACCTATGTACAAATGAGTTTGAGCAAAATTCAGTAGACCATTGTGTATAAATCAAGAGTTCTGGAAGTGAGAGAGTAATACTATTGATATGGGTTGATGATCTTGTTACTGCTGCTAGTAATGAAACTGCTTAATAATATAAAAACAATGCTTGCAACAATATTCAAAATGATCTTGGAAAGTTGAAGTATTTTTTAGGTGTTAATTTTAACAGCACAATGAGGTCATAAAAATGAATTAAAGGATATATATATCAAAGATACTTGAAACTTAGTTGATGTTACAGGAATAGTGAGGAGAATTTAAAACTTGTGGCATATAGGGATGCTAGTTGGGCATCAGACCACAATGATAGAAGAAGCACAACAGGATATTGTTTTAGTCTAACCCAAAATGGCCCATTCATTTCTTGGAAATCAAAGAAGCAACCTACAGTTGCATTGTTTTCGTGTGAGGCTGAAAGTTTATATCTTGTGCAATTGCTCAAAGAATTGGACAGTAAATGTCAGTATGAGCCTGTGACAATTTTTAAAAATAACCAGGCCTGATTTACCCACGTGTGCTGTGCTAAAAATAGGGGTTAAACTTGTGCTAACCAATATTGAATAGTTTCACTCCATAATTGCACTGGCTGCACCAGTTTCATAAAAGATAACCAAGCAACCGGCGCAATCTATTTAATAAAGGATTTGCACCAGTTTTAAAGGGTCACTATACTTACCAAAACAACTTTACATTTTCTGAAACTACAATTTGAGACAAGTAAAATGATGGTACTCACACGTTTATCTGTGCCATTAAATTATTGTTTAGTGCGTACTCCTAATTCCCCCACCCTCTCTTAGTCACTGCCTTCTTTTAGTGTCTGCGAAACGTATGTGTTTTGCACAGCCTCGCTATGGACACTGCTCTGCTTACACATCTCCCCCTCCCTTCCCCTGCTGTCTTTTCTCTGCTGATTCTCTTTAATGTTGCAGAAAGTGTGCTGGCAGGCAGGCACAAAGGTCAAGCATGGGTTACATATTATATGTCTGCTTCTGGAGTGACAGGTCTTTCCCTGTAAATGCTGTGATTAAAATGATGAATTCTCAGAATCTACTGCTCAGATTTAAAATCTGAAAAAAAGTTTTGGGGAAGTGGAATATTGCTGTATCTAAAGGTGCTATTTTTGAAAATTCGATTTTTTTAGAGTAAAGATACCCATTAACTCCACAATTTAAGACCAGCTAATGGGATTTACCACCAAGTGCAAATCAAGTATTAAATACCGTAATCCGTATTTGCACGGAGCAATTTTCAGCTCTTTGTAAATGAGGCCCCCAGAGTGCAATAGCTCTAGCAAGGAATCCAGTTTATCACCATGTAAACATGTTCATATCAAATATAATTTTGTTTGATCTGTAATGAATGAGGGTAAAATAATCCTGGAGTATTGTGCTACAAACAAAATAGTGGCAGATGTAATGACTAAGCTAGTCATTACATTGAAGTTGAAAGAGCTTGTAAATTATATATTTGGAAAATGAATCGGGAGTACTATACAGTTATGCTAAATAAATCTATCTATAGTGTGAGAATAAGTGGGGGTGTTAAGATGTTCATTTATATGTGTGGTCTCATAAAGCTGCAGATTCAATGTTATGTAACATGTGCTTTGTCTGCTTTGTAGGAGTGTTAATAAAGTTGTTGTTGTCTCCTTAACTGAGGAAGAAAGAGCAGCATGGTGTTTCTGTGCAGTTCCTTACCTGACTAGGATTTTATCACATACCGGTTATCCCCTCTCTCAAAAAATAGCACCAAAAGTAATGCATAAATTATTTAGATTTGATATAAAATCTACCCTGAAAATGCATTTTGAGAGATGTAAAAACCCAAGAGCAATTACCTAAATATTTTAAGCATGTTTCTGAATGAAACTAATGCCTAACAGGTAGTCAATGTGCCAATATTCAGTGCTGTATATTATCAACAAAGAATTAATATGTACAAAAATTATATATTTGGGGTTATGGTAATATTTGTGGTGGCTGCGAATGACCCTTTAAGAGCATCTTTACTGCACACTCTAATCACAAAACCTAAATGAATTGATTAACACTTATAAGAAAAAATAAATAAAATAAAATATATATTTGTTTATTTACAGTATATAGTGCCACTAGGGGATGCAGCGCTATACAATATAGAATACAAAAATCTTACAAGGGGGACAGTAAATAAATACATAAATAAGTATGAGCATGCTTAAAACATGTAACATGAGGAAAGAGGTGTACTCCACCAACAGTGGGTCATGTGTTCAAGTACTGAAAGCTGGAGAGTTAATCCCAAGAAAGCAAGCGAAAGAGCAGCAGGGACTTTCATCTCATAAAAGGCAGGTACTGATATAAAGACAAAGTTTGAGAATTACCAGGGAGATTCAATAAAAGTCCTTATCATTTAAAATGGTGCTAATTTTGCCAATCAGATCTTATTTAACATTTGAAAGATAACATCTGATTGGTTGGGGCAAAATTAGCACCATTTTTAACAATAAGAACTTTTATTGAATAACCCTGTACGTCTCCTAAGAAGGTAAAACGTTACTTAAGTAAAAAAGATTAAAAGTTAGGACCCAGCTAAATAAAGCAAACCGTGAAGTGGTTGCTGGGCTTAAAATAATTTGGCCAAGTTATTGAACTAATTGCTTTAATTTATCCAGAGAGAAGGGCAGGCTTTTTAAGTTGCAATACAATGGTAAAGTAAAATACAAGCAAATTAATTGGATGTGCACTAGGCTTCTTTTTTTTTGTATGAGGAAAGAGGTCCCTGCCCCTTAGATCTTAGAATCTACTTAGGTGGGTAACATACAGTTACATAGGAAAGGGTGGAAGTGCTAAAGTAATAACTGGTGCAGTTATTTTCAATCCAGAAAAAGTGCATTTGGAAGGACTTATAACTATAACTATATAAATGCTGTCTAATATTTTGCAAAGTAAATTCTTTAGGTTTGAGGATCGCTATAACAGACTAGAATAGGCATAGTTTGCCAATTTATTTATGTGTGACTTTGAAGAAAAACATATACTGCCTAAATTTGTTGTCCACATATTGTTTTTCCATAGATATATCGACAACTTATGGAGGGGGGACATACAGAGTGCGGAGACATTTGTTGATCATATTAACTAATTGGGAACTCCAATAAAACTCACCATGCATGTAGATAAAGAAATGGTGGAATTTTTGGATTTTTAGAAAAGGTGATGGACTAGGTACATCTCTATTTAGAATCGAAACAAACAAACTCCTCCATGGTACTAGTGCACATCCACCTAACCAGATTAGATCTATTCCATGTGCTCAGTTCCTTCAGTACCTGAGAAATAAATCAATTAGCAGAGGTCCAGCTCTGCTAATAGAGCTGATAAAGGTTATACAAAACCTATGTTGGATGGACAACTTGTTAAAGCACGGGAAATACATGCTAATGAGTTATCATCAAAACCCAGGGAAAAGGTACCGTGGGAAGAAAGCATGATATACAATATGGACTTTATCCCAGCGCGTAAGGTAATCAGGGAAAGTGTGAAAACACACTGGAAAGTTGCCTTGAGTGAACCTGGACTAGCAATTGTCAACAAGAAATTGGACTTCACATTCAGAAGAGGTTGAAACCTCCAAAACACGCTGGTTAATAATAAGATATGCCAAAAAGGCTTTTATCAATAACAGTATATGGTTGTCCAAAAACAATGGATGCTTCAGATGTTTGGGGTGTTCCACATGCAACTCCATGATTACAGGGGCTGACTTGGTATAGTAACCAATCAGATTCTTTCTGAAAGAATCTGATCATAACCAATTCTGATTGGAAAATAATTTGATTGGTATACTAAACAATCAGATTATTTTTGAAGTGTACCCAATCAGAATTGTTTACAATCAGATTATTTCAAAAATAATCTTATTGGTATGCTTTCTGGAAGAATCTGATTGTAACAAATCAGAATTGGTATACTAAACAATCAAATTCTCTCTGTATTGAATTTTAACCAATTCTGATTGGATGCAATCAGTTTATTTCAGAAAGAATCTGATTGGTATACTAACAAAATATATTACAAGTATATTGAAAAACCTGAATATTTGAATTTTCGAAATTTCTCGAAATTTTGAAAATTTCTTGAATTTTTGTAAATTTCTTGAATTTTTGTAAATTTTCGATTGTGGTTCAAAAAAATCTACAAAGCAGAATTCTGCAAAATCCACTAGTTCCACGATCATAGATATAACCAAAGACACACTGATCTTTGATACATTTATTCAGTGCAACATAAATTCGGCCAGTTTATGTTGCACTGAATAAATGTATCAAAAAGGCACAGTGTGTGCACCTATATTTCTGTTGACATTCTTTGGGGCATATTTATAAGGGATCGCTAACATCGTGATTTTATAATACTGCACATTGGCGCGAAACAATTGATATTATCGCTATTTTTATAAAGATGCTTGTTTTTGTGGCAAAAAGTTTTTCTGCGATGATAGTGTTTCCTTTTTTGCCACCCCCCATGCTGTTGTTGCTGCACTTAACTGTTTTCATCACCCCACACTTGTTGGTTTTCCACAGCCGCACTTACCGCTACATCACCATTAGTGGCGCTTTCTAAATACGATTGAGCAATAACAGCAGCGAGAAGCAGAACAGTGATCATGTTCGGTTTATCACCATTACTGATTTATATGGTGGTTCTCTTTTTTATTTAGTTCTCTTTAATATTATGTTCAGCTTTTTGAAATGAAGGTATTTTCATTTTAATGCAAAAAAAAATCAATTATATCCCACTTACAGTACAGAAAACATTAAAAAAAAATAAAAATAAGTAAAAATAGTAATTCTAAACACACAGATGTAAAGTCAGTAGTCTTTCACTACAGAGAATTTTGTAAAATATTGCACCAAAACAGATGTTAGATGTTTTTAGGTTACTGCAGTTAGATAACATCTGATTTGTTGCTGCAGATTAATAGCGCAAACAAATGCACCTTTTTATTGCATATTCCCACTTAGTGTTCTTCTTATATGACATATCTTCCGGGGAGATGTAAAACTTACCCCAGCGCTCCTCTATCTTCCATCCATTTGGATGATTATGTACTGTAGGATATAATTGTGATTAATATATGCATTAAAGGAAACAGTAATGAGCTGTAAAGGTTGCTGTTACAACAACTGATAGACTGAAATGAGCATTTTAAATATAACATTTAAAGTTTATTAATAGACTGAAATGAGCATTTTAAATATAATATTTAAAGTCTAATAAAAGTGTTTAATATGTCCTGGACAATGCAAAGAGATTCTGCAGATGTATTTTAATTGGTCGTATTCTTTTTGTGAATTTTAATAGTCATTAAAGAATGTACAATAAGAAGTCTTTTCATGTTTGCAATTAAACGTATGCAGCAACCAGGATTTGTTGCAAAAGATATTCTTATTATCCATAAAACTCCTTTTGAAGTTTTATGCTGAGGAACAACTACTGTAATTTAGATCTATGTTATCAAAGCTTGATAATGTCTGCATCAGATCAAGCTGTGCTGTTTTTTTGGTCAGTGGGCTAAATACAGTTCTAATATATGATGCTGGCCATACACTTATAAGATGTTTAATAAATTCAATGCTTGGACATTGAATCTATCAAATGTCTAAAAAGCCTGGTGGATTTACTTCACAATAAGAATATCACAGGTAGTTTTTCTATTGTTTGGGCAGCCTTGTAGTGTATTGTCTTCCACAACATGCAGAAAAACATTTTAGGAGATTTATGGATCATTATTTTACATTCCCTTCCATGCTGTTCATTTTCTGAGACATGCAGAGGGACAGTTAATGGATAGAGATGGTCAAAACGGCTAAAATCCGTTCTGCCTGCAGATTTTCGGAAATATTAGAAATTTGTGGAAAGACCCATTAAAGTCAATGGGAAAAAAATATCTGTACAGATCCGCCTAAATATAAGCTAAAATAGCAATGGTAGCTTACTGACCATGGTTCTGGGACCTGGGAAAAGGTCTGGGGAAGATGTACATATATCCAGAAATTAAAAATAAAATCTTCACGATCACACTGTTTTTTGAGCTTCCGTATTCTATTTTTGATGCGCATTTGCAAAAATTGAATAGAATTATTCTGAAATAATTTGATTGAATCCAATCAGAATTGGTTACAATCAGATTCTTTCAAAAATAATCTGATTGCTATGCTTTCTGGAAGAATCTGATTGTAACTAGAGATGGCCGAACTTTCTTTTCCGCTTGAGGATCCGCAGATTAGCAGAAAAATTTGAAAATTTCAATTTTGCTAATCCGCAAATTCTCGAGCGAAACGGATTTTCAGAAATGTGGCCATCTTTAGTTACAATCAGATTAATAGGTACAGTTTGTTTTTTGGTCCTTAGAAATCCCAGTAATTGCATGTTTTTATATGCTGTTATTGCAGCAGACTTTCTTACTAATAATTTCAGTACCAGCACTTTCCCAAAGTATTACCATTAACCCTTCATTGCCAGCACTTTCCCAGAGAATTGGCATTAGCACTTTCAGGGCCAGCAGTTTATTACCTTTAACCCTTTCAGCTGCCAGCATTGACATGATATACAGTATGTACCTGCTTTCCATGACTCTTTTGTTCACTCCTCACCCACTCTAAGTTTTAATTGGAGAGTTGGGTTGAAGGAAGAAGAGGCAGGGATAGTGATCTCATGGCTGCTAGTCACCGGGCCACTGTTATAAAGTCTGCAGCAAAAAATTGTTCTCCTCAGTACTTTTAGCTGAGCTTATCCCCCCCCCCTCCTTCCTTCACCTTCATATCATTTGCAACGTTGTTTCCAAATAGAAAGATCAGAGTTCAGGCTCTCTACTCACTACAATATTGCAAGCTACAGCAGAACAAGTAAAGTAGACCTAACACAGCAAGTAAAAGCTAACAGGGAGATACTAGGGAGAACACTGAGTGCCCTGGTTTAATATAGGCGCCCTAGCACAT
Organism: Hymenochirus boettgeri; assembly: GCA_019447015.1. Taxonomy (NCBI): domain Eukaryota; kingdom Metazoa; phylum Chordata; class Amphibia; order Anura; family Pipidae; genus Hymenochirus; species Hymenochirus boettgeri. The sequence continues at coordinate 153,186,880 of CM033474.1, forward strand.
TGCCTAGATAGCTTATGCCTAAAAATGGCCGTGTCAATATAAGGGCATTGTTAATATTGCTAATTACATTTATACCACCTCTTTTTGTATATAAGGGTGTTTCACTGTCAATAAATATTGAAAAGCAGTGCCCCAACCTCTACCCTCCTCTCCTCCATCTTCTACTTTGCAGAAGGAGGCTGTGCTGAAGTGCTGTTATGTCTGTGCTTTTACCCATTTACAAATAAAGGTGAAGTTTTAAAACCCTCCAGCTTGAAGCCTGTAGTTTGCAGTGTATATGTTTTCAAGGACTGCGGCACCAAGTTGAAAGGCCACTGGCGTGGAGTTCTGCTAATGGAGGGGGCAGGTGAACGCTCCCCTTAGTCTATTTTCTGTATAGGTTATGGAGCACTTAAGTCGAGGAACATCAAAACCAAAATCAATTTAACACACTGACAAAATGGCACCTGTCTAGCTGCCTTTTATACCCAAGGGGTTGGCACTAATAAAAATAGCTGCCATTGGTGAATTTGGGACATGAAAATCCTCAAAAATTCAGAACCTTCAAAAATTTCCAAATGCAGAAAATCTGTGGATGGTTACAATCAGATTCTTTCAGAAATAATCTGATTGGTATACTAACCAATCAGATTATTTCTGAAAGAATCTGATTGTATCAAAATCTGACTGGAAAAGAATGTGATTGGTTAGTATACCAGTCAGATTCTTTCTGAAAAAATCTGATTGTCACTAATCAGAATTGTTCCCCAAACCATTTACCAGGTCTCAAAGCCATTTACAGTAGGTTACTGTATCATTTTTACAAAATTCCTTGAAAATTCGAATTTTCAAAATTTTCAGAATTTTCTAAAATTCTTGAATTTAAGAAAATTTTCGAACGCAGTTCGGAAACAGTTTGGAAAGCAGAATTCCGGAAAATCTATGAGATCCGCAATCTGCGAAACTCGGAGATCCGCCACAGATCTGGGTTCAGATCCATGATCCAGCCATCTCTATTAATGGATAACTATACTCTAAAATCAACTATTTAAAAATAAAAAGTACCCGGGGCAAGGACGTAGGATTAATTTTTCCTACCTTACAATATCATTTTTTGAGGAGCTTTATCACGTACAGCTTTCATTGCCAGGTTAGTCCTGGACTAGTCCTTTATTAAAGAAAGTGCTTAAGCCAGCAGTAAGACTCAGAATCAGTTTTCTTTGGGCTGGTGCTCCTCACAGAAACAATATTAGGAGGTAGGAATTACCAGTCCCATATGCCTTTCCCAAGTACTTTTCCTTTTTACTGTTTTTAAAATAATTTTATACACAATATAGTTCTCCTTTAAAGGACAACTCCATCCTCATAAGAACATCTTTTAGAAAGAATGGCCTCTTCAAAATATGTTGATATATCATACTTTGTCCTATGAATTCATTACTGTATACCTGCTATGCTTCTGGATGCCTCATGGAAACTGAGCAATTTAGAAACATGTACTGAGCCTGTACTGAGCCTGGGCATGCTCAGAAGAGGCAGACAGGGAATTAACATTCAGTCATTGTCTGTGATGTCAACTGTCAAATCCATAACTGACAGTTACTAACTGGAAGAACCAGGAAGCAGAAACAGGGGAAACATGACATTGTGCAGGATTTAAGTTTAGACTTATATATTTTTTTTATATTTCAAACTATTAGGGTTTTGGGGGGTGATTTACCCGTATGTAAGTTTTCATTTTGGGGCTGGACTTGCCCTTTAAGATAATGTAAAGACAGTAAGCCACACCCCAAACTAATATTGCCGTTGCGATCAAGGTGGTAACATGACTCTCATTTATTATTAGACTTCATTTTTCTCAGTGTAAACGGTTTAAAACAGTTTGAACAGTTACCTTGGAGGAAATCTCAAGGTAATTTCTAATATTGTTAGTTTAGGTTGGCAAACACTAAACACTAAGACGACTTTTAGCACAAATTACACAGAATATGTTGATAATAAGCTCTAATTTCCACATGCAATCAGTGTTGAACTTTCTTATACTCTGTTTGGGAAGTGGTCTTTCGGGTGATAAAAATTTCCCTGTTTGCTATATACTACCATTAATGTAAGAGCCCAATGCTGGATGATGGTTCTTTTTAAATCAAAACAACCATTCTCTGCAACCATTGGGATATGTCTTTTTGGACCTATACACTGTAATCTGAAATTCCTCTCAGATCCAGCATGTGTAAAATATGGGACTAGATAGATATAAATATGTATTTTATAAGATATTTTTTATTATGTTGTTTGCCTTTGTGAATTATTTTTTAATGCATCTGCTGATGTGTGGGTTGTTTACCACAACTCTTTAGATTGTGATGTCACTTTTATCATGTTAAGGTCTCAGGGTGCTTATCCAGATGTAAGATATGATTCATCCTGTTGTTTAATAAAGAAGAGATTTGGCATTAATACTCGGGAGTACATCATTCTGATCTATTTCTCTGTCTTTGTCTACAGTGACTCTCTAGATAGACCTAGTCATTTTTTTTATAAAAACAAATTTTGCTATTCAGTTGTTCTTCTATTAGATGAAATGACCCAGATTTTGGCCCAGAACTACTAAAGGCTGCTTTGACAAATACTCATGCCATTTTACGTGGTTTTCTTTTCCACTGAATGAAGTCCCATGGGAAATTTCATGCAGTTTTGATCAATGAGTTCACATCAACTCAACAGTAGCCTGCATTGTCTTCAAATGACACATTTTTATGTTTTGTTAGGGCACAAGAGAAAACCTCTACTTATCCACTTATATACCTAATTCTTTGTAGAAGAGCTCTAAATACTGTAGGTGAGCTCACATATTATCTTTCATGTTGTTTTCCTAAAGAATTGCAAAGCACAAAAAGCTTTTAAAAGACTATTCAAACTAAACTTTAAAAGTTGTGAATAGCAATTATTATCACATAACCAGTAACATATAAATGCACAGTATAAAATTCCTACATCACATAATTTAATTTTCAAACTGCAAAAGAGCACCAGCTGTTTTATTAAGAAAAATAAAACGAATGTTATTTTTGGCAATGACATATATCTTCTATTAGATCTCTTCTTATCAGTGGTGACAACAATAATATGGTATTAAAACTAGCATTGAGCTGTACAAAGTTAATGTGATACAAAGAAAAGATAACTACTGTATTTGCAACAGATTCCAAAAGAGATAAAACAATCTTATCTGTACTGAGGAAATGTATTGTCAATGCATCAATTTTATGCATGTCCTATAATTAAGATTATAAGAACATAAATATGATGCTATTGCATCTTTTCTAATCTAATTACCAAATTTCCTGTGAAAGTGCTAACTGTTAAATCATTGTAGAATACACTGGAATTTAGGGTTTGATTAAGCTACTTGTCATGTGCAGATTTTTCTTTTATAGGCATGGTTTGATACAAGACGGATTGTGGCTAGAGATGGCCGAACTTTCGAAAGTTCGGGACCCATTAAAGTCAATGGGAGTCAAATAGTTCGAAAAGTTTGAATGAAATACAATTAAAATATCAATGGTAACTTAATGTAAATGGCTGTGGGACCTGGGAAATGGTCTGGGGAACATGTTCAAATATCCAGGAAAAATCGATTTTACTCTCAAGCACGCTACTTTCAAGCTCTCAAGTTCAAACATTCAATAGTTATCCCATGAACGACTCACGGATTCGATAATTTAGTTATTTAGATAAAGATAAATAGCTGGGCACACCAGTCTTAAGTGTTAACAAATTTATTGTAACGTTTCGGAACCTAGGTGTGGTTCCTTCCTCAGACAAACATCAATGAGCAATCAAAGTGTCAGGTGCTATATATAGAAACAAAAAAAAATCCAACTATAGAAGATGGACATCTAGTGGTCAAAGTATATAATAAAACCTAGCTGATATACAGTGATCAATTGCAAAGTGGTCAAATAGATAAAGTGCTAGTGCTAACAGTAAAGTGCCAAAGAATCAATATACATATCCTTATTAATATAAATGTAAATATAAATATATATAAAAATGTTATAAAAAGTGCCATACAGATATACCTCATACCATAAATATTAAAAAAAGCTCCCTGAAGACAATCTAATACTGTCTATTAAAGCTAAAACCGTAAGAAAGACACATAAGGTAAACATATTCTGAAGTAAAAATTCTAAATACAAGCCAAACATTTGAAAAAAGACATAAGAAGAAGTACCGCAGTTCAGAAAATAACGGTGTATATATATAAAAAACATGATAAATTTAGTCAATATTCTGTATATGTCCCATGTAATTTAAATATCCTGGTTGCCCAATTATTAATGTTTAGACAGAAAACACGAAAGTCCTTATTATTGAGGCCTTTGGGCTGCACTGCATCAAGTTCAAGTTCATACGAGGGTGCCGTGGGACTGCCCATTGCAGTCCCGATTTCTTGTAAGAAAAACTTATTTTCAAATTTAAAGTAATTGTTATATAACACAAATTGCATGCAATCAATAAGGAAATTACTGGGAGGGAATGTGCATCCTCTGTGTGATAGAAAGTGTTCAATGGCACTTAACCCCTTGGAGTGATCGATGTTAGAATACAATGAGCTGATGTCCGCTGTGATAATAATCCAGGTGCTGTCCCATACTCCAATGTCCTGTAATTTAGATAAAAAATCTGTTGTGTCTTTTATATAAGAAGGAAGTTCCTGCACCAAAGGTTTTAAGAAGTAATCAACATACTGTGATAGTGGGTGAATCACTGAGCCAATCGCGGAAACAATTGGTCTAAACGGTGGTGTATGGGCATTTTTATGGATCTTAGGTAGACCATATAATGCAGGTTTCCTCGGGTATTCCTCAATGATAAAGTTGAACGTCTGTTCATTAATCCAATTGGCCGATAATGCCATTTCCATCATGGATCTCAATTGTGTTACAATCCTCCATGTTGGATCTTGATCCAAACTTTTATACGCCCCTGATGTTAGCAAATGATCCTTCATACTATTACTATAGAACGTATAGTCCATGATGACTATGGACCCGCCTTTATCAGCCGGTTTAATTATTATGGTATCATCTTCTTGTAAGGCTTTAAGTGCCTGTCTCTCAGCTGTTGTAAGGTTAGAACGTATTTTTTTGTTGTTTTTATTGTTACAATTTGTCCTCATTAGCTCCATGAAATGATCTATACCATGGAACACTCCTGGTGGTATGAATTTACTTTTACATTTGAAGGGTACTATTTCAGTAGTAGGACAATGTTTAAAGTATTCCTTAAGTTTAAGGGATCTTTCAAATTTAAAAAGATCCACCTCAAAGTTAAATTTATCAAATTCCTGAGTGGGCTGAAAAGATAAGCCTTTATTAAGTATATTAATTTCACTGACCGTTAGTTGTCTGGATGATAAGTTGAAAATCAAGTCCTCCTCTGTGTTGATGGGTTCGGGCGTTTTGTGCCTCCTCCCTCGTCTGATCCGCTTCCTTCGCCTAAAAAAGGCCCCTTTGCGGCAGAGCAGGTCATGCTCTTATTAGTTGCGTCCGGTGCATTTCCCACGGTCTCTGTATCCGTTCCAGATGAATCCTCGGTCAATTCCCCTGAATTTAGTTATTTACTCGCATATTGGTATTATAGACATTTTACTTGCGGATTCGATAATTCAATATTTACTTACGTATTGGTATAATAGACATTTTACTCTCGGATTCGATAATTCGATATTTACTTGCGAATAGGTATAATAGACATTTTACTTGTGGATTCGATTCTCGCGTATAAGTATAATAAATATTTTACTTGTGGATTCCATATTTACTTGTGTATAGGTATAATAGACATTTTACTTGCATATTTGCACGCCTCGAATGTTCGAACATTTGATAATTATCGAAAGTCCGATAAATCCGGGTCCGTGATAGTTCGAGAAGTCGGAGTCCATTCGAACTCAAATAGTTCAGTTCAAGTTCGAGTTCTAGTCCATCTCTAATAAGCTAGGTCAAGAATAATCATTTTAAAAAGATGCATTAAGCAGAGGATAGGCAGAAACATTGCATTGTAAATTTCCATCTTTATCTAACTATGATATTATTGTGAAATATATTTTCGACACCAGGTGTAAAAAGAAATACATGGAAACAAATTAGGAACACTACACACATGCGGTATTTGACAGATATGTTATGTTTTGTCAAGCAACATTTTCTGAGATGTTACATACAGGTTTTTTTTCTGAATTACAAATCCCCTTTTTCTTGAAATTTTAACAAACTAGAATAGGCCTCTTAATGAGCATCTTCAATAACTTCCAATCGGATACGCCATTGGATGTGCCAAAATATCGCCTAGACAACACCTTGAGTGCAACATCAGTCAAACTTCAATTGATTTAGAAATAGTATTTTGTTGATCATTTAATTTTAAAGAACAAAAGTACTTTCCTATCACAAGGTGTTATGATTCGGACTGTTAAATGTTTATAATCTTGTAACCATAGTTGCTGTTACAAGAACAGAAAAGGTTATAGTGTGCGTCACTGCTTTTTATATATTTATTTTTTTCCTCTTGTTTCAATGCTTTCATTGAATTGATTTCCTACTTTTTTTCTGCTAGGTTGTCTAGTAAGCACCTGCTTCAACAAAAGGTATTTAATTAGCTATAACCCAGCATATCGTTCATTTTATATGTAATTGTGTTCCAAAGAGAATAAGATTTATATCACTAAAGAGAATTAACTTAGAACTGATCACTTTTCTACTTTGCATCAACTTGGACTATAAAATGTTGAATTGTTCAGACTTATGCAACTTAGGGGATAAGGAATCATAAACTGACAATTTCCACTTTTCATCATGTATAATTGGCAAAAATCCCTTGGGTTATATCAGGAATGATAACCATTATTCTACCAGCTGTTGTAGAGGTACAACTCCCAGAAAACCAGTAGGTTTATAGCCTTGATTTTGTCATGCATGATTACCATCAATTATGTTTTAGCTTGAAAAGGACTAAATTCTCAAACCTGCAAAATAAATATCTTTTATTTAATATCTTTATCCCACTGTAATCATTTTATGCAATTGCATATAGTTGTATTGTTAGTTGTAGTTTGACAAAGTACAAAGTATTCCCCTCTGAAGTACTAAGTAACATTAATAGTGTATACAGTGAAATGATGGGGTCAAAAACTTATAAATACACATTCAGACATCTTAAAACAGTGCCACGCCTGCAGTGGCGTGGCAGGAATTATACACGCTGTTATTTATAAAGAGAGGGTCCGCACCATGGCTGGATATAGGAATGATAAAACGCTTACCAATCAAAGTGGTGCACAGAGATGTAACATATAAACTATAAAAACTAGGAGAAAAATTCTCAAAAAAGAGTCTCAAATTGTCACTTAATCAATTTCCACAAAAATTCTATGTGCAACATGTATATGTTTATTAATTTACCACAACTACATAAAAGCCTCTAACCCATGTAGCCATATTCACCCTAAAAGTATAACACACACACATCTAAAATAACGTGCTGATAGTAATAAATAAAGTTATAAATACATAAATAATATACTAAAATTGCGGGCTGAGTGTGCGTGGGAGACCCAAAGTTCATCATCCAACATGAGGCTCCAACAAATAGAGGAAAAAGCGTAGATACAAGTCATATTAGATAGTTCCAATAAATGTTTCCAAGTTATCAAATGTGGGAAACCGATCCCTAATAAACTGCAGAGCATCCAATATATACAGTAAATAGTCACAATGGAGATGGTTACTCCTTTATACGTTACCGCTCCATGCCATTTGGCGAGTGGTGGACTAGAGTGTGTGGAGGAATGGTGGCAATTGCAGTGTAACTGGCATTACAGACCAGTGTATGGAATTCCGGAGTTCAAAAGAGTGGGACTTGGCCCACGATTTTAGTATATTATTTATGTATTTATAACTTTATTTATTGCTATCAGTACTTTATAATAGATGTGTTGTAGTGTGGTGAATATGGCTACATGGGTTGGAGGCTTTTATGTAGTTGTGGAAAATTAATAAACATATATTATACACGCTGTGTCTGATTATTGAGTAAATGTATTGAATTAAAGTAAAGCTTTTACCACAGCAAGCCACACAGAATTAGGGACCTAAACTAGCTTCTTATCTGATTTGGACTAAGAGGGCACTGAGTGCCTAGGGCTACCTCTGAGTTTGAAGGGCTAGCTAATCAGGTGGAGAGGTTTTCCCACCTAGTTGGGGGATATTACCAGGCTTGTTATTCTTCTTTCTGTTTCCTTTTCCATTTTTCAGATGGCTGACTGTGGAAGTTTTAATGGTGTGTTTATTTATGAAAAGTTAAGTTTTATGTTTTTGACCCCATTATTTCACTGTATGCTCTATTAATGTGACTTAGTACTTCAAAGAAGGATTCTTTGTACTTCATTTTGTTTTTTGCCTTTTTATAATGCCCAGTTACTGATCCTTTTCCCTTATCAATTTTTCTTTATTGTAGTTTGAATACAGCCATGTCCTGTACATGTTATGTTCATACAGTATTGGGAATATTGTGGATGGGACCATATTGCAGATTTAAAAGAAACATGGTACTTAAATGTTTCATTAGTAGCTAAAATTGCAATTTAAATTATCAATCAAGTAAATTCTAATTTTTAAACTATAATATTGTTATACAGTAATGATATAATATTTCGTTTTGCAGCCAATTAAAGATCTCAAGTATCTTAGTGTCTTGGCTAGAAACTTCCTGAGTCTCAACTTGTTGCTGAAAGTTTTGTTAATTGTACATTCAGTACATGGTAAAAAGATTTAATAGAGGTTATGCATTACATTAGTAATTTAATGCAAAGTACAACATTATCGGTAATTGTTCTATTGAGCAGCTGTCTAGCTGGACCAGCTCTGGTCCCAATGTCTTTTTTGCACTGATCATACACTATAGCAGTGTCCATCTCTTTCAGTTGATCTTCAAGCTGCAAAACAATAGACTGACAATCTATATTCTTTATCCAAACATGAACATTAGGAATGTGAGCCCCATGCAAATCTTTTTAGTTAGAAAACTACATTCTTTCACTATAAGGACACTGTACATATTACTGCTAAAATGGAACTTGCTGTAATGTGTAAATAATTTCTAAATCCGTTATTTCAAGTTATTTCACTTTAGATGTTATCTAACTAGAATTAGCTGTTTTCTCCATTTGACATTGAAATTAACTAGACATTAAAAATATCTGCCATATAAACAATGTTTTTCTATTAAGCATTTAATCATAAAAGCAGCAAGTCAGAAAGAAAACATCTGGGGGAAATGCCTTTCAGAATCATTATTATGATTTGCCTAAAAAAAAAGAAAGGAAATGCCAAATATTTGTGGATTCAGGTACTGAATGGGAAGACAATATTCATCACAGAAAGCCAAATAGGAGTATCATACATGCTTGTGAAGGTTCTCATTCATCCAGGTCATGGTATATCTGTTGTATTCAATTAGATCAACTGGACTTGAAATGTAGTTCTTGAAGACGTTTCGCTAGTCATCCGACTGGCTTTCTCAATTCAGAATGACTTGTACAAGAATCTGTGGCAATTATGTACCCTGGAAAATCCCAATTAGCATATCACAGCCAGGTGTTAAGGGTGTGATTAGATAGTGGCTAAGAGGTGTTATAGGAACGCCCAGAGTAAGGTGTTAAAACAGCATTGTACATGGCAGACAGTTGGTGTCGAACCCCCCCACCTCTATTTAGGCTTGGTTTCTTTATTTTCACATAAATGGCCTCCTTAACACCTCTCTTGAACCAGTCACGTTCCTTCGCCAGTATGTTAACATTACAATCTTCAAAGGTATGTCCTTTATCCTTAAGATGCAGATACACGGCTGAGTCCTGACCCGAGGAATTGGCTCTTCTGTGCTGGGCCATACGTTGATGCAGTTGCTGTTTGGTCTCCCCCACATACAAATCAGAGCATTCTTCACTGCACTGCATATATGATGTCGCTTTTCTGTGAAAAGCGACATCATATATGCAGTGCAGGCAGTGAAGAATGCTCTGATTTGTATGTGGGGAGACCAAACAGCAACTGCATCAACTATAGGCCCAGCACAGAAGAGCCAATTCCTCGGGTCAGGACTCAGCCGTGGTATCTGCATCTTAAGGTAAAGGACATACCTTGAAGATTGTAATGTTAACATACTGGCGAAGGAACGTGACTGGTTCAAGAGAGGTGTTAAGGAGGCCATTTATGTGAAAAAAGAAAACCAAGCCTAAATAGGTGGGGGGGTTCGACACACAACTGTCTGCCATGAATGCTGTTTTAACACCTTACTCTGGGCGTTCCTATAACACCTCTTAGCCACTATCTAATCACACCCTTAACACCTGGCTGTGATATGCTAATTGGGATTTTCCAGGGTACATAATTGCCACAGATTCTTGTACAAGTCATTCTGAATTGAGAAAGCCAGTCGGATGACTAGCGAAACGTCTTCAAGAACTACATTTCAAGTCCAGTTGATCTAATTGAATACAACATGAGTATCATACATATTTTGGGCATTTTCTTATGCTTTCAGTTTTTGGCCTTAAAACATTACACTAAAGCACTCAATTATTGCCACTATCCTCTTAGGTCTAACAGCAAATCGATTTCATAAAATAAAAAAAAAATGGGCTGCATTTTTGCATTCTTATCTATTTGTGGATAACAGGTTTCCTGGATTTTTGTCGATTTTTTTTGTCCTTTAGCCACATGTTCAAAAATCACCAATCACAGCTATTTAAAGAAATACCACCCTGGCTATAAAATGCAGTGTTCTGGGACCCATATTGTCAGTGTGTTGAAGAGTATAGTAGGAGAGCTGACAGTGTAGGAGTTTGAGAGCTATTCTCTATTTGAGCTAATTATGTGGAAAGTTTAGTGAGATAGGATAGCACTAGTTCTTATCCTCCTGTAGGGAGACCCAAACATTTTAAGGACTAATTCCACTGAATGGAAAATGACACATTTTTTGTTGGTCCTTTTACAGGACTAGGTGTCTATCTACTACTAGTGCTGTCTGTTAGCAGCAATCAGCAGATTTAGCTTTATAGCTGTGCCATCATTATCTCAATGCCCCACAATGGCAGATGACATCTGATCAGCATTGTGCTTCTTCAATTTTGCTGCAGGTGTTTGATCTGGGCCTGCAATATATCAGCCATGAAAAGAGTACCAAACATTCAGGAACTGGGTCATGCTGCATTTCAACCTCTCAAATACTACATGTAATCCATGATTGGTAAGAGGAGGAAGCAGACAGTGTGGTCCTTGGTAACACCAGGATCCCAGGATAAATGGGAATGTCCACCCCTCAAAACTAAAATTAAATCTACTACTAAGCTCACTGTATTGTGGTAAAAAATCTTTACCTTACATCTCTGCTCCTTATGGTTCTCTTGCAGTACTTGTCCAAAATCCAGAAAACTGAAGAGTAGGAGCTGTCTCTGTGTGAAAAGGTTTCTGTCTCCTCCTTGTTCTCTGAGAGGAGAGTGGCATGTCCCTCCCTCCCTGGCTGCCCTTCACCTAGCATTAAAAGCATTTTCTGTAATGTTGGGCAACCCTGCTGCCGTGTCAAAAAAAAAAGCAGAATTCTACTTATAGACCTTCTCTCCCATGGCGCACTTCATTGACTGCAGCCATGTCTGTGATTGGCTGGCTCTCAGCCAATCACAGCTGTAGCTGCCAGTACGGCCCCTTTCTGGCAAGCAGGGAGCTGGATCAGTGCGCAACAGGAGCAAGGGGCTGTAAGTAGAGTTCTGAATCTTTTTTTACAATCTGACACAGCATTTGGGGGGGCAGGGATGCCTTACATTATATAAAAGGTTTTCCTGTGGGGTGGAGATATCCTTTAATGTCATCAAGGAAAAGGAGCAGTACTGGAGTACTGGGTGGCCACCTTTTCAGATCCCTGTTATAAGGGTTCATCCCCACATGCCAGAGGGAAGGGAAAATGCAGCACTATGAGGTATTGCTGATGATTTTTCTCTTTTTTGCCTTCCCCGGTATTGGCAGACACACCGCACCTGATAATGAGGATGTTCTTCTGTGCCTGGAAGGAGGAGCAGCAGTGGCCAACTTCAGGTTGTTCTTCCTGCCACAGTTACAAGGTCCTACTACTACTGGCAGCTTCAACGGGTAATACCTCAGTCACCATGTCATGACTACTGTACATAAGATCCAAATTAGATTAGTACTGTTTAGACAAATTAGAGACTGCAGATTCCCTGGCCAACTGGGTGCGAGATTTCATATCTGGCCTGAGCTGGCACAGTATGCCATTGAGGTCCTGTCAAGCAAAGTATTTAGTGTCCTTTCGGGGAGGACCTTCAGTGGAACAAGGGGTGTTATGGATTAAATTGAATAACAACAATGGAGTATACAGCACCCCAATTTCTGATGTCCCTGGCCACCAGTACTGCTCCTTCCCACTGCCTCAGTGTTGTCTTTAGGCTTAACTGTTCCCAGCTCAGCTGGTAACTAGCTAATTTTTCAAGTTGGTAGAGTCATAATTTATGGTCCTACTTTGCATTTATGCTGTGTAAAAGAGGATATTTACACTGTAGAGTCAGTTGTGTCTGGCATATAATGCCTGACTAAGCTAACCTACAGCTAATGTTTTGTGTTAACTATGTGAACAACAACTAATCAGTTGCTATTTTTTTCCAAGTTTGGATCAATCCTGCCTGGCTATCCCAAACAACAAAAAATAATTTTCTCTATATTTAAATGTGTCAGCCATATTATACAGACACAACAGCTACTCTGGGTCTAAAGTTACTACCATTTTTTTACAGCCACAACAGCTACTCAGTAGCTAAGCCACAACAGCTACTTGGTGGTTAATGTTTCCATGTATGGGTCAATTCTGCCTGCCCAAACTAAAAATCTCTATCTCTATGGGCCTTTGGTTGCAACAAGCACTGCCACTGGAGTTCAGGCATCCTGGATTTCTTACAGAATGAGTTGTATTATCCTCTGGACTCTGTATTAAGCCCTTGCACAGGGTAAATAATTACCTGAGATTTGGAAAGCCGATATCAAAATTTGAATACCGTATATACTCGAGTATAAGTCGACTCGAGTATAAGTCGAGGTACCCATTTTTACCTCAAAAATGAGTAAAACCAATTGACTCGAGTATAAGTCGAGTGTAGAGTCTCCCCTCCAGCCCCAGGTCCAGCCCCAGGAATAAAACCTATTTCCCTGCACCCATCTTCTCACCCTGCCACTACTCTACACTACTACAGTACACTACACTACTCCCTGCACCCATCTTCTCACCCTGCCACTACACTACACTACACTACTACAGTACACTACACTACTCCCGCACCCATCTTCTCACCCTGCCACTACACTACACTACACTACCTTACAGTACACCTATACTACTCCCTGCACCCATCTTCTCACCCTGCCACTACACTACACTACACTACTACAGTACACTACACTACTCCCTGCACCCATCTTCTCACCCTGCCACTACACTACACTACACTACTACAGTACACTACACTACTCCCTGCACCCATCTTCTCACCCTGCCACTACACTACACTACACTTAACAGTCACTACACTACTCTCACTCCTGCACCCTCTTCTCACCCTGCCACTACACTACACACTACTAATGCCTTACCTTTGCAGGAGAGTCCGGGCCCCCGACATCTTGATGGAGGAATCCGGCTGCCGCGAGATGGAGGAATCCGGCTGCCGCGTCCACTGATGGTCGCATCCACTGACGTCACGACTCGGCGCCGGTCTAATTTCCCGGCGCCGAGTCGTGACGTCAGTGGATGCGACCATCAGTGGACGCGGCAGCCGGATTCCTTCACCAGTAAGTGACTGACTCGAGTATAAGTCGAGGTTCAGTTTTCAGGCTGTTTTCACAGCCTGAAAACCTCGACTTATACTCGAGTATATACGGTATTCAATACGCCAAATGACCAAAACATCTGAAATCGATGCTGGAACTTCGAAAAATCAAGACTGTATGGCGAAAATTGATCATAGAATAGTTGCTTGTTGAGAAATTTCATTTTTTTTGTATTTAAATATTTTATTTTATACTTCTGGAACATGTTCCCCAGCCCATTTTGCCTTCCATTGACATCTATTGGGTTTGTTTCTAGAATTTTTAATTTCTAAACTTTTCGGAAATCTGTGGAATCTCTTTCAAACTAAACTTGCTGGTTTCATTCATTTCTAGTTATTACCGATATCATGGGTTTGTAGTGTTTTTGTTTTCTTACACAGCCATACATTACAAACTACTATTGGTAGTTTATGGACATGTTGTTTTAAGACTGCATTTGTAAAATTCGGACCACAGCTGTAAAATACCACTACTGTCAGTAAACACACTTACAATTATTTATGGCAGATTCAGCACAGTAGTAAAATACTGATATTTTATGACCAACGTGAAAAAATGTATGACATTGATAATACTGATCTATTTTACAGTTCTGGTAAACACTTTTGTGATAGATGTGTTTGTGAGATCGGAATGCTGAAAATTTAGGAACATGAGCCACATGTTTCCAACAGTCACAACAAATTAAAGGCGAGATACAGTCAATTTAGGTCAATGTGCTCTATTTCAATGTGGCTTTGAGGCTTTAGATGTTTAAATAGTATTAAAACATTTCAGTTTTAAAAAGAAACACATTTTTTAGACAGCAGTATACCAGTCAGGTCAGATACTCAGTGTTTTCCATTCCACCATCTGTTCACTTTACTTGATAGTTAACATGTCTAATATTATAACTAGGGGGAATATTGCAAAAAAAAAAAAATCAAATAGAAAGCTCCTTTTCTAAAATGTTGATAAAATAATTTTTTTTATTGTTGGTACCAGTATGCTTTAGACCCACAACAGAACAAGGAGTCCCCATTAAATTCAAGCACATTAAATTCTCTCAGTGGATAGAGAACATGACCATTCTTTTGGTTGAGTACAAAATCCCACTTTGCTTTGTCAAAACCAAAATAATATACAATATAAAACAACACTTTGGATCTGGGACTTCTTATTAGTTCTCCTTACCTATATCTGACATACTGGATAGCATGTAGGATTGTTATATGGTGATATATCCGAACTTGTCCTCCTGATTAATTAGCTTATGCTCCTGGATGCATGCTGGAAACTATGGGTTAGTGTGGGTTAATGGCTATATTTTGTCACGCTTTCATCAGCAATTTAGTGAGCTGATTAAGAGCTTGAGCATGCTCAGTAGATTAAGCTAGGGAACAGCATTCAGTCATTGGCTATAATGTCAACTGTCATATCCATGAATGACAGGTGCTTACTAGAAAAACAAGAAAGCAGAAAAAAGGAAATCAGGCAGCATTACAGGTTAGTCATAAATATCTCAGGCTCTCTAATTATAGCAGTTTGGGGGGGTATACTTATATCCAATTTTTCATTTGGGGCGGACTTGCCGTTTAATTTTAAAGTCAATGTTAAATGGATTCATAAATGGACAGAATTATGTCTTAAATGTGTCATTTTTTTATGGTTTGCAAATAAAACATGCATATTATAACTTTAATAATATTTTTGGCTCTTCTTTGGATTCTTTTACTTTTATCTGTGTACTTTATACATTGAAAATGTTACCTATTGTAGCATCATGCATTTTACTTATTTATTAGACAAAAGGTTCAGACTTTTGTACAATGTTGTTTTCCTTTCTTTATATTTAAAGAATCAAGACTTGTAATGCAGTTTACATGCAAAAACTAAGGACATTAGGATTTGTTGCAATATGTTGTAAATATGGTAAATCTGCTGAATAGGGTTTGCTTGCAGATGGCTTTGATAGCAATGATTTGCCATATGGGGTATGATAAACAAGGATAGTACATAAAATGTCACCATCTTCCTTTAGAACAAATTGACAGGTGATTTTTTTTCATTATTTGTCAGTGTTTTGACAGAAAGGCAGATAGTCTATTTTAGTTTCTACATTATCACCTGTCTCTTTTTGTACAGTGTAACCAATGTAAATGCTAACTAAACAAAGCAGGAAACAAATATTCCAAGAATGTTAATTAAATTTTATAAAACTCTGCTAGTTTATTAACAATCAGTATACGTTAAGGCATAACTACGTTAAACACATACCAGTCCAAAGCTGTTCTTATTTACATAGTTTTAAAGTAAAAGGCTATTTTGATCAAGACCCATATCCATGGTTTTCTTATCTCGGGAGTCGGGAAGTCCCCTCAACATAACTGAGCAATCAGATATACAGTAATGTAATAGATCGAAGCCTGAATGGGCTGGAGACGAACCTTGTCTTCTGGAGAAAGGGGTGAGAAGGCTAAAAGGGTCATGAAGGAGACAATGTTTCAATGGTAGGGTGTGGCTTGATGTTACAGAATTGAGCCAGGTTCTGGAGCAGTGGGGGGTATATAATATATGTCTGTGAGTAGGAGGCCCCTCTTCTACCTGGGTAATTCAGAAAATCTCCCTCTCCCCCCCTTTTCTTTTCTGATTTATATGAATAAAATGTTTAAATATAGTATGATATTTATTTATTGATATGTTTGTTGTACTATTGTCACAGCACAGTGGTTTTGTAATGTGCACGCAGTACCAGTGCAGATCAAAAATTGACATTTTAAGGCCAATTTTAAGGTCATGGTTAATATGGTGAGTTAAGCTGGTGGGAGGGCGGTAGTTAGTGGCTGGCGGCGCTGACAGGCCTACCTCTCACTGGTAGGAGACTCCTGGGAGACAGGCTTCCATACTGCTGGCATAATTTGTATCCATTTTGGTGTGAAGTTATCTGCATAAGATTAGCTGGTAATGTTAAGTTAATAAAAGCTGTGGCCATGTTAACCCATATAACATTGTGTGTGTGTATTATTTAAGGCCACAGCTGATCAGGATTGTTGGGTTACGTTAAGCCATCCATCATCATGCTCTTCAGTGGCCATACAATATCCAGTAAATAAGATAAGAATTTTTATGCATTTTCTTTAAGCATTAGTTTTGTAATCTTACAACTTCAGGAAAACACTTACACTCAGAAAAGGCTATTTAAAATTATGTACATCTTGGTGTTTGTAATAATTTATTCATTAAAAAGTAAGTTTGTCTTTGTATGTTACAATGAGCAAATAAGTGCAGATTACTTGCATCACTTTTAAGTCTTTAGGCTCTAAATCTACCCCACTCTGTCATCAGTGGTCAGGATACAAGCAACAAGTAAGGAATTGTAGATGAGCCTCAGGCAGTATATATATTCTGCAAAAAACTTTTATTGTGTATTCACAATAAGCACCAACATCTTTTGTAGCGCTTTCGAATTTCATTATTTATTGCAACACATACCTATATATGTGCTCTCTCTCTCTCTCTCTCTCTCTCTCTCTCTATATATATATATATATATATATATATAAATGACTATGATTTTAAAATAAACTGCACTTTTACATTTCTTTTACTGAATATCTTCTTTTTCCTTAGTAAATTTAAAGGCATAATTATTGTGCTCCACGAGCTGGACTTCTAGGATGGGCTCCTTATCAATGATAAGGCTGGCACCTTTCACATTTTTAAAAATGTTTTAAAATAATTATAATAAGTGTAAATAAAGTGTATTCCCAAAGTGGATTTATCAGCCATAAAAATGATACATGAAAATACATCACATAATGAAATCACAGGAATATTCTTTTCTGCATTTCTACAAATTGATTGTTGGCGTGAGTAGTTTAATAATAAAGCAACCTATAAGTATGCCATATACACAGTTATCCATTAACAATTTTCCAATATAAGTATTGTAACAGGAATAGGTATTTTTATATACACATTATGGTTAATATTTGCAAAGTGATATCTATTTACAAAAGAAATGAGTAGACTGAAGTATTAGTTATTGCAAACAGTAATACTGGTGAAATTACCTTAATCACTCTTTCTGAAGTTTCTCGTTCATCCAGGTCATGGTATAGCTGTGGGATTCAGTTCAACTGGACTTAAAGTTTATTGAAACAAGACATTCAACTGAATTTTTTAACTCAGAATTGAGAGATCCATTCGAATGACTAGTGAAATGTCTTCACGGATGTTAAAGCAATGATTGTTCCTTTTTAAAACTAACAAGGTAATTATAGATGAACACATTTTATGACTTATAAATGACTAACGTAAACTTTCCTCCTTCACAGAGATTTTTTTGTCAGTAAATAATCCCCCCCATTATTTATCTGAAAGTCATGCTGGGTTTACCAAAATCCAATATTATTGCAAATTGCAATAGATTCTTTTTTTTGGTCAAAAGAGGTTACCATTAAGCTAAGTGCAAACACTCACTCAGTTACAATGTATATGCTGAGAGCATAGCTGAAAATCATGAATAGTCTTCCTCTTATAAGCTAAAATTATTTTTTAAATTGGCATAGCGTGATAGGCAACCAGTAGATCTCCAAATGTTTGGAAACTACAACTCCCAGAATTCCCTAACTACAGAGTGCTTGTAGAGGAATGCTGGGAGTAGTAGTTTGATTCTCCTAACTACAGAGTGCTTGTAGAGGAATGCTGGGAGTTGTAGTTTGAATTCCCTAACTACAGCGTGCTTGTAGAGGAATGCTGGGAGTTATAGTTTTAATTCCCTAACTACAGAGTGCTTGTAAAGGAATGCTGGGAGTTGTAGTTTTCAAACATCTGGAGATGTACTGGTTGTTTATCCCTGATTTATAGCATGTGCTATTTTTTCACTCTTTGCTTCTTTTCTAAAACCTAATTAAACATCTAGATGTATAGCTATTGTGTGCTAATATATGTATTTACAGGAAATGCTAAAAAGAAATAAAAATAGGTGGCATTTAGGGATGAGGCCCGGTTCCGAGTCATACCAGGTTCAGACTCAGAACTGACAGTTCTGAATTTTCCTCAGGTTTTTTGGATTGACAGATTTTCAAATAATTGTCAAATTTTCTAAATTGAGTATTCGAGAATTAGTGATTTTGGGAATATGTAAACCCTTGATTCAGAATATGAGAGAAATAGTGAATATGTGAGCCCTTGATTTGGAATATTCGAAAATGATCAAATAAGTGATAAGGAAATTCGAAAATAATTTGCAGTTATTTGTATGTTTTCCAAGGTCCCTTAGCCATTTACACAAACTTACTATTGCTATCATACCTTAAATATAATCTGAACTTTGGATTTTTTTTAAAGGACAACCCCACCCTCATAGAACATCTTTTAGAAAGAATGGCCTCTTTAAAATATAGTAAGTAGCTGAGGTCGCACTCCAAATCATCAAGAAATTTTTATTTCAAACCACACATTTCACGTCACAACAAAAACGTTTTCGGGGGGATACCCCCCTTCTTCAGGTTCACCTGAAGAAGGGGGTATCCCCCCGAAACGTTGTGACGTGAATATGTGTGGTTTGAAATAAAAATTTCTTGATGATTTGGAGTGCGACCCTCAGCTACTTTCTTTTTCCTGCGAAGCCACTGGTTCCTAAGGGTAGAACCTACAGAGGCGTCTGCACCTACAGTTGGGTAAGAGTGCACCTCCACCATTGTTTACCCTCTTTAAAATATGTTGATATATCATACTTTGTCCTATGAACTCATTACTGTATGCCTGTTATGCTTCTGGAGGCCTCATGGAAACTGAGCAATTTAGAAATCTGTACTGAGCCTGGGCATGCTCAGAAGAGGCAGATAGGGGATTAACAGTCATTGGCTGTGATGTCAACTGTCAAATCCATAACTGACAGTTACTAACTGGAAGAACCAGGAAGCAGAAATAGGGGAAACAGGACATTGTGCAGGATTTCAGGTTAGACTTATACATTTCAGATTTTAAACTATTAACGTTAAGGGTTTTGGGGGGGGGATTTACCTGTATGTAAGTTTTCATTATGGGGCTGGGCTTGTCCTTTAATTCCTATTGTATGTTCCTTATATGGGTTTTCTTTTAATTCTAAAATCTGATCTTCGACCTCAACTCGATGATTCCATTCATCTCTTGTGGCATTCATTGCAAAAATATATTCAGGGTTATTTAATAAAAGTTCTTATCATTTAAAATGGTGCTAATTCTGCCCCAACCAGTCAGATGTTAGCTTTTAAATGTCAAATGTCTGATTAGTTGGGGCAAATTCTTATTTAAAAAATAAGAACTTTTATTGAATCTCCCTGACTATTTTTACATATATGTAAGTAACTATAAGCAAAAAGAT
Source organism: Hymenochirus boettgeri (assembly GCA_019447015.1). Classification (NCBI taxonomy): domain Eukaryota; kingdom Metazoa; phylum Chordata; class Amphibia; order Anura; family Pipidae; genus Hymenochirus; species Hymenochirus boettgeri. Next base: position 153,207,163 of record CM033474.1, read on the forward strand.
GCCGAAGATCCCAAAATACACATGGCAGTAAAAACTATATATAGAAGGGGCAGTCAATATATGGACCCACTGGGTCTCATAAATCATAGAAATTGATACCCTAGTGGCTAGTAAAGATACTGATTGTACTTGAAAAGAAAAAATGGCTAATAAAAACACACACTGGGTATATGTAAAGTGTATATATAATTGAATAAGACAAATTGTTGCACTCAAAGGGTCTTTTTTGAGAGGTTTATTCCAAACAGTGTGAAGCAACGTTTCGGCTTGTGTCCTAGAGCCTTTATCAAGCCTATACACAACACTTCTAAAGTAACTTATATACCCAATTATATATATACACTAGCAGAGTACCAGGCATTGGCCAGTTTTTCTAAAGATCCGACCCGAACCTGCATCCAAAATTCAACAGACCCACGGTCCATTTAAACTCACGGTGGGTTAGCTGAGCTGCGAATCAGGTAAACCTTGGGGTGCCCAACACAATGCAGGATTCTTGGTCAGATCTCATCCCCAATAAACGTATCTCACAACATTTGTAAATATACCTCACAGCATTTGAAAATATACCTCCAAACATTTTAAAATGCAAAAGAGGGACACATCGGGAGAATAGATGCAGCAGACCATGGCCACTTTGTTTACACCCAATTTAAAGTCCATTATTCCCCTTTTACATTGTTACCTGCAAGTGTATGATGTGGTTAAAGGATTAGTTCACTCAGAAAGTGGAGGACTGACAACACTGACTAATGAACTGGAGGGCTGACAACATTGGCTAATGCACTGGAGGACTGACAACACTGGCTAATGAGCTGGAGGAATGACAACACTGGCTATTGAACTCTGGCTAATGAAATTAGCACACATGCATGCTCTTAAAGGGACTGTATGGTGTAAATCAAAGTTCAGTCAATTGCAAAGCTGTACCTTTAAATCACACACTATGTTACGCTTATTTTTCTAAGCCATTAGCAAAGTTTACCTTTACTTGCTCTCCCTGCTCCACTGAAATCTCATTCAATCTACTACTATTGCAAGACTGGCTGGAGGGGAATATCATTCGTTCAGATATTCAGCATTGCCCTGCTAGCTGTATATTACACTTAAAGTAAAACATGGATTGGAAAGAGGACTGGATAAGCAGAGTTCTGCTTCTATGTATATAATGCAATGATGTTAAAATGGCTAACATTGTGGCAAATTAATATTTGGGGCATTGAGCTGAAGTCATCTATCAATGTGTGACTTTATAAGTGGTTAATTTTTTGAAAAGTTCATGTGAAGTTCTTGCACACTTCAAATAAAGTGCTTTTCTTTGGGATGTGTCATTTAGTTTTGCAATCATTAATTTCATGTGAGTGTAGTATCTGAATTGTGATTTTGGGGGACCCTGTGTATCAATAATTAATTTTGGTTGACTGCATTACTTTAAAATGTGGGGGGGGGGTTATTGTTGTGCAATAAGGGGATATTGTCAAAATCTGGGGGGAAATAATGTTTCGGTATTTACCCTAAAAAATAAATCAATGTGAGGTGTTGCATCAACTTTCCCTTTAGCGCACATCGCATCAACTTCCCCTTTAACAATGGGGTACAACATGCTTGTGAACATTCTCATTCATTCAGGTCATGGTAATACAACAATCTGTTGGCAATTAAGCATCCTGGAAAGTCACAATTAGCATATGACAGCCAGGTGTTAAGGACCTTCTGAATGCAATGCATTGAGGCTAAGGGGTGTTATAGAAACTGCCCATGGTAAGGTATAAAAACAGAATTGTACATGGCAGACAGTTGCCCTGGTGTGGCACATCCATGTATATATGGACTCCCAAAGATGCACAAGAAAGGGACTTCAATAAGACCTATATTCAGCAGCATCAACTCTGTACAATACAAGGTGGCAAAATGCAACATCTTGGAAGGTTTGGTTGGAAGGTTTAAGTATCACATCCAAAACTCCCAGGATTTCACTAACAAGATTAAAGATGTAGTACTCTGTGCAGAAGAAACTATGATGTCCTATGATGTGACATCTATCTTCACATGTATTCCCACCAAGGAGGCTGTTGATATATTGAGAAAATGGCTAGGCCAAGACAGCACCCTTACCAGCAGGACAGATTTTAACCCAGAACAGGCGTGTTTCCTGCTGGACTTATGCCTGAATAATACCTATTTCAAATACAAGGATAAGTTCTAAAGCAAAAACATTCAGGTGCTATGGGATCTCCAGTTTCCCCCATTGTGGCAAACCTTTACATGGAGGAAGTGGAAACACAAGCACTTCATACCTTTAAGGGCATAGCACCCAGCCACTGGTTCAGATACGTGGATGACACCTGGGTTAAAATCCACCAGAAGGAAGTACAAGCCTTTGCATAATACATCAATGCCTTAGACCAGAACATCAACAAACTGGCATTCTTGAACTGCTTGGTAGAAGTCAGGGAGAATGGTAAACTGGAAGTAGAGGTTTAGAGAAAACCAACCCATACAGACCATTATTTGATGTTTGACTCCCACCACCATTTAGATCACAAGATGGGTGTCATCAGAACCCTGCAACACAGAGCAGAGAACATTGCCACTAGCACATAGTTGAAGGCTAAAGAAATTAAACATATCAGAGGATCCCTTACAACTTGTGGATAACTGGACTAGACCTTTGTTCAAAGGAAGTAGAAGGAAAGAAAGAAAGACAAATACCAAAAGTGAAGGGGGGAAGCAAGACAGGAGAATGAAAATAATATGTAGCAGGGGTCTCCATTAAATTAAGAAGACAATGTATCCCTGTCTGTTTTCGATTAAACAACACGCTGAGGCAGCAATTGGTACATCCGAAAGACTTAGTACCGAAACACAAGAAAGGCAACATCATATACGCAGTGCAGTGAAGAGTGTTCTGACAGACCAAACAGCAACTGTACCAACGTAAGACCCAGCACAGAAGAGCCAATTCCTCGAGTCAGGACTCAGCCGTGTACTTGCTTCTTAAGATAAAAGGACACACCTTTAAAGATACTTGCAAAAAAACAACACATGGAAAAGAAAAGTGAGTGAAAAGAGTGTTTATGTGGCTTTAATATTGAGGTTTCAGAAGTTTGTGGGGAAAAGAGATACAAGTTCTTGGCTGTCAGCACCCTGCTATGATAAACTACACAATTCCTTAGCTGCCTTCTCTGAACTCTGCACCAGACTGCTGAAACTGTGATCTCCATCATAAGCTGGCTGCCCATGATTAGTCCCCAACCCCAACTAATATTTGTGGTACCCCCCGCTCCAGATGCTATCACTGCCTCGACTGTACTACTTGTAGGTCCACGCTAGCAGGCAAAAAGTTTGCCCACCCATTTTCTATAAAACATAGATTCTCATGTTACAGTCGATTTGTTATTTACATTATTATTTGCCTATGTGGCTTGTACTATGTGGGCAAGACCAGGACTATGTTTAAGGAACGAATGGCAAATCATAGGGTTTCCATACGCCAAGCAGTTAGTTCTAACTTGACAGGTAAATCGGATACAAAATTTGGCGATTTATCAGTAGCTCACCATAAGGAAGCAACCCACCCTCTTGCTAGCCTTAAATGTATGGTCATAGATGGGTTGTCTAACAGTGAGATGAGATCTAACAATGTCTCTTCTTCTCCCGTATCACTAATTATCTTAATTCTCATAACTTACTGGACCCCTTGCAATCAGGGTTTCGTCCTTCGCACTCCACGGAGACAGCCCTGTGCAAAGTTGTGAATGACCTTCAGGCTGCCAAAGCCAATGGCCACTTTTCTATTCTCAACCTTCTCGAACTCTCCTCTGCTTTTGACATGATTGATCATTCCCTCCTAATGCAAATTATTCACTCCTATGTATCTGTATGTTACCCACCTTATTAGATTGTAAGCTCTAAGGCAAGAACCTCTTTCCTCGTGTTACATGTTTCAAGCACTTGTATATTTCATGATGCTCATACTTATTTATATATTTATGTATTTTTTTACTGGCCTCCTTGTACGACTTTTTGTATTCTATATTGTACAGCACTGCGTCCCCTAGTGGTGCTATATAAATAAAACATACATACATAAAGAATATAAAAACGGAGCTGGGCAGGTAATATATTTGCTGGAAGAAAATATTAAATGCAAAGTTCAGGAAAAATATTTAATTACATTTTCCTGCTATTTTTTTTAAGACACTCCCTTACAAGACATTATTTTTGAAGAAAGTAACTAGACAAATTACCTTAAATTCTTAAAAACTGCCATAAAGGTTTAAAACATCTACACCTTTCACAAGTAAATACATTTGTATCACCAAGGACTCCTGGTCCTTGGTGAATTATCACTTACCTCACTTACCTACTGGCCAAAATTCCTTTTGTTTATTGTCGGAAGTTCAGACCTGTTGTGAAATAACTGGTTAGAGAGGACATAAGATAAAATAAAATATTATATGCAGATATACAGATAAAGCCGAGAAACAATTCCCCTGTATTTAAAAGCTTTTTCTGTAGATACACATTATTGTTTTTATTTGTTGTGATGCTTGAATAAGGTGGTGTACAGAAGAAACTTTTATTCATTAGGAAATTACTTGCTAAAAATAACAATAGGATATTTTTTTGTTTTTACATTTAAATATCTGCATTTTGGTTGACAAAACCAGTGGCAGTAAAAAAAATATATAGTTCATGTTGATGAAAATGAATCAAACATTGATATACATTTTTAAAGAGCATGTCCACCCCCAAAACTATAATCCCCCCACTACTGGCCCCACTCTGTAGTGTAATAAAATCCTTCCCTTACATCCCAGCTCCAAATGGTGCAGCCCTTCTCCCCCTCCCTATCCCACCTGCTTTGGTCTCCCTCCCCCTAGCGTAAATCCCTTTATGTATATTATAGTTTATGTTCCCCCAGCCCCAATTGCTTTAATTATATTCTCAGAAAGTCCCTCGATCATTACTTACCTTACCTCTCTCCTTCGCCGTTCTGAACAGCCGGCAGCCCAGTCCGTAATTGCCTGTCTCTCAGCCAATCACAGATGTGGCTGCCGGTCCCGTCCCCTGCTTGCAGTTCTGGGCAAGCAGAGGGCCGGGACATTGCGGCGAAGGAGAGAGGTAAGGTAAGTAATGATCGGGGGACTTTCTGAGAGTATAATTATAGCGGTTGGGGCTGGGGGAACATGGACTATGATATACATAAAGTTTCTATAAGGGTGGACATGCCCTTAAAGAGATGTCTAAGTAATTCTTATGTTTCCATGGTTGCCATTAAGTTATATAATGCTATACCCAGTGACAGACTGTACTGTGGGCCCACCAGGAAATCTGAGACCAGGAGTCCACCAGGATGAATTTAGAGACCCAACTGAGATTTCATATATTTATTATCACTCATTTACATATCTATTTTACTCCTACTGACTCCTATTCTTTATTAAAATACATAAAAATAACAAAGACTTTTAATTTGAGGAAAGCAAATTTTCCCAGGTTAAAAATTGCTCTTTAGCATGTCAACTGTAGGGATGGCATAGAACTCGAACTCGAACCCGAGTTCGAGCCGAACTGTTCGAGTTCGAACGGACCTGGACTTCTCGAACTATCTCGATATTTCCCGGACTTTCAATGATTTATCGAATGTTTGAACATTCGAGTATCGAATCAGCGAGTAAAATGTACATGGTATCTAGGCGCGAACATCGAATCTGCGAGTAAAGTCTCCATTACAGCCTATACGCGAGTATCGAATCTGCGAGTAAAATGTCCATGTTACCTCGAACGTTCGAACGCGAACGTTCGAAAGTAGCGCGCGTGAGAGTAAAATCGATTTTACGAAAGTCCTGGATATTGGAACATGCTCCCCAGACCATTTCCCAGGTCCCACAGCCATTTACATTAAGTTACCATTAATATTTTGGTTGTATTTGACTCAAACTTTTCAAACTATTTGCCTCCCATAGACTTTAATGGGTCCTTTTTCGAACTTTTAAACTTTTACAATAGTTCGAAAGTTCGAAAACGGACTGAACTTTCAATAGTTCGACCATCTCTAGTCAACTGTAATGATATATTATCAGGTAAAGGTACTGAACAGCAGTGGACTGTTTTAAGGGGATTTTAAACCAATTCACATTTAAATTTATACCCTTGGGAAATAAAAGTGAAAAAAAATAAGTCTGCACCCATGTGGCTTAATTCTGATGTCAAGAGGGAAATGGAAAGGAAAAAAAATGTCATTTAAAAACTTTAAAGTCAGAACGAACGGAAAGGGCCTTTAGGAATTATAAAAAAAAACTGTAACAAGCATTGTAAGAAAGCAATTAAGCTAGCTAAAATGAATAATTAAGTTAGTATAGTTGAACAAAGCAACACTAACCCTAAACAATTTTTTAAGTATATTAATAGTAAGAAGAATGATCTTGTCAGACTTATTTGCTTGTTTTTATGAGGAAGTGAGCAGGAACTTAGACTCTGGCATAGCAGTAGATGTAGTATACTTGAATTTTACTAAGGCTGTTGAGCTGGGGTGGCACATTTGTACATGGATAGATAATTGGTTGATGGTTAGGATGCAGTAGTATTTAATGGGGCTTCATCAATATGGACTAAAGTTCTAAGTTGGATGCCACAGGGTTCTGGGTTTGGGCCACTTCTATTGAATCTGTTTATTAATTCTTTGGAAGTGGGTATTTTCAGCAAAGTTTCTGTGTTTGCTGATGACACAAAACTTTGTTGACCATTAAAAGATTCAGAGGACGTGCATTTGTTGCAGGTGGATCTAGATAGTCACATTGGGCTGCTAAGAGGCAGAGGATGTTCAATGTTGATAAATGTAAAGTGATGCATTTTGGACTGAAAATCCTTGTGCTGCTTATACTATTCATGTTAAGTGAATCCCTGTTGGAAAAGAATCTTGGAAAAAAATGACACAAAACTTTGGTTATTTTGGTGGATAACAAACTTAAAGGTAGCAAGCAGTGCCAGGCGGCAACAATTAGAGCTAGCATGGTATTGTCTTGTATAAATACTGATAAAGAGAGGTATGGATTTAAGGGAGGAAAATGTTATTTGTTATTCTCCCTCTTTACAAAGCATTGGTAAGGCCTCATTTGGAATATGGAGTGCAATTTTAGAATCCTGTGTACAAAAATGACATCTTGGAAATGGAAAGGGTTCAGAGAAGGGCAACTAAAATAATAAGGGGTATAGGGAAACTTGAATATGAAGACATATTAGATAAGTTACATTAATGTACACTAGAGAAAATGCACTTGCATGGGTATATCATTACTGTGTATAAATACATTAACGGGCCATACAACAAACTATCTTTGGCATTGTTCACCAACAGAGGACAAGTCGACATCCCTTAAGACTTGAAGAAAAGAAGTTTAGTCTTCAAGTTTGGAAAGGGTTTTTCACTGGCTATATAAAGAGGCGCAAACCTTTGTGGAACTAGAAGCCATCTGAGTGATGAAAGAAAACTTGGTGGCAACATCAGCGACTATTGTGGCACCAGTGGCTGCGGTGACATTGTCCGGCTTTGTGACTTTGTCAGGCTTGTCACCGTCAACAGTGGTATTATCTGCAGACGTAGTGACATCACCTGGCATCGGTGAAAAGAAGGCGACGGAGACCTGAAAAAGTCCTTTTTACGACAAGAGGTGGCCGCAAGGGAACTTCTAAGTGCCGGGAAGGGGCAGGACCGGTTTCGAGCCGCAGGACACCTAAAGCCCCAAAAGGCTCTTTTAAGGGCACCTGGTGAGGTGCGGGTCCTTGCCTGTGGAGGTGGGTGAGGGCCCGCTGCTAGTGCACACCCCCATAGGTGTGCCACTAGTTGGACATGCCCCCCTCCTTCACAGCAGCTCCTTCTACCCCAGCTTGCCCCTGTGGCGCAATAAGTCATTATTGCCTCGATCGACATTCTGCTTATCACCACTTTATAAATAGAGCCAAGTCCGGTTTGGGCAAATAAGTTAACAGACCTTTATTCTATAAATATGCCCCTTAATGTGCTTTCATTTATAAACCTCTATACAAATACTTAACAGTTACAGTTTACTCCACAAACAGTTTGAAAATTAATTTACTTATTTATTACTCAAGAAAAACTTAGTAACCACAGAGAGCACAAAACAACTTCTAAATATTACAATATTTATATCATCTGCTATTTTGTGTTCATTACCTCATCTTGAATTTTTTATGTTTTTTTTCTTGCCGCATCCACTTATTTATTACGGATTTATAAACGTGGATGAAAATGTATAACAGTAATTATGTTTGCATAAATGGTTTCAAATCAATGCACTGAACATATTTAAAATAAAAAATGTATAATTTGATTTTTTTTTGTGTGCATTTGCACCAAATTTGATAGTAAAGACTGTTTATTTGAACAAATATTTTTATGAACCTGGTGTTTAATAGAAAAAAGGCAACGAAAAACTGATAAATGTGCTACAAAAATACTCGCGTGCCATGGTAGATGTTAAATATTCAGGATCCCATTTAAATGGCATTTGTTTGTGAAGGCTAACTTTTTGTTTATAAATGTGTACCTCAATGTAAGAATTCTAAATGGAACAAATAAAACCGATAGATAACCTTAAATCTACATTTGGAGAATATTTAAGAGTAGTAGAATGGTGACGGAATAACAAGGCCAACAAAATAAGATATTGCAATAGAAAAAAATAAAACATTCATAACCACATTCACATTCATAACCTTTCACTTACCTTTTTAATTGACTGTTTTACTGTCACACAAAATTAGAAATTGCATCGTTATTCATAGTAGACAAAGCCTCTGGTGTCAGCTCCCCTATCCTATTTTAATGCCTGGGTATGATCAGTGTACTTTATCCAGAGAAAGAAAATAACTTTGGTTTGACATGTGCATTTAGTAGAAAGAGGAGGGGGGCTAGAAGAGTCTGTAACATTAATCGTGGCAAATGTTAGTGATGCTGTATATAATGCTAAAGTAACAATGAGAGGTAAAATACCTCTTGTTCATCTAGAAAAAATAATTACTGAACTTTTCACTTTAGATTGGGCATACCCTTTACTGGTTAAGTAGAGCTAAACCTAGCCTTTTTGGTGTAAAACCAAGCACAAAATGTATAATTTAATATAAATTAACACCAGAATTAGTGTCCTGAAACTGAAACCTGCTCACTTGGATTATACCATTTAACCATTCCCATTTCTCACCTACTCCATTATCAACATGTTCCAAATAACCTTGCTTGTCATATGCCTTGTTACCTACATATTCAAATCTGTCACCGTACTGCAACACCTCACTGTTGGTAAGTCTATTTACATTGCACCTATACCTCCCAACATTTGGAAAGTCCAATGAGGGACAGATGTATGGTGTGTGTCCATTTTAAACACCACCATTTTACATTGTTGAGCTGACTACACTGGCTTATGACCTGAAGGGATTGATAATGCTGTGTAATGAACTGGTGGGCTGACTTTGCTATGTAATGAACTGGAGGGATTGATAATGCTGGGTAAAGAACTGGAGGTCTGACTTCACTGGGTAATGAACTTAAGGGCTTGTTAATGCTGGGTAATGTACTGAAAGGGTTGATAAAGCTGGGTAATGAACTGGAGGACTGACTTAGCTGGGTAATGAACTGGAGGGCTTGATTACGCTGGGTAATGAGCTAGAGTGCTGACTTCGCTGCATAATTAACTGGAGGAGACCATTTGTTTCAGTTTTCCTTGCCCCGCTGTATCCCCAGCAGCTCCGTTCAGTGCAAAGAGTCCCGCCCCCAGTAGGCAGGAAATTAGAGTCTTCTAAAGCTTGCTGCTTCACTTTTGGTTTTCTGTTGTTTTTTTTTTTGCTTTAAAATTTTGCCAGACTTTCCTTCTTTCCCACCATGAACTGCTTTCCATTGTCATACACTACCCAGCTTCCTCCACTACAAAACAAACGCATGGTCCATTTATATCCCACTTTTACCTCCTCTCTCTCTCTCTATCCTCCTAATTGCAGCTGTTGATATTTCCCCAAATCCTGGCCCCTCTTCTATACTGCACTTGTATAATTGATCCATCCCCACCCTAATGCCTACTGCCTGTAACCCTCCTTCATCCATTAGTACCTATAATAGTTTGTAATAAACTTTCGCACATGACCTATTAATTTCAAACTCAGCCACACTACAACACCCGAAAACAAACACGGTGGGGGAGTTGGTGTTGTTCTCTCTGAGCGCTTTTATTTCAAACCCTTACCAGCTCTCTCCTGTCTATCTTTTGAGTCCCACTCTGTCCATATTTACTCTCCCACACCCCTACATATTGAGGTTATTTCTCGGCCACCTGGCCCAGCCACCAACCACATCTCAGCTTGGTTATCCCACTTTCTCTCCACTGACATCCCTTCAATCATCTTAGGGGATTTCAACATCCCCATTGATACTAATAACTCTGTTGCCATAAATTTCTCTCTCTTACCTCCTCCCTTAGCCTTACTCAATGGTTTTCTGCACAGACACATTGTAATGGGCATACACTTGATCTGGTTTTCACCCGCCTCTGCTCAATATCTTACTTCTTCAACTCTCTCCCCCCTCTGTCGGAATACACAATCTTCTCAAATATACTTGTGTCATCTGTCCCAACCATAACCCCTAATAAACAAATGTACAGATGCAGGGACCTGCGTAATCTCGACCCCCATTCGCTCTTTGGTTCCCTCCAACAACACATCTGATTGTCCTCCTTCTCTGACCCACACCTTGCAGCCATCCATTACAAAAACACAGTTTCCAATGCCCTAGAATCTATTGCTCCCTTATCCACCTGCTGCCTTAGTCGTAAAAAAGCTCAACCATGGCTTACGGATCAGATTAAAAAGATGAAAAGGCAGTCCTGTATAGCTGAATGATGCTGGTGCAAGAGCAACAAAAACAAAGACTTCCTAAAATTTTAAATTGCCATTTGCCAGATCAGAAGCGCTTTGTCCTTAGCCAAACTACTTCTCTTCACTCATAGCCACACAATCCCATAACCCCAAAGTTTTTAACTCCCTGCTCTGTCCTCCGCCTCCTTTGCCTACTCCCTGTTTATCGGTTGATGACATAGCCTCAAATTTCACAGAAAAAAATTAAAACATCAGAAATGGTTTTCCTGCTCACCCTAGCTCCTACCTACAACTTACAACCACTACCAATGCACCGCCTAAACTTCCTCCTTTGCTCACCCCCTCCATCTATACCCCTACCACTGCCCTGTCCAACCTCCCTTCATTGACTACTCTCTCTACTTACCCCCTAATGAGCTTCACCACTGTAAAAGAACAGGGACTCTTATCTCTCCTATCCAGGCCACGTTTCATCAGCTGCCCCCTTGACCCCACCCCCTTTTATCACTTTCCCCAACTCTCCTCTTCCTTCATACCAGACCTAACTTTTCCCTATCTACTGGTACTTTCCCTCCTCGTTTAAACATTCCATGGTATCCCCTATACTTAAAAAACCCTCCCTGGACACATCTGCTCTTTCAGCTTCTGGCCTGACATGTCTATGCTGACCTGGTTCACCACCTCTCTAGTAATTCTCTTCTTAACCACCTCCACCCTAACCACTCCATGGAAACTGCCCTCACTAAAGTGACCAATGATCTACTTTGTGCTAAATCTTAGGGTCACTACTCTTTGCTTATTCTTCTTGACCTGTACTCTGCTTTTGATACTACTTATCACCCTCTAATTCTTAAGACCCTGGCCTTCTTAGGTATCCAGTACACTTTCTTGGCTATCTTCCTATCTCTCTGGTAGGACTTTTACTGGGCAATTTATGATTGGTTAGCGTGACGTTAAGTCTCGCTTTGCGGCAGCTGCGCGAGTCCCGGAAGAGGCACTCGCACAGCCGTCGCAAAGCGATTTATCAGAGGCTGCACGGGTCTTACAACGTAAGTATTTAACTCAAGCTATAGCTGGCGTTAAATACTTGCGTGCTGGTGAGATTCACCCAGCCTCTGGTAAATCCTGTTCGTGCGATTTGCCCAGAGCATTTTCAGCTCTGGGTGAATCTCCCTATTAGTGTTCACACTCTGTAATTAGCTCCACCCCTCTCCCCCTCCTTGTGGGGGTACCTCAAGGCTCATTACTTGGTCCTCTTCTTTTCTTCATTTACACCTATGGCCTTGGACAACTCATTAGCTCATTTGGATTTCAGTATCACCTAGATGCGTATGATTCACCAGATCTCCGTACACTGACATCCCATTTCCCCAAATGCTTTAAGCCAATCTCTGCCTTCATGTCCTCCCACTTCCTCAAAATACTTCGGGACAAGAGTGAACTTGTCCTTTAGAGATGGCTGAACTTCATAATATTCGGTCCGTTTTTGAACTTTCGAACTTCAGTAAAAGTTAGAAAGTTCGCAAGTTCGAATTCAGACCCATTAAAGTCAATGGTGGAGTGATAATTCGAAAAGCTTAGGTGATTTACAAATTAACTATAAAGAAAAGAAAAAAGAGCCCATAGGGATCGCTCACTCTAACAGGCATTAATTGTGTACAAAAAACAAGTCTTTATTTCTCCAAATATAACACATAAATCAGTGAACACATTCACAAAAGTTAAAAACATTTAAAACATGGCAAATACCAACAGCTCCCTGGGACAGAACCCTAAGTATAAATTCCCCAAATTACCTAATGACAGTAGGATATAAAGTTTCTAGTGCCTAATAGATAGAAATCCTATACTTAGCTGTACATGAGTCTCAGTCAGGACAAGTCTCAGCAGTCAGGCAGAGGCACAGTAGCTTGGTTCATCGTGAACCCACAACAAGGAGGGAATCAAGGAGACCGGTCCATATAAGGACCACCCAAGGAGTAGACAGACCGGACACGTTTCGCTAATGAAAGCTTCTACTGCGGCCTAAAGCACAACTGGACCGTGGGTCCTATTTAAGGATTGACGAAGCATCATTAAGAGTGACTACGTCATCACGTGACGTAGTGTTACGTCATTGCGTAAGTAACATAGATGTATAGGCATATAATGCTCGCCTACGGACCCGATTGGTGCTAATTCCTGTTTGTCAAAATGTATTCTCTAAATCCATATAGTGTCACATATCAAGCTATACAATGTGTAAATGTAGCCCATAAAGGAACCCATGTTAAGGGATACCAATAGATCAAACAGACAATATTAATAAGATTACATCAGTACAAAAAGTTCAATATGTTTATCAAAAATTATTATATTATTAAATTAAGATATTATCGAAATATCCTTTGTGCCAGAATATTGGTACAGCATAAATTGATAACAAGTTTTTTTTTTTTTGACAAGTTTTTGTTGATACCCCGACCGGTAATTTTTTTTCAACTTCTTATTCCAACAGCAATGCTGATCAGGAATTTGACAGCAATGCTGATCAGGAATTTGTCAACAATGGTAACTTACCGTAAATGGCTGTGGCACCTGTGAAATGGTCTGGGGAATATGTCACTATCACCTAAACTAGTTAAAACACTTCTTAAACACGAGCGGGCACAAGCAAGGGTTACCGAAAATCGAAGGCTACATTCGAGGGTTAGTGAATGAACCATTCTGGGTTAGTGAATGGCCCGTAAATTCGATAATTATCAAAACTTACGATAATTACCGAAAATACAGCCTCGAGTCCGGAAAAAAACAAAAATAGCTCAGATAGTTCGAGTTCGCTTTTGTGTCCATCTCTATTGTCCTTCCCACAATCATGTTCTGTTCCCCTCCCTAGTCTCACTATTAATATTAACAACACACCAATATCCCTATCTCCTCATGTCTGCTGCCTGGGAATAACGGTAGATTCAGATATTTCCTTCAAACTCCATGTCAACATGCTTACCAATGTCTGTCAGCTCCAACTCAGAAATATCTCCCACATTCGTCCCTTTCTCTCGAAAGAAGCTACTAAAATCCTAGGGGCATATTTATAAAGGAACGATGCTAGCGCAAAAAAATTACCGCCGCACATCGCGGCCGCGAAAATAGCGCTATCGCCGTATTTATAACGGCGAGCGCTATTCCCGCGATACCTATCGCGGCCGCGATGTGCTGCGGTAATTTTAAGCCCCTTCGCGGCGATACTATATAGTATCGCCGCGAAGGGACTTAAAATCCCTTCCCGACGCCGCTCCTAAGGGGGCGGGGCACACGCCCACACCCCCCGAGGCGGCAGCGGCGACCACCCGCCGCCGCCGCCCCGCCCCACACCCCCCGCGGCGGCAGCGGCGACCACCCGCCGCCGCCGCACTTCCAGCAGCTCAACCCGTTCCCCGTTCGCGGCAATCTCGGAACGGGAGGCTAGAAGGGGCTGCCGGGAAGGGGCCGCAGCAGGTGGTCGCGAGGGAGGGAGCCGCTGGGGGGGTGGAGGCTCCCTCCAGCGGGGCCCTGAGAAGGGCCTTTGGGGCTTAGGGGGTCCCGCAGCTCGAACCGGGACCCCCCTCCCCGGCCCTTACAAGGGCCCTTGCGGCACATGGACAAAAGAGCCCTTGGGCGACGTCTTCTTTCTTCCAGTCCCGGCGACACCAGCTCCGCCGAGGCCGCCGACCCCGAGAGGTACCCCTGCGGCCGCAGGGGTACCCCCGGCGGCGCCGGCGACTCAACGAGGCCGATGTTGCCGGCGTCTTGATCCGAGCGACGTCTTCGGGCTGGCGACACCAACCCCACTCAGGTCGCCGATGCCAGGCAGACTCACTGCGGCCGCCAGTGAGCCCGCTGGCACCGCCGGCCTCCAGCGGAGCCGATGTTGCCAGCCGCTTCTTTCTTCTTTCTTCAGCCATCTACTGCGATGGCATCTGAGTTCCGCGGCGGAAAGCTCTCTTTATATAGGTTTGCAGAAATCCATAATCCGTTTCTGATTGGTCAATTTTTAATACTTGCTTTACATTACAACAATCAGATTTCTGGAAAGTTCTGAATGAAACTGATTGGTTAATGTAAAGCAAGTATTAAAAATTGACCAATCAGAACGGATTATGGATTTCTGCAAACCTAATATAAGAGGAGCTTTCCGCCGCGGAACTCAGATGCCATCGCAGTAGATGGCTGAAGAAAGAAGAAAAAGACAGGGCTGGCAACATCGGCTCCGCTGAGGCCGGCGGTGCCAGCGGGCTCACTGGCGGCCGCAGTGAGTCTGCCTGGCATCGGCGACCTGAGTGGGGTTGGTGTCGCCAGCCCGAAGACGTCGCGTCGGATCAAGACGCGGCAACATCGGCCTCGTTGAGGTTCGCCGGCGCCCGCGGGGGTACCCTGGCGGCCGCAGGGGTACCTTCAGGGGTCGGCGGCCTCGGCGGAGCTGGGTGTCGCCGGGACTGGAAGAAAAGAGACGTCGCCCAAGGGCTCTTTTAAGAGCCGCATGGGGGGCCCGGTTCAGCTGCGGGAACCCCGCCAAAGGCACTTGTCAGTGCCGCAAGGGCCCTTGTAAGGGCGGGGAGGGGGGTCCCGGTTCGAGCTGCGGGACCCCTAAGCCCCAAAAGGCCTTCTCAGGGCCCCGCTGGAGGGAGCCTCCACCCCCCAGCGGCTCCCTCCCGTCCCCTCCCGGGAGCGGCGCGGGGGGCGGGGGGGTTGCCAGGGGAGGGGGTGCGCGGCGGGTGGTCGCGACCACCTGCTGCGGCCCCTCCGGCAGCCCCTTCTAGCCTCCCGTTCCGAGATTGCGCGAACGGGGAACGGGTGGGAGGGGCTGCTGGGAAGTGGCGGCGGCGGCGGGTGGTCGCGCTCGCCGCGGGGGTGTGGGCGGGGTGGGCGTGGTCTCCCGGGGCGGGTGCGACCACCCGCCGCGGGTTGCCTGCCCATCCCCCGCCGCGGGAGGTTAGTATCGGCTGACTTCGCCACCTTCAAGGTGGCGAAGTAAGTAAACAGCCGATACTAGCCGAGCGAAACCAGTACCGCCGCTTTATAAATAGAAGCGCGGCGGTACCGGGTAAGTATCGGCCGAAAGGTTAACGCTTCGTTAACTTTTCGCGGCCGTTTTCGGGGCTTTATAAATCGCGGTAAACGCGATTCATGCGTTAATGGCGCGAAAACGGCCGCGAAAAGTTAACGAACCTTTATAAATATGCCCCCTAGTCTATGTCCTAATCATATCCTGGCTAGAATACTCCACCACTCCTGTGTCGTACCAAACAAATGCATGGCACCACTTCAATCCATTCTAAACTCTGCTACCCAGATCATTCTCTTCTCGCTTCGATAATCCCTTTCCTCTCTGTCAGTCCTTCCACTGGCTGCCATCACGCAAAGGATCCAATTCAAGCTGCTAAATCTATCCTATAAAGCACTATCCAATACAGCCCCTCCATATATCTCAGAGCTGATCCGCAGATACTGCCCCAGACGCAACCTCAGCTCTGCAAATTATATCCTCCTCTCATCCACACTGCTTTGCCCTTTGTCACTCACCATACCTTAATACCTTCAAATGTAACCTTAAAACCCACCTTTTAAGGCTAGCCTATAATCTGGCCTAGACATTACCCCTCTTACTGACCTAACCTGATCCTAACTGCCTCTCACACTCCACTGTCAATATATTAATAGTCTACCGATTCCTGTCACCTTATGTCTCACCCCCATTTCCTCTTTCCTCTTTGTATCATGGTAATGCTGTAAGAAACTCATCATTCTGTGTATGTATATTATGTTTTACCTGCGTATGTATAATATGTACTACCCTGTATGTAATGTATGAATATGTAATTGTAAAGTGCTACGGAAGATGTTGGTGCTAAATAAATCGATAATAATTTAACACATATAGCATAAACTAACTTGGAGTGCAAGTTTTCTGCCAGATTATTGTGCAGGAATCAGAAAATCATGTTACGTTGTTTTAACCAGCAATTTTCCGCCCTTTAAGCCAAGTGAAATGTATTTTAGTTTGTCGATATACTTGAATAAACAATAATTGACCAAAAAAAGCACCTACCTATCTGGTAACCAGCACATTATATGATTATATGATTGTTTTTTTGCACTGCATTTGTCTCACTCCAGCACTTATACCCATTCCATTGTATCTGTATGTTACCTTCCCAACTAGATTGTAAGCTCAACAGGGCAGAGCCCTCCTTGCCTCTTGTGGCAAAGCTCTAGCACTTCTATTTATATATTTTATATATTTATGTACTGAACTATCTATGTATTTATCCCCCTTGTATGACTTTATTGCATTTTGTTACTGTACAGCGCTGCATCCCCAAGTGGTGCTTTAAAAATAAACTATACATACATACATACATACAGAGAAACAAGACAGTTATGTCAGATGGTGAGGACATCAGAACCTATCAAGAAGGGACGATAAGACAAATAGCCTAAAATTTAACCAAAGTTAGAACGATTATCAAAAAACTACACAGACAAAAGGTGAATCCAACTTTGCTACAGTGAAAAACCAAACAGGCCTTCCAGTAAGAGAAAATAACAGAACCCTGTTATAAGTCATCTCTCTTTGATAATCATTAATTTCTTTCAGAGAGACAATTGCAGTGTCCTCATCTAATGAGAACTATTCCTTGCCCTAAAGAACTGTGAAAATTTACACTCTACTGAATATAGGTCAGAACTGCAGGTGTGTACACTTGGATGGGGGGATATGTGGAATGATAAAGAAGTAATTCAGCAAGTCCTGCATTTTAATACTATAACAAAAAGGACATAGTTTATCTTCATTAAACTTCCTGTCACAGAAGTTCACAGAGGTTCAGTGTACAATACATCTCTTTAAAAGGGAATTTTAATCTATTTTCAAAACACTAAAATATAAAGGATGGTACACACTATACAATCCTTCCTCCTGAACGATAGTTTGAGGCTTTCGACTGGTTGGCCAGGAGGAAGGACTGTCGGTCGCGGCAAAAGCAGCCATGTCTGACAACTTGGCGCAACCAATCCTGTGGTCCATAGAGGACCGCACGATCAGTTGTGATTTTCCGACCTGTCTGATCATTCGTTTGTCCTATTTCAATGAACAAACGGTCGGCGGATGATCGAGACAGCAAAAAGCCGCCATACAATAATTTGGCCCGACTGACCGAAAGACTGAAATGTCGGTCGGTCAGGACAAAATATTGTATCGTGTTTACCTAGCTTAAGTACAACTCTTAAACCTCATCAGAAATATGAATATGAATTCATTTTTGGAATGAATTAATGATAATTTGGGCTTGTATTTCTCTATTGCTATAAGATTAATACTAAAGACAATACTTATTATGTGATAGAATTCTGTGTGTGTATATATGTTTTA
Organism: Hymenochirus boettgeri; assembly: GCA_019447015.1. Lineage (NCBI taxonomy): Eukaryota > Metazoa > Chordata > Amphibia > Anura > Pipidae > Hymenochirus > Hymenochirus boettgeri. Next base: position 153,225,449 of record CM033474.1, read on the forward strand.
TTTAGAATTTTTTTGCTGGTGCAAGGCTGAGGACGAACTAGGAAGCACGGTAAAGGTTTGTCCACGTGTTGTCATCTGCTTGCACTACGATTCACACAATGTTGCGCTGTCAAAGTACATGTGATTCGCAAAAAAAAGTGATCACATGCACTCCCGAAAAGCAGATCACAGCACAGAGCAGCACACCTTGTTTGGCCAGACCAATTGCTCAACACTAGCTTGGACTTTTTAATGCGCAATCGGATCGCGATCAGATCGTACATTAAAACATGCTAGTGTGGCTTAGCCCTGAGTTTCTTTCTTGGCTGAAAATCTTTTGAACTACTAGGGCTTTAAAGTCTTAAATTTATTGTACGGAGAGACGTTATCAGCTATTTGTGTCTTAAAGCCACCTTAACGGATGTAACCAAGGGTTAACACGGCTTTAAAACACAAATAAAAGTGGTTGTGCCAGTGCTCAAAAACTGGGTGTGCAACTGCCACAACCAATGTAACAAGCTAATAGCATCTCCTTAAAGGGACAGTTCAGTGGAAATTATCAATATTTGTTAAATTGTTAGTTTGTGTAATGCATACTTATTCTACATATTCTCTCCCATTTTTAAAAATCAGTTGATTTCATACCCTTTGCTGTTCTCTGCTGTTGACATTAGTAAGCTGACATTTCAGGTTCTAATGGTCCTTCTTCTTCCCAGGATGCACCACATCCTTGGAATGTTCCTAACAGTAATTTCTACTGATTGGCTGTTGGATGGGTCAAAGATGCTCAGATTTCTTCTGAGCAACTGAATCAACCCAGGAGCTGGGTCAAGGGCAAGACCATAACAGTCTCTACTAGGGGTCCTGCAAACAGGAAGTCAGTATTTCGGTTGAATTTATTTATACACGAGACAAAATTCAGAATTGGCATTTTGGCTTTAGAGATTAGGAATAGGTAACGCCCATTCACAAGTTCATTGCCTAAAGGGGGCAATATCAAGCGGTAGCAGCTCTCGGTACATAGCCCTATTAATGTTTAAATATTTACCAATTAGTATGTCTTCCACCCATTCCCAGTGACAATATCCTGCACCTCCCTGCAATGAATAGTGCAGTACCTGGGGCTGGGTGTCATCAGTTACCTGCCCATTTGACACCTTAAAGGCTCTATTTCTTCTATACAGTCCTTGGGCTACAAACCAGATAAGTTCTTAAGTTAAATTTGTATGTAAGCTGGAACAGTTAGTTATACCTATTAAATGCAACATAGACAAATGTTTACAGCATTTTAACAAATGGATTGCGGTGCCGGGCAACTTTGCGATCAACTGTTTTAAACAACTGCTTTTTGTACGGCACAAGGTGGGTAAAGGGGAAGGTTAGGGCCCAATAAACAGCAGTGAGTAGCCAACCTCTGGTTTTCCACCCTGCTGTACACTCCCACAGACCCCATGCATGCTGTACAGTATTTACAGTATGCCCTTATGTCCCTCTATTTGCTTCATTTGTATGTAGGAGTTGTATACAAGCCAAATATTTGTAACCTTGGGACTGCCTGTTAATGTAAAATGAACACAGCAATTCAGGGTTCTGAATAACCACACACAGTAGTTTTATTATAAGTATATTGTTTTATGTTTAGTTCTCCTTTTATTAATTATCTCTCTTTTGTGCTTTATTGTCTAATGGTGTTAAATGTTTGAATGAAAACATTGTTTAACTTGTAACATACCTGCTATTATGTTTTATACATTTAATAATTATTTATGAACCTATACTGCGCTTTCTAAAAACAGAATTAGACATTTAATGGTCAATTAACAAATTACGAAGGACGAAGATAAATGAAAAACTCTACAAAAGAACATTACAAAAGAAGACACACATTATCCTGAATATTAATCATCATTTTAATGGAAGATTTTAATAGCTCATAAATAAACTAATGGAGATTTTTTTTTCAACACATGTATATGGAAGAATTCATTATCATGCCTTAGTGTTCTAGATATGCTGGTGATCATTAGATGAAATATACAGAAGTGAGCCAAACATTTCTTTAAACATGCACATTTCTAATATGCATTGTATTAAAGGGCATCTATAGTGAAAAAAACACATTGCCCCTTTGCAAAGTTAAATTCATGTACTCTGTGCTGCCTTAATCCTATCTCTGTCAGTGACTCTGTTTAACCATGGTGTCAGATCTGTGTGCAGCCCTCCCCCCTTCCCCCTACCCTCTGTTACCTCCTCCATGTCTCAACTCCGGCTAACCGACAAGCTTATCATGTGCAGTAGGAGTTAAAAGTTCAACATCCTGAAAAACACACCCACGCACAGTGGCCAATAGAAAGCAAGCTGTCCTGGAGACACGGAAGAGTGAGAACAGTACAGTTTACGATCTCTAACTTTGTGACCCATCATCAATCAGTGAAAGCTATTAAGAAGGGGGGTCAAGTGCAGCCTTATAGCTACCATCAAAGCTACCTCTCTCCCCCTGCTAATGCTGTTATCTCTATGTTTATTACAGAGCAGGGGGATCCTGTCACAGGGATTAGATTGACAGTCCAAGTAGGAGTAGACGAATGCAATCACATATTGGTGTATCTCAGGACAGAGAGGGAATCTGAAAAAAGTGAAGACACTCTGGGGGTTGTGGGGATTATAGAACTCATGGAAAGGAAGGGAAAAAAAGTTCATTTTCCCACTATAGATGCCCTTTAACTACTGATGTCCTTCATTTTTACCCTCACATTTACCCCTAATTAAAATAAATTATAAATAATAATGATAAAATCTGTGGTAATATTTTTACATTTTTTGGAGATGAATTTACAGAAATTATCTAAAATTGTTTTTATTTATGTAGCCCAAGTCAAATGTGTTCATTTTAGGGATTCCATTTAAGATATTTGCTTTAAGCCATGGTAATCCCTGTATTACTTAAAAGTAATAAATATTAGGTCCATTTTCTTTTTCTTGCATATATTTCAAATACTTGTAGGTGCCAGATTCCTGGAAGAGATGCTATATTTAGTTGTTCTTTTTACTTGTTAAGGATACCTTTCTTGATTTGCTGTCATAGCTAACCTCTCTGACTGGGATTAATAGGAGTGAATAAGGTGTAAATGTGTTGCTTTTTTAATGTTCTTCTGACAGTGACTAATGTCATCTTAATTGAAAATGATAATTCTGCACTGATTACTGAATGACTGTCAAAGATCACCTTTTAATTAAGGTTTTACATCAGGTGGCAGATTTGAAGGAAATTAACATAGTAGGTGATTGTCTTACTTTCCCTTTTCATTTATTTAATATACAATTTGCAGTGATTACCCAATGTTTATTATTTTGCCATTACAGCACACAGAAAGCATAGTTAATTACAGTATGTTTACGTGTATTTCTATAACATTTATTCTAAATAACACCTCCACTCCAAATCATTACTAACAGACAGGAATACATAAAAAGCCATCATGTTTTAAGTAGAATTTTGTTTGCATAATTACACTGCAATACATTATTTTGAAACAATAAACATTACTCATTTGTGTAAAAAATATTAATGTAAATAAATTCTCATTCCTTGCCTACATAACAGTTCAATACAGGGTCGGATTTACACCTCAGGAACCTGTAGGCCCAAAAAGCCTGGCACCCTTAGCCCCACCCCTAAACACAGACCACACCCCTAAACCACACCCATTTTCTATTTTTTGGGGGAAGAAAATAGACTATAAATGGGTTGGATTGGTGGAAGGAGATTGACAGACACCTTCCAACCTCAAGTGCACCTAGGCGCATGCCTACTGTGCCTAATGGTAAATCCGGTCCTGGTTCAATAGATAAAATTGTATGTCCACCCCCCCAAAAAAATATTTTTAAATTAGCTTGCAAAGAATACACAGGGAGATTAAATAAAAGTTCTTATTGTTAAAAATGGTGCTAATTTTGCCCCACTCAATCAGATGATAGCTTTTAAATGTTAAATAAATTCAGATTGGTTGGGGCAAAATTAGCACCATTTTTAATGATAAGAACTTTTATTGAATCTCCCTGTTAGATTTTAAATATAGCATGAGCAATATTAGCCACTGATATACTTGTACTACATGTGAAGTGAAATTTGCAATTGGATGCTGGCACAGCTAAGGGAGAGGTCCCACTAAATGCGTTGCATTGAGTAGTCCTTTTTGAGTGCGTTTAGGACAATGCGTTTTGTCCGTGTTCCAGTCCGTGTGCCTGGTAAAAGACATGCAATTTTCTATGCCTTGCCGTGTGTGTCTGTGTTTTCCGGTTCATTTGGTTGGTGTGAATTTTTTGAAAATCACAGGAAATATTGGAGAAATGCAATAAAAAAAAAAACCTGCAAAAAATAAGTTTGTCCGCCTTTTTTTCGCCTTTCTCATAGACTATTATTTAAGTGCAATTCTCACACACAGCCAAAAGTCATGCGCACATGCGGATAAAAAATGGACCAAATAGATTTGGAATGCAAATTATATATTGGGAACTGATCATATTTAAAATACATTGTGATTCATAAAACGCACGCAAAACGTAAAACGCTACGCAACGCACATAGTGGGACCTAGCCCTAAGTGCAGCCTTAAAGCCTCTATTTACAGTGGGAAAGTGGTGTTAGACATTGCTGCATAATGTTTAAGGATGCCCAATTTAAACTTTCTGAACATTTATATACTGTATGCTAAAAATGACTACTGCATATGCAATGTTACCTTGAATACAGTAACATCTCTTACTTTATCTTTTTTTCTCACAAACTAGGATTTTTACATTACAGGACTGTATTGAGATTATTGGGAAACTATTGTGGCTGCAGTCATATTTACTGTTTTTCTGCTTTTGTTTTTAGAGTCAGTACTGGAAATTGCAAAACAAATGCATGTATAATAGAATGTGCTTAGTACAAGCCTTTTTTTAACAGGTATAAATCATCTGATTATTATAACCAAGACACAAATAGAGAATTTTTTCACCCTGAAGTTTGTTTTCAAGCCAAGTAGAATTTTTTTTTCATTTTCTGGATGTCTTGATGGATTTAATATCTCCAGCTGTTGTGTGTAATAAAATCCAGGTGTGGGAGAGTAAAATGAATGCATGGGGATTTGTGATCATATGGTACTGTAGTATTCTATAATGAGACTTATAATCCTGCATTCAGACAATTCTCTGTCTATTTACAGCAGATTTTTTTTTTAGACCATGAAACCCTAATTTGTGAATGTAAAATAACAAATAATGAATAAAATAATTTATCACATGCCATTTTCTGTCATGTCTGCAATTTATATAGACAGTACATGGCAGCACGGTAGCTCAGTCGTTAGCACTGATGCCTTGCAGCGCTGAAGTCCTGAGTTCGATTCCACCCTTGGACACATCTGTAAGGAGTTTTGTATGTTCTCCCCGTGCTTGCGTGGGTTTCCTCCGGGCACTCCGATTCCCCCCACAATCATAAAAGACATACTGATAGGTTGTGTGTGTACATAAGGTTATATGATTCTAAGCTCTTTGGGGCAGGGCCTGATGTGAATTGAGTAAATAATTGTAAAGTGTTGCGGAATATGTAGTGCTATATAAGAAATAAAATACATACATACCCAAGCCTAATTAGCCTGTTAATTTACTAGACAAAGGCTTCTAGCTTAGCAGCCCCTGTTACGAGTTGTGTCACTCCTGTGTTGAAATTCAGCTTTTCCTCACAAACAGAAACACGTGAACATTACTTTATGGCATAAATACCGCATGAACATTTTATCTGGGAATGTGAACTTGAAAATCATTCCTTTTTCTTATCTTTAAAGTTTCTGTCAATTCCTCTAGACATGCTATAATGCCACAGCTGCTTCTGCTTTGAACCAAAACAGCTTCCCTGTGGGGTATCTCCCAACACATCCAATGGGTCAACATTAGTGCAGCAAGAGGTCAAAACTAGAACAAGTAATATGATGCATTTTAATAAATATGGGCACTGTAGAGAAGAAACAAATATCTGAAAAGACAAATTTTGCTTTAGGCCTAAACAAACAAAAAAACAAACAAAAAAACAAATGTGAAGGTACTGTGAACAGAAAGGTACCGACAGAATAAAAATGTGTTCTTGTTTGTCATTTTATTTTTCTCGCAACAAATAAAAACGAATAAGAAGATTATTTCGTTGATTAATACCAATGAAATAACAAGCAATGTCATGTTTTTTGTTTACTGATGTTCTACCAGCTGATATAATGGCCAGCCTAGATACATTTCTGCATTGCCTATTTCTTCTGCATTCAGCCAATGTTTAGTGTTCCTTTATTTATAAACAATGCAGGCATATTTGCAGTACAGTCAATATGGAAATAAAATGCAGTGTGAAGACACATGGATGCACTAATCTCTGTTTATTCTTACACCATTTCACCCATTTGCATTCTTTTGCTAATGGCAAAAAATTAGATTTTTTTTTCATGCAGATAAAAATATCCAGTCTTATGAAAAAACCTCCCTTGATTTGATCAGTCAGTTGATACATATATTCATGGAGGTCTATGAGCCAGTCCGCATGCATAGCTAGCTAGTCCTGTCACCTTCAATGAAATCTGTTTTGTCTTCAACATTATTTAGGAATGCGTATGCATTGTTTAAGTAGAAAAGGTCACACTAAATGTCTTTCTTGCTAAAGGGATAATTCATATGCGATGAGAGCAAGCTCATTGTCAACATGCTCTTAGGTACTGTAGCTGAGAATGCTATTGGTGGGGACAGCTCAAATTTCAAATGAAACAAAAAGCAACACAGAAAGTAACAAATATTATATTGAAAAAAGTAATTTTTGTAGCTGTGCTCTTTGAAAAGCATTTATTAAGGAATTATACGGAGGTGCTGGGACATCAAAGAAAATACTTCTTAAGGGCTAGGCCACACTAGCAATTTTTTGTGCGTTTGCACACACGTTTCGCTCGGCATTGCGCCCACGATTTTCGCTAACATGGAAATCGTGGGAACCCGATCATTCCTGCAATTTCCAATGCGCATCCATTTCTGTTTTGCATTCAAGCATTTTTTCGCTTTTCAAGCACTGTCTTTGAAAAAAGCACGCTAACCCACAGAAATCGCACACGCGTGCGTGATTTGGTGCGTTGTAGTGTGGTCTCAGCCTTAAAGGGCATGTCCACCCCCAAAACTATAATCCCCCCAACTACTGGCCCCATCATGTAGTGTAGTTTAATCCTTACCTCACATCCCAGCTCCATATGGTTCTCCTGTAGTCCCCCCCCAAAGTCCCAAAAACTGCCCACCAGGAGGATAGCAGAGTCCATATAGGACTCTGCCTCCTACCTGGCCTCCGGGAGAAGTAATGTCACTAAATTGATAAAAAAAAAAAACAATTCAACAGTGTACAGAAAACTAACAGAGAGACAATATCTCACCCAATGGGGTAAAATGCTGCGTTTTGTACTAACAGCCAAGACCCCAGATTAAAAACAACCTGCATTTGTTTTTGCACATACAGTAGTACATGAATACCTTTTAAATTTTGATGCATTAAATCCGCTTTTTTTACCTTCTGTATTCCCGCAGTGCATTAAATCACGCCAAGTGAGTACTGCATTGTGGGAACACGAAAGGAAGAGGGGGGGGGGGGTGCAAATCTCCACGGACCCACTTTAAAAAGACAGTCTGCATGCTAACATATTAGGTGGACAAAATGTACAGAAAAAAAGATATTATGCAGAAAAAAAAAAAAAAAGTACTACCCTTTTGAAAACAGACTCCATTCAATCATATTTGTTTTGATTTGTTTAAAGGTTTTGTTCCATACAGAGCTGGTTTTCTGCAAGTTTTAAGTGTAAATTCAGGGTCTTGACCTGAATATGTTGTTTCCTTTACCAGTAACTATATAATTTTGACATCACCTTGAAAGTCTATTATTCCTAAGAAATCATGGACACAAGATCATATGTTTGAACTAGAATAGCCCTGCAACTTTTACAAGATTTTTTTCAGAGAATTGTGTGTTTTTGTCAATGCTTCGATTTTATTGGCAGCCCATATCAGCAGAATAACAGTTTTAGAAACTTCCAAGAGACTGCTTTATGTTTGCTTCTTTAAAGAAAAAGGAGATGCGTGAAAAAACATTTGGAACTTTTTTCTTGCAATACATTTTCAAGAGATAAAGAACCAGGAAGATTACATATTATTTATATATTTTGAGAGATCCTTAATGACTGATAATAGGTGGCCCATTCTAAAGTACAATGTGAAACACATGTTGATAAATCAAAATCCATTACTTTAAATACGTTTCAAGAAAAATATATTATTCTGAATAAAATTACTTGTCTTTATTATTATTGTGGATTTATATAGCGCCAACATCTTCCATAGCGCTTTACAATTACATGTATACATTCACATCAGTTCCCGCCCCGAAAGGGCTTACAATCTAAGCACATTTACTTGACACATACAACCTATAAGTATGTCTTTATGATTGTGGGGGAAACCGGAGTACCTGGAGGAAACCCACGCAAGCATGGGGAGAACATACAAACTCCTTGCAGATGTGTCCAAGGGTGGAATCGAACTCAGGACTTCAGCGCTGCAAGGCATCAGTACTAACCACGGAGCCACCGTCTTCCAAGCCTACTAGATACAGTAAGATTCCCAGTTAGCTTAATGAACAGTATATATTATAGAAAAATACCTTAACTGATAACAATATAATATTCTGGAAAAGCAAACAGAAATGTTGCTACCAAAAGCCTAAATTCACAACTAAATATCTTGAAATCATAAATATGCAAAAATCAGGAATGAAAGAGGTGGTGTGAACTGCATTGGGAATCTGCTGGTTTTATTGAGATCCTGTGACTTCTACTGGGTGCACACACAACATGTCCTTTTATTTCTGTTTAATTGCTGTCAGTCTTGCAGTAGGGCTGGATAATCTGGGCCATTATGCCATAACAAATAGTGTGCAGTTTGGTGCTACTTTTGGTGCAAGTTTGCCTTTAATTGAAGGCCCTTGGACAAGTGTACCTGAGATTTTAAAGGGCATGTTCACCCCCAAAACTACAATCTCTCCTACTACTGGCCCCACTATGTAGAGATTAAAAACTCCTTACCTTACCTCTCTGCTCCAAATGGTTCTCCTGTAATGTCAGCCCAAAATTCTACAAAGTGAACACCAGGAGCCTGCAAGGGAGGAAAACGTTTCCGCCTCTGAGATGTCCTCTAAGAGGTTTCGGGCTTGCTCAGTGCAGCCCTCTCCCCCTTCCCTCCCTCCCTCCCTCCCGCTTTCCCGATCCTTGGTAGGTTCCCTGTGCCCTGTGTTAAATCCCTTTTCTGTAGTGTAGGGCTCCCTCTCCCCCCCCCAACTGCTATATTAGTTTGTCAAAAAACTAACCCAATCTGTACTTACACTGCCTTGTTCCACTGGTGTTCTGTACTGCCGGAAGCCGTGTCCGTGATTGGTTGCCTCTCAGCCAATCACGAACGTGACTGCTGGTTTGGCCCCCTGCTTGCAGTTTCATGCAAGCAGAGGGTCGTGTCTGAACGCCGGTGGAACAAGGCAGTGTAAGTATACTTTCACGGTGCGCCACCAGCAACTCAACTGTGATCACAGGTACATTTAGAAACTCTCATGGTTATTCAATAAAAGTTCTTATCGTTTAAAATGGTGCTAACTTTGCCCCAACCAATCAGATATTAGCTTTCAAATGTTAAATAAGCTCTGATTGGTTAGGGCAAAATTAGCACCATTTTAAACAATAAGAACTTTTATTGAATCTCCCTGTTTATCTTTCGCTAGAAAGAGAAGCTAGAAACTTTGTGCAAAGAGACAGTGAATCCTTGGGTCAGGGGGAATGGCTCTTTGAAGCCAACATGGGATGTGAGTTGTACTGGCAACAACATGAAAGCCTCCTTTGTTACAGAATCTATTACTTATATCTACTAAATGCAAATAACTAGAGAAGAACCTTTCAATGTATAGGTGTTCTGGGGTGAAAAGCTATCACAGTAGGAATAAAAAAAAAGTTTAGTTCTCCTTTAAGTTTGAGGGCGTTTTTATACAGTGTATTTTATATACTTTATATAGTTTTATATATTTTATAGGCAGCCAGTTATTTTAATTTCCCCTGTTTGTACAAATGTTACATCCTATCCAAAGGGGAAAAAGGAGCAGAACAATGGTGCTACAGTATATGCTGTAAGCAATGGTATGGAGGTAGCAGCTTATTCATTATCCATGTGTAGGTTTATGTTAATCTACTAAGCATGAATTTAAATTTTTATTTCTTCTTTAATCACTTTTTTTTCAATACATAAATCAAGCAAATAATTGTTATATAGTAAATAAGGCATGAAAAGAACTTAAACTTGGCATTTCACACTCCAAACACTGATCTGTAAATGAGAAATGGGAGAGAATATTAACAAAAGCACTGATAGAAGTGAAAACCTTATGACCTGTTTATATTTTATAGGTAAATAATAACAAACAATGTAGAAAAAGGTATCACATTTTGTGGGTTGGAGCAAAGGATGGCAGATAGTTGTTAGGTTTGTTTTGCCAGATGTTTCATGCAGCTAATGAAACTTAATGAAACTAAAATTTTGCATCTGAGCCCAATTTAAGTCAATGAGAGGTAAAAATTTGTACCTCTTAGGCTGGTGTGGGGCGCTCAGTTGTAGCGAGCGCTCAGTCGGGACATATTGTCCCTCCATGTGTACCCAGCCTTAAAAGTTATCTCCAGAGCAGATATCCATCCCAAGAGACAATTACCCTGCCATAGAATCAACAGGAGCAACTAGGATGGTAACTTAGTTTGTTGCAGCTTCAGGAGTTTTACACACAATATACTGCACATGGCAGGGTATATCTGCCTTGCACTTCAGCAAGCAGCTAGGTTACATCTCAAGTTGCTCCTGCATCATTAACCAGTGTGCACAGGCCTGTTGAGTTGTGTGCATGCAAATAAGCACAGCATTTAAAGGGGACATTGGTTGACATACACAATCTCCTAACTGGAGGTGAAAAGTTATATTGCCGCATATTGCCATTTCAATTTGTGACGCATATAGCCATACAATAACAACTTAATTGTATCTATAAAACTGTGAAAAAAGTTTTTTGCCTTAAATTAACCCTTTCAGTGCCAGCAGAATTCACTACTTTGCGTGCGTAAATACCAGAAGAATTTTCAGGATTTTAGACACATTTGGTTCAGTCAAAGTTTACAGTAGGAACCCCCCCCAGTAAATCAGGAATATTTTACATTGTTTTTTTCAGCACAAAGTGTACTTTAATATGGTAACAACATTTTGAAATTTTACTGGAATAATGAATAAAATATGTAAAAAAAATTACAAATTTGCAAATTTTCATGGATTTTTCCCATTTTTACTTATAGTTATCTTAAGGTTACACACAAAAATCTTACTGTTTCTAAAAGCTCTGATACTCCCGAGTACAACGATAACAGATATATGTAGGTACCCCACTTTACAGTAGACCCCCAAACTAAAACTGCACCTTCAAGAATATTACACCAAATTAAAATGTATAACCACTTCTGACGGTTATCATAGAATATCCAAAGTACAAAGTAGTGGTCCCTGAGGGCAGGAAGGCAGGGCCCTTGGTCTCCTAGTGCTCCTGTCGTGGCACCAACATAGTCAACAAAATATAAAGCGAAGACTCTGGGCATTCAAGCTGCCAAACAGGTTATTGTGCAATATACACAACATGTTTCGGGTGTAAAACTCTTGAGAAAGGGTTTTACACCCGAAACATGTTGTGTATATTGCACCAGTAAACCTGTTTGCAGCTTGAACGCCCAGAGTCTTCGCTTTATATTTTGTTAACATAGTTGGTCCCACGAATGAACTACAATATACCCACAAGTGAGATATTGGTATCCCGCAGGAGTGAGGTAATTTTTGATGAAAATGCAGATACCTGGGCGCAGCACTTTGTCCAATTGTAAGTTATTTTCTCATATTTTCCTTTTTTCTTCAACTGTAAAATCAGAGACAAAATCAAATGCGAATTTCAGCTAAAAACTACAGAGGAAAGTTCAAACACATCTCAAATATGAAAGCCTAACCCCTCCCGAATAAAACTGAATTTGAACAGTAGTTGAACTGCAGTTTTTCCCACAAAACACCCCCCTAACTTAGAAAGAAACCCCACAAACTATGTATTCTTGAAATCTAAAAACCTTCAGCTATGTAACAATGTAGTTTGTTCACTCATACCATCAATGGTGTTGGCTCAGATCTTCGTAGAAGGTCGCACTTTTCTGAAAAAATTAAGAAAAAACAACTTCAAAGGGTAGAAATTATGCCAAAACCTCATGGAATATATAAAAAAGTTACCAAATATCAATCTCCTAAATGTCCTGAATCAAACGGTATGCCATATGTGTGGTTACACACGCGCACGTGGAAGCGAAAAGCCACAAAGTGAGACAATGCACGATGGCTCAAAAACAGCAAAAATATTCAGCCAACTCTGTATTTGAACAGTCTGCAGTTTTTCCCACAAAACACCCCCCTAAATTAGAAATAACCCCCCTATATATTCCTGAAATGTACACACCTTCAGCTATGTAACGCTGTAGTTTGTTCATTCATACCATTAATGTTGTGGGCACAGTTCTTTGTAGAACTTTGCACTTTTTAGAAAAAATTAAGAAAAAACAACTTCAAAGGGTAGAAATCATAGAATAGAAAAAATAGATACCAAATATCAATCTCCCAAATGATCTGAATCAAACGGTATGCGTGGTTACACATGTGGACGTGGAAGCGAATAGCCATGAAGTGAGACAATGCATGATGGCTCAGAAACACCAATATTCAGCCAACTCAATTTGAATAGTCTGCAATTTTTCCCCACAAAACACTCCCCCAAACTATATATTCCTCAAATCTACACACGTTCAGCTATGGAACGCTGTAGTTTGTTCATTCATACCATCAATGGTGTGGGTGCAGTTCTTCGTAGAAGTTAGCACTTTTCGCAGATTATCTAAAAAAATTAACAAAAATCAACTTTTGAAGGTAGAAATCATGCCAAAATCCATTGAAATGTAAAAATAAGTAACCAAATATCAATCCCCAAAATGTCCTGAATCAAACAATATGCTATATGCATGGTTACACATACGAACGTGGAATCGACTAGCCACAAAGTGAGCCTATTTACAGTGGCCAAATTACAGCAACTTTTCAGAATTGTCAGACTTAATTCCCCAAAAATATATATTTTTGGAATCTAAACACCTTCAATTATGCAACAGTGTCATTCTTTTATGCATACCACCAATGGTGTGGGCGCAGTTCTGTGTAGAATTTTGCACTTTTACCAGATATTCTGAAAAAATTAAAAATCATGGCAAATTCTAATATAATGTAAAAAAAACTTGTCAAGTATCAATCTCCCAAATGCCCTGAATCAAACGGTATGCCATATGCATATTCCACGGACGTGGAAGCCACTACTCACAAAGTGAGCCAATGTGCAGTGGCCCATAACAGCAACTTCCCAGATATTTCAATCCAAACACCCCTCTAACTCAAAAATACCCCCCAAAACTGTATATTCTCAGAATCTACACACCTTCAGCTAAATAATGGTGCAATTTTGTAATTCATACTATCATTGCGCAGATCTTCATAGAATTTCACTTTTAGCAGATTTTCTGAAAAAAAAAAAAAAAACGTTTCAAAGTTAAAAATCCTGTCAAACACCCAAGTAATGAAAAGAAAAGTTACTAAATATCAATCTCCCACACGTCCTGAATCAAACAGTATGCTATATGCGTAGGTGCACACAGAGACATGGCCACCAACTAAGTCAAATGGGAAGCATGCACAAGTGCAATTAAAGAAAAAATCAGTGCTCTGTAATTTCAAATAGCTTTCTCTTATTCAAATGAAACAGACCCAAAAATTAGAAATGTCCCCCACAAATAAACCCCCCACTAAATATCAATCTCCCACATGTCCTGAATCCAACTGTATGCCATATGTATGGGTGCACACAGACACATGGCCACTGACTAACTCAAATTACAAGTGCTCTGTAATTTGAACAGCCTACACTTTTTCAAAGGAAACAGTCCCGAAACTTGAAAATACCCCTTACAAACTATATATTTTTGGAATCTACACACCTTCAGCTACATTATGGTGCCAAGCTTTCATACATACATAAAGAATTCCAGATGCAGTAATCCATAGAACTCTGTATTTTTAGGAGATTTTGTGAAAAATAAAATAAGATGATTCAAAGGTTGAAATCCTACCTAAACCCACTTGACAAGCAAAAAACCCCACTAAATGTCAATCTCCCTCATGTCCTGAATTAAATGGTATGCCATATGTGTGGATGCGCACAGAGATGTGGCCACCAAGTAGCTCAAATGGGACCCATGCACTTACAAGAAAAAATCAAAGTGCTCTGTAATTTGAACAGCCTAGCTTTCATACATACATAAAGAATTCCAGACGCAGTAATACATAGAACTCTATGTTTTTAGAAGATTTTGTGAAAAATAAAATAAGGTTGAGATCCTACCTAAACCCACTTGACAACTATAAAAACTAAATGTTAATCTACCACATGTCTTAAATCAAACTGTATGCCATATGTGCAGTTACAAGAAAAAAAAGAAAAAAAATGCCACAACTTACCCCCCCCACACACACACACTCAATTTTAGTGATATTTTAGTGAAAACCGGTTGGTACTGAGTATCACGCAAGTTTTTGCACACTTTACTTATCCTAAATATTCAATCTGGTTTTTATTTGGTACCTCTTCAAAATTTCCCAATAAAATAGGCTTAGTTCCCCTTGAAATCGGAAAAATAATTAGCTGCATTTACTTTACTGATATACCCAGGGGTATTGGGAAGCTTGGAGAAGAAAAGGTTTTTCATAATTTATGGCTTTAGTGTAAAAAAAATAAATAAAAATTTGTGTGTATTGCTTTAAGAATTTTTTGTGTGTGTATTTCCCCCCCTTTTTTTTTTTGATCATTCCCAAAGATAATCATCAGATCGATATAGGGAATCATAATCCGATCGGAAAAATCACTTCCCGGAAATTTTTTTTCCAGGAAGTGATTTTTCATTCATTGGCAAAGATCAATAATTTGGTGATCACCAAATTTTGATCTCTGTCCCCATTTTTTTTTCTTGCTAAGTAGCAAAGACTTAGAAAAAAATCATTTTTGTGAATGGAACTTTGAGTTCAAATTCACAAAATGTATAGTAAAGCTGTCATACTGATAATGCATTAGTGGACACATTTCTAGCCTGGAAATAGGTCACTGGAAGGTATCAATACATTATGGTGAGTTTAGCAATAGTAGTATAGGGTAATTTGCTATTTTAAAATAAAATTGACTGAGGGTCTTATTTCCATGTGTACATTCGTGTTTTAACTGCTAAAGACCTCCCTTTAATGTTGCCAAATTCTCTGTCTCTGTTTTCCTTCTACATGCTAGCATACCAGCTCTCTTTTATTTAACTTTTGGTCCTAGATGGATTTAACATACAAGTTTTGTTGGTTTTAGTTTCAGTGATCCTGCTGTCCAGGAAGAACACTCATAATAACACCTGACAAATGGAGAGTATTCCCCTGTGAGACCTTATGCACTTCTATCTGCTCCATAATTAAGTAATAGAATTCTACTATTTCACCAACTTTCTGAGCAGTGACCTTATTTGTTCTGCCAATTAGGATTGCTACTCAGAAATTAGACACAGCCTTTTTTTTTCAAGCGTTTGAACGTTCTGTTATTTCAGAATCCAGAAAAAATAGCAAAATGCCTTTTTATAACATTCTTTTGTTAATATTGCAACTTTTATATAATATAATACATTTTTGTGTTTCTTTTATTTATTTTTCCATTTGGCAAATGCCGTTTGTGTTTTCTATGATGTGATGATCATTTGATGATAGTTTGTAGCATGTAACCTTTCTTGGAGTGACAGTTAATATATTAAGGTTTTCAATATCATTTCATACTGTGCAATATTTGATAGCCTGGCTGTATATGACAGCAATTTTAGTTTGAGTCTGAAATGGTATTTTTCATATAACTACATTTGGTGGTTTGTATTGTATGTGTTGTTAGTTTTCTGAATGCATTTGGTAAAGTAATTTTATTGCAGCTTTAATGATTAATAGAATAAAAGAAATTATTTCTGAAAATGCTTTGTTATTCCCTTTACAGATAAATTAGAAGTCTAGCCCATCAATGCTGTAAAAAGTATTTGCTAAAACATATCAGAGGTCATTCATTTCTATTCATGATTTGACTAAAACATCAATACTCACTTTAAAGGAAAGGTAAAAAGTACAGTATAAACAAATGCGCCAAGACACAACTAAACAGTATCATATTAAAAATAAATTTCCTGCGAGTAGTTGGTGCTGCAGAAATTTTAAGGTCAGCAAATATATTAAATAAAGAGAATATTAACAACTTTTGATAATATAAATCGTGATCAGGGCACTTTTAAACTAAAAATTGTATATACAGTAGGTTAATCAAGCTCCAAAACCCGAAACCACAATAGTTAGAAAGTTGACAGATGTAGACTTAAAAGCTCACTGTACTCACTCAAACAACTTTACATTATCTGATTATCTGAAACTACAATTTGAGAGAAGTAAAATGGTGGTACTCACATACTTATCTGTGCCTTCTTTGTCTTTAAATTACTCATTTTTAGTGAGTGTAAAAGGGCTCGAAGAGTTTGGAGAAGTGGTTGGAAACACTATTATTAACTATTCCAGATATAAATAAAATAAAAATGAATGAATCAAACTAATTTCTACAATTGACATATACAGTATGTTTTAATGTGTAACTTTTATTGTTTTTTTATGTCTTGAGATGTGTTGATACATTTCATTTTCCCATTTTTGCACATACTGTAGTTGGTGGCCACGATTCTGTGTGCATCGACGCATATGGTATACCGTTTGATCCAGGGCATGTGGGAGATTAATATTTAGTGGGGTTTTTTGCTTGTCAATAGTGATGGCCCAGTTCGCGGATCCAAACCCGGATCCGCGACGGATTTACCTCGTTTGCGAACGGAGGATATCGTGGATTTTCCGGTTTTCCACCTTCCGACCTTTTCCGAACCGCGTTTTTGAAAATTTTTGAAATTACGAGGATTTCTCGTATTTTCGAAAATATGGGAAAATACGAGAAATCCTCGTAAATTCGAAATTTCCCTGATTTTTCACATTTTTGGACAGAGCAAGCCAATTTTCCGGTCCGTATTTTCGAAGAATCCTCGTATTTTCGAAAAATCCTTGTATTTTCGTATTTTTGAAGAATCCTTGTATTTTCTAAAGAATCCTCGTATTTTTGAAGAATCCTCGTATTTTCGAAGAATCCTCGTATTTTTGAAGAATGGATTTTGCAGAACTTTCATTTTAATAGGTTTTAAAGGATCCGCTCGCGGATTTTCGAATTTACGAATTTTTCCATTTTTGCTTGTCAAGTGGGTTTAGGTAGGATTTCAACCTCCCTCTTTGATTCTCTCTTCAGTTGGACTTGATTAGCCAAGCTCATTGTAAAATAGGACCAATATTGCATACATAAAGAGAGAAAAATACCCCAGAACCCAAATAAAATAGCAAAAGTCAGAACTAAATCTAATAATTGTGAAAAGAAAAAATATCTCTTACATTTCATATGGAGATATCCCCTTGGGTGGGAAATCCTATACATCGACATGGCAAGGATTAAGAAGAAACCGAATTATTGGTAAGTAATTCAAATTTTCTTCCCCATCCTGCCATATCAGTGTGCACCACGGGGGTTATCCCAGAGCTAAGGATTTCTAAAGGGAGGGTACTGCTGCCTGGAGTACTTTACGACCAAAAGTAGCTTCAGCAGCTGCACCAACTTGAAGCTTATAATGCTTCATAAACGTGGACCTGGATGCCCACGTAGCAGCCTTTCAAATTTGTTCCAAAGATTTTTAAAAGCCCATTAAGCTGATAATGCCCTGGTAGAATGAGCCTTAACTGAAAGAGATTCATTAAAGGGGCATTAAGGGCTCAACCCCCCCACACCAATTGAATGAACAAATACTATGTTCTTACTTATGTGACTAAGTGGTCCAGGTGCGAAATTGCCACAGACCCTTCACCTCATAACGTTGCACATATTCATGGGCAAGGCTGAAACAGTCAACAGTAAGTAGAGTAGGGATCCGCACTAGCCAGTGCCAAGCATGAAATCAAAAACCACTGCTTACTGCTGCATAAAATTCTTTATTGGTACACGCCTGATGTGTTTCAGACTAAACAGTCCTCAATCATAGGCATGACTTAACTGAAAGAGGACATTCTTTCCCAGCTTTTTCATAAATAGCCTTTATTGTTTGAACAATCCATCTGATCAATGTCCTCTTAGTTACTGATTTCCCTTTGACCAAAACAAATCAATAATGAATCACAGGCATTACTGTTTGAGGCTCAATCAGGAGAAAGCAGAGGAAATCTCAGAGGGGTGGAGCTTAACATTCAGCAAACCAGTAACAAGATGTCAGCAACTTCCAAGGCACAAAGGTAGGCTCTGGAGGGGCATAGGTAAAAAATAAATATGGCAACAGTATTTTTAAAGCTGCAGATTCCAAATAAACATAACTTGTTTTTATAGTGCACTCATCCTTTAAGGAAAGAGTTTGGTGTAGCCCACGTTGCCATCTGACACACTGCCTCAGTAGTGGCTCCCTATTCTGCTGCCCAAGAAGTTGCAATCCCTCTCGTAGAATGTGCCTTCACTTCCTGGGGAGTTTTGCGCTTTGTAAGCTTCACAAATTGCTTTGAGGATCCATCTCCGTATGGTAGAAATGGTTACTGCTTCACCCTTTCTTAAACCATTCATAAATAAATAAATTTGTTAGATTTTCTGAACTGTTTAGTTCTTCTTTGTAGATAGATGAGAATGTATCTGTAAACATCTAGTTTTCCCATATTTGAAACATCAGGAGATGTAGAATCTGATGAGAAGACAGGCAAATATATTGGTTGATTTATATGGTACTTGGAGACAACGTTTGGAAGAAATTCTGTTACTGGGTAGAAAATTATGGCATCGGGCATAATATTCATAAAAGCCTCCATGTGGTAATAGCACCCCCAACAAACCCCTTTTATGGGAGGTCCTATGCCTTTAATATAAAGCACTGGATGGCCTTTTCCCTCATTTTAAAAAGCCAAAGGGCTGGGGGGAAGTGAGAGAGACTGTTATATGAACATGTCAAAGGACACGAGGACATCCCTTAAGACTTGTAAAAAGGTTTAGACTTCAAGCTCGGAAAGGGTTTTTCACTGTGAGAACGGTAAAGCTATGGAACTGTCTTCCAGTGGTAGTTGTTATGGCAGGTTCATTGGTCAGTAAAAAAAAAAAAAGCTGGATGAGTTTCTGCAAACAAGGAATGTTGCAAGTTACTGGTATTGATACATAAAGTAGAGTTGATCCAGGGAAATTTCCAATTGCCACTTGGAGTCAGGAAGGAATTTTTTCCCCCTTCATAAATTTGGTGTGTTTTTTTTGCCTTCCTCTGGATCAACAGTTAGGCAGCAAATGAGGATATTGCTAGATTGGTTGGACTGGATGGACGTATATGTCTTTATTCAACCTCAAATACTATAAACTATATGGATCCAGTGTGTAAGAATGAGAAATGCAAAAGTTTGCTTATCGTAATTGATGTAAAAGAAATTTAAAAAGGTTAGACGTTAGGACCTTCCAGACTGGGGTTACCTTGATGTGGTTGGAAGACTTTTCATTCATGTGATCACAGTAATGTATACTAAAACCCCTTTGTTTATAAAGTATGCCAGTGTGCAGATAATATGATATTGTATGGGGCCTAGGAATGTGCATCTTTTCTGTTTGTATAAATGTTTGACCAGATCAGTAGCACTTACGCTAAATGTAGTTGTAAATTAGCCTAATTAGAGTGCTTTCACAATCCTTGTATTGTATGTATTCATAAAAGGTGCCTCAATAGACAAGGCTTTTAACTCACATGCTCTCCTGCTGGATGTAGGGCTATTAAAAGCACTAATTTTAGAGAGAGATGGAAGAGTGAAATTTCCCTAAATAGGTTCACATGCAGCCATTGTTAATGATAAATGGTAAGTCTCGTTGTGGCAGATCTTTCTTAGGAGGTCTAATTCTAAAGGTTGCTTGAAGTAACCTTTTTATTAGATAATTTTGAGCAAACGTTTCTCAAAGGGTAGCGGATATTTTTAAATTTTAAGGTGCTTAAACTAAGACCTTTGTCCAGCCCTGCTTGAAGGAAATCCCGAATGTTAGGAATAGAAGGAGCAGAATGATCCACCTGGGTTTCTGAGGTCCAGGAAACAAAAGTTTTCCAAATATCTGCATACCTGGATGAAGTTGAACTTTTCCTAGCTTTTAGTAATGTCTCCATTACCTTATTTGAACATCCTTGCTCTGACAGATTCCTCCAGTCAACCTCCATGCTGCTAAGTTTAGCACTTTGGGCCTGGGGTGCAGGATTTTCCCCTGACTTAGGAGATCTTTCCTGAGGGGAAGATGCAATGGTCTTTCCGCTGAGAGTCTCTTCAGGAGTGAATACCACGGCCTGCTTGGCCAGTCTGTTATGCTTGCTATGATCTGAGTGTTGGAATACAAGATCAGGGGTATTGGGGAAAGATGTAGGCCTTGAGGTTGTCCCAATCTTGATGGAGAGCATCCGTAGTAAGAGCTTCCTTCTGAACATATCTGGAAAAGTTCTGAACCTTCCTGTTCTGGGATGTGGCCATCAAGTCCACTTCCGGAAGACCCCATTTGCTCGCTAGATTGAGAAATATTTCTGTGTTCAGGCTCCATTCACCCTCATCTACCTCTCTCCTGGAGAGATAGTCTGCAATATGATTTTGGGCTCCTGGAATGTGTAGAGCCATGATATCTAGCAGATTTTGTTGAGCCCAGTCTAAAATTGGTGCTACTTCCTTCAGTAAGGCTCTGCTCCTGGTCCCCCTTGTTTCTTTATGTAACTGGCTGCTGCAATATTGTCCGTTCTTATGCAGACCTGAGTTGCCACTAGGAGATAATGAAAAACTTTTAACACTTGCATTATCGCTCTTATTTCCAGAATTGGTGATGGTAGATAAGATAGATCCTCCTTCCAGAGACCTTGCATCCAAGCTCCCACTGTATGGGCTCCCCAGCCTTGCCCCAAGGCGTCTGTATAAAGCTCGATCCATTGAGGTTCCAACTTGGAAGTCCCCAGATGTAGATTTGATAGTACTGTCCAAAATCTCTTGAGACCAATTCTGTTGTATCTTGTCCCATCTGTCCAGGAAGTAGATCTGTAGTGGTCTGACTCTCCATTTGACCCATTTGACTAGGCCGAAAAACCGTTATGATCGAAAATCATAACGGTTAGATAATCTAACTTGTCTGAGAGCTAGATCTTGCATAAACTATCTTGTCTAAAAGGCCTAGACAATGTTGACCGATTGAATTTAAAAGATGATCTAAATTTGTTTCAAATGAATTTCCTATCCTGAGGCAGAAAAGATTGTTT
Source organism: Hymenochirus boettgeri (assembly GCA_019447015.1). Lineage (NCBI taxonomy): Eukaryota > Metazoa > Chordata > Amphibia > Anura > Pipidae > Hymenochirus > Hymenochirus boettgeri. The sequence continues at coordinate 153,247,051 of CM033474.1, forward strand.
ACCTACAAATGACACCAATTTATTTTTTGATGAACTATCTGCTGTCCAGGATTTTGACCATAATATTCTATGACCTGTAATTGTAAGAGCAGAAGATCTGGCAGATAAGTTAAATGCGCCCAATGCTGCATCTGCTATAAAATTAGACGCATGTAGGATTAAACCAACCAACATATCCTCTTTCTTACAATCTTCCTGGATAGCTCCCATCAATTGATCAATTTATATGGATTGAGTTTTAGCTAGCACCAGAGAAGCGACTTTAGGTCGCATAGTACAAACTGAATTAATAAATTTCTTAAAATGGCTTCCATTTTCTTATCCATAGTACCCAGAGATTATTTAGGAATTTAAATATCCAAAGTAGTATAAACTTTGTGTAGCATTTTATCTACCATTTTAATATTAAAACCAACATTCTCTTCCTCTAATTCATCTGAAGAATTATCAGAGGAAAAAATTTCCCCTTCATCTATCTCAGGAGTACTGTAGATACCTCAGGGTTTAATAACATATTTTCCATTTTACATTTCTTAGATTGTCTAGTTAAGTCATCCTTAATAGAATTACAAGTATCAATCATAGATGATTTAAACCAGTTGAAAAACTCTGACATGGAAGTGGAAGCATCATTCTTAGCAATTAATGATAAACAATTCGCTCAAAATCTGCTCGTTTTATCTGCTTGTTTTAATAGGAATCTCACAAGTATAGACCAAATGTTTAGTTTTAGAAGTACATTTTTTTAACCACTTTAATTTTGGCTTATGCTCTGGATTCATCAGGGGTTTTATGCTCCTGAGATAAGGAAACATTAGCAGAATCAGCCATGAAATAAGATAAGCTGTGGAAAAAATCCAAAGGAGAAAACATAAATAACTGTATATAGTCTTAAGAGACTTGGATCACAGAGATGCAGCAACAGCTTACCCAAACTCTGCAATTCTAGAGGACTGAATGGCCTTCAGGCAGAACAGGAGCCTTTCACCATGCTTTCTGGCGTTTTTAAGCGTATGCACGGCCATTATGATGCCATCATGCTTGTTCGCGCAGTTTCAAAACAAAAAGGGAAATACGTATGTTACGCGCGCAAATCTCATTAAGAGATTCTCGGTGGCCATGTTTGTAATCCTGTGGATTGTCTCCCAGCGTCTCTCTAGCAGCAGTACTACATCCCCTTGCTCGATCTGAATTTTGGTCTGCTTGTTTAGGTACAGCTAGGACTATCTATAATTTTCTACATCCTCCCCCAAAGGCAGGCCAAAAACAACTGAAAAGAGAATCCAGCTTTATGCTGGAAGATTTTTTTGTCATGCCTCTGAAGTGGGAGTGGCTTAACCCTGTGGTGCACTGACATGGCAGGATGGGGAAGAAGCACGGAGTTCTTTGGAATACTGCATCTGGAATTCTATATGTATGTAAAGCTTGGTACCGTAATGTAGCTGAAGGTGTGTAGATTCCAAAAATATATACAGGGAGATTCAAATAAAAGTTCTTGTTGTTTAAAATGGTGCTAATTTTGCCCCAACCAATCAGATCTTATTTAACATTTGAAAGCTAAGAGCTGATTGGTTGGGGCAAAATTAGCACCATTTAAACAATAAGAAATTTTATTGAATAACCCTGATAGTTCGTCCATTTGCAACAAATAGAAAATGGCATTTCTGGAGAAAAGGTAAATGATACCACAAGATGCCATAACAACAGTAAAGTATCCGGATACATTCTTTGTGGGGTTGCTTCACATTCATTTCTCTTATTCAATCCAGCCAAAATTTGTTGATAGAGCACCATGTCACAAATATGGCGAATGGCTCAAAGATTACAATTACAATTTAGAACCCATGGCCAGTAAACACCCAAGTTCTTAAAAACAAGGTGGACAAACAGAAGCCCACAATTTGTGATGAACTAACAAGGCAAGAATAAAACAAAATTTGGCCCAGAGACAAAAGAAACTGGTGAATTTTGTTACACAAAATATATTGAAATTGACCCTACATACATTTTTTTAAAAACATATACATACATTTTATTTATTTGATAATAAACTGCTTTGAAACTATTTCTAATTCCTTTTCTTTTAACCATTTAAATTATTTTTACAAATGCTGAAGCGGCAAAGACACTGTATTAGCTTAACACATGCTTGTAATGAGCTCACAGAGCAGGGACATGAACCGTATGGCTTAGTTTTGGCTAGTGGTAATGCACTGAATTCAAGCTGTTGGGCCTTACATAAAATAAGGATTATACTTTAGGAATCCTTTGCTCCTAAGGCTATGACCAGCAGTCAATCACAGATGCGGCTGCCGGTCAGGCCCCTCTCTACTGTTTCCTGTTAGCAGAGAGGGAAGAGGAGACATTAAGTAGATATCTGAAAGTTTTTTTTTAGTTTTATTATAGCGGTTAAGAACATTATGTCAAAAGTATATTTTTGAAGTATATTTTTGAAGTATATTTTTGAAGTGGACATGCCCAAATACCAATCTCCCAAATGACCTGAATCAAACTGTATGCCATATGCATGGTTGCAAACGAGGGTATGGAAGTGAATAGCCACGTAGAACTGCACCCACAGAGCACCCCCCTTTTTTTGTCAATCACCTGCTTATGTAATAGGGCCTATGACTCACAGCCCTGATACTCAGTCAACTTTACTGTCCGTGCATAGACTGGACCTGACCGTACTAACTGATGAAGTGATAAGTATAGATGAGGGTGAATGTTGGGGACGGATGTACTACCATGTATAGATGGGGGAAATAACACATTTTTTTAGCTGTATTACATTGATATTTGCACACTTATTTGCTTAATATTTTTGATACTTTATATACTTTATACTTTAGCTTACTATCCTCTGGGCCTTTTCTCTTTTCTATAAATACTATTGTATTCTAGAGGTGGGCTCTTTATAGCTTAAAGGAATCAATTGATTGTATTGATTATATTTTCTGCACATGTGATTTTTGCTTCCACCTCTTAACCCCTATGATATAAGAATATATTAAAGTGCATGTCCAGCTTAAAAAAAACTTTTAATAGAAATGTACACCACCCCCCCAAACCCAGGTTTTACATTATGCATACATGCCAAAGATGCCCCTAATGTGACTTACAGGTCTCTCGCCACCTTAGCACTGCCCTCTGCTGCTGTTTCAAGCTTGTTTTGAGCAAAAACAGGTGAAATGCGGCTCTGCGCCGACAGCCACTCTACTTCCTGGTCCCAGCTGTAAGGTAATTGGGCGTAACGTCACGTCACGCCTTAAGTGACAGCCGCTATCCGGAAAGAGGAGCTGCGAGGAACTGGGTTAGGTAAGTCACTTCAGGGGCATCTTTGGTATGAAACCTGGTATTGGTGTTCATTTCTATGAAAAGTTTATTTTAGGCTGGATATGCCCTTTAAATCATCAATATTCAATTTGCAGAAGTGTCTGGGTGGTGCAGAGTCACTTATAAACACTCCTAGTGGCAGTGTTGTAGTGTGAAGGTCTCTAGTCAGCTGCAGCAGTATTAGTAAAAAGTGTACCTACTTAAAGGGCATGTACACTGTAAAGACAAGTTTGACTTGTGTGTTTTTTTATACCACCCTTTTTACTCGGATCTTGTTGGACTCTCTCTTCCACTTTCTTCCCATTTTTAGCTCCACCGCTTTGAGATTTGCAAATCTCCAACAGTTTGTTAGTCAGAGAACACCACGGCCATGTGAACCGTGCACGCGTATGACGTTAATGCGTGCGCGTCCTGGTGACGTTGTAGCGAGCGTACACCCCTGTGACATCAGTGCAATAAACCCTACCACCACCTTATATTTAAAGGCACAAATATACAATAAGTCATTAGAGTGTACATGCCCTTTAAAGGGAAATGTTGGAGGGTAGGAAGAGTGTGGTTTTGTTTACACTGTATGTATAAAAACAACATAGTACAGAGCTGTAGGGGGAGGATAATGAAGTGAACCTGTTCTTAGCACAACTCTGTGCAATGTATTTCTTAGTAGTGTACATTTTTAAAGGGTCAGGGTTGCGTGATTAGTGAAACATTTAGGGACACCTATTAAACACACTTGAACTATGGCTAACCAGCCTGTTTTAACCTTGCATGTTAAAAAGTACACATTAGTGTGGCCCAATTGTTGTGGACAAACTAGGTGCGCCGCTATGTGCTGGGATCCGCATTTTTTTGTGCAATCGCATGGGCTCCAATTGTACAAGGTTGCACATTCACAACATGCATGCATGCACTTGAAATGCACATGCTTGCGTGTCCTTTGCCAGAATGCTTGTATGCACTACAGTGTGTACTCAGCTTACCGCTTCTACACTCATACAATACAGCACGCCTGAGTGGTGAATGGCCATTTAGCACGATAATCGCACATGTGAAGGCATCCGGTCGGGCATTGTTAGTAATGCACCATATGGTTCATGTGTGTGGGGCCTTAGAATGAATGCTGTTTAATTGCATTGCTTAGTATTCAAAGTGCATAATCCAATGCTTAGGTGCATAAAATTGTAACTAACCCCCCCCATGTTTTTACTGTTTGCACTAGCACAGATATTATGATAGTATGTGGGGCCCAGGAATGAGAGCAGAAGGGACTTACCTTTCTGCAGCATAGGGTGGGCGTTGGCCATCTTTGTTGTGGGTCGCACTGCCCTGCTCCTACGCATAAGGAGCTTGTGAGCCAATCGGGAAGCAGCAAGAGGCTCCCGTGCGCTTATTGCCGGTTCGCCTCAGGGAGATTTGGCGCGGTCTGGTCTTGCGTCGCACTCCCCCCTGAGGTGCCCGTCTGTAAGAGGACTTCAGTCACTACTCAACTCTACAGAATGGTACAAATACCGGAGGCAGACCTGGGATGGGTAAGACAGCATGGTAGAGAAGGGGTGGAGCTGGCTCTGAAGGCTAGTGAAGAGGGGAAAGAGATCAAGATAGTGAAGGGTCAGAAATGGAAGCCAGCAGTTGTAAAACTGTATCTAAGTGCAGGAAGCAGAACATACCTGCCAGAGCACAGGAGCAAAGAGTAATTTGAGGTGGAAAAGGCCAAGGGAAGAAAAAAGAAAAAATTGGCAAAAGGTAGAGTTGCAGAAGAACGGGTCTGGCCATCAACTTCACCAATAAGTAGAGAAGAACAGACAGGACCCAGCAGTACTAGGTGCAGACAGGAGGAAAGGCAGCAGCTAACCCCTACAATATTCGAAAGCTTTATACCAGCAGCAATATTTTTTTATTACATATTCTGCTGGAAAATCTTTCTTTCTCTCATGTGACCTGATCTGCAGGTATAGGTGTTAAAAAAAGTAGACATTGTCGTATCATTGGGGAAAATTGTCTGACCATGGAAATAATGTTTGTTATGCCTCCTGGTGTCTGTCTGCAACTACATGGCAGGGGGGAAATCTTTTTTTTTTTTTTGTAGACATTGTATTATCATTGGGGATCCAAATACAGTCAAAAGGAGCACTCCAGCACACCGCTGTTGGCTTGTATGCCAGACAGGTGAGTAGGTGCGATCCCCCTGGCCCTCCACCCCCAGGGACAACGGAATCTTCCTCAGGTATATGAGGAAGGGACAGGGCGTCCCGAAACGTTGTATTTGTGGTTCCAATAAACTTTGTGAATTCACATTTATGTAGTGTGCTCCCCCATACTTTTCTTGTGTTGAAGTATCATTGGAGAACATCGTCTGACCATGGAAATAATGTTTGATATGCCTCCTGGTGTCTGTCTGCTGCAACTACATGACAGGGGGAAATCTTTTTTTTTCTTAAGCTAATTACAGTAGGTGTGGCATTGTGAGATAAATGAGATGAGTTAACTCAGTTTGGCTCAGATTTTCTTTTTGATCTCACAATCCAAGCTATCAGAATGTTCGTATCATATGAGGACTTTAAACCATTTCTCTTACTTAAACTTAATATGTAGTCAAAGCTGTCAATACAAACTTTTCTTAGTATAAAATACATTTTTTTATATCCATTTTATTTATATTACATGTATCTCCTCTCAATAAAAGTATAGAAATGTAGAAGACCCATTCAGATAAAAATGTGTGTATTTTTAACAGGCACTCACTCCAAGCTGTAAATACCAACCACTAAATGGTACAACAAGGTAGGTATTCAAGGTGAACTCCAGGGTTTTTTACCTACATTGTTTATATATATACACCACCCTCTTTAGAAGTCTAGGTGCTGTTGAGGTTATCAAATCATAAATAATGGTAATTGGATTCAACGCACTCCCAGGTCTTATTCATCCAAATCTTTTATTGTGTTCAATACAACATAGTGTAGGCAAAGGTTCAGTACCTTTCTAGGTCCCTTTCTCAAGCCAAGTAACAAACATATGTGTGTGATTATAGACAAGAGCTATTGGGACAATTAAATGATACCAACACTTATGTGAAATTAAAAGACAATCCAACCACACAGGTTCAAAAACTGGTGTTATCTACCCTCACAGCAGCAGTAAATTTGAATATAATTGACCAAAATACTATGGATTATTTGTATCAAAAACACCCACGTTGTCCCATCTTATATGGAATTCCCAAGATTCATAAAAATTTGATTAACCCCCCGGAGCGGCCGATAATATCAGCAAGGGGAGGCATATTAGAACCTCTGGGGAAATGTATTGACAAGACGTTACAGCCATTTGTACAAAATAATGGATACATATGTAAGGGATTCCCCACATCTGATTTCAATATTATGGGAAACCAAAATCCCCAGGGGGGAAGCAGATAATCTATGGTTTGCCACTCTGGATGTTGTTAACCTATATACTAATATACCCCACGATAAGGGAATTGAAGTTATCACTAACACGCTGAAATCACACAGAGATACATTGCCAAAATTTCATAATCGAACTGTTGACCATGATGCTAAAACATAACTTCTTTAAATTTGAAAATAGTCATTATCTGCAATGTAGCGGCACGGCGATGGGTGCCCCGATGGCACCTGCATATGCCAATTTATTCATGTATGAGTATGAAAAGAAGCATATTTTAAGTAAATTTGGTGACCATTGTTTACTTTACCACAGATATATAGACGATATTTTTATTTTATGGCGTGGTACAGACGGACAACTTCAAGAAATGGTGGACTTTTTGAACGCTCTCCAATCGACCATCAAATTTACATGTAAGTGTGACAAAAAAGAAATAGAATTTCTGGATATTCTTGTCAAGTTGGAACAGACAACATTGGGTTTCTCGTTATATAAAAAAAGCACAGATCGTAACACCTTATAACACTATCAGAGCTTTCACCCGATAGGATTTAAAAATTCATTGCCAGTCGCACAAATCTGTCGAGTAATACGCAATAATTCAGACAATGACATCAGGACACTCCAGATTGGTGAAATGAAAAATAAATTCCTAGAGAGGGGGTACCCACTTACAGTTCTTAATAAGGCATTGGAAAAGGCGTGGAGGAAACATAATTTGGGAAACAGGGATCATCGACTATTAGAAAAAACAATTACTGACAAGGAATTTACCTGTAGCATATCATTTTCAACTCTGGGGAAGGATATCCAGAGAGATTTGACAAAAAATTGGAATATCCTACATGCGGATGCAAAACTAAGTGGTATATTACCTGAAAGACCCACTATAGGCTATAGAAGAGGACATAACCTAAGGGATATCTTGGTGAAAAATGACCCTGTGATGGCTTACAAATTCACCTAGTTCATGGTTAACTAAACAAAATGGTTGTTTTAAATGTCACAAGTGCATGTCATGTAAAGCACTGGACAGAAATTTTATTCCAGTAAGGGCGAGGAATTTACTATTAGACAACACATAACATGTACGACCACTCATGTAATTTATTTAATAACTTGTCCCTGTAACCTTTCTTATGTAGGAAAGACAGAACTATCATTAAGATTAAGAATTGACAGACATAGATCGGCCATCAAGACAGCATTTCGTGACAAAAAAACATTTAAACCAGTAGCCACACACTTTTTGAGAGAAAATCATGATATATCCACACTCAGGTTTATTGGGATTGATCATAATCTGGCTCTAAGATGAGGAGGAGATAGATCGAAATTGTTATCACAAAGAGAAGTCTACTGGATAAAAAAGCTAGAGACCCTGACACCTTCTGGACTTAACGAATCGGTTTCTTTGAGATGTTTTTTAGAAGAAAGATAAGTTATTGTTGATTATATAGAGACTCTTCTAATACACAGATGTATTGATGTATTGGTAGCTAAGTAGCTGTATATCTTTGGGGGGAACCAGTTAGCTTAGTAATATATCCATCAATTTAGTCTGACTGCAGTCATTGGAACAGTGGAACTCCCAGTTTGATTGTAGGGTTTTAGTAGCAAGTCATATGGAGTAAATAAATAAATAATTAGGTGCTGTTAGAGATACTTATTATGGGGAGAGTAATTTATTAATTTAGTAATTTATTAATTTATTAATTTATTGATAGATCCATGATAGATGAATTAGATTTATTTTTACAACCAGGAGGCTTTTTACCTATTTATACAGTATTTATAACACCATTTATAACACTATTTATAACACTATGTCATATATTTAAGGTTAAATTGATTATACACTAGCACTTGTAAGAGGTTTTAAAAGGATGCTAGGTGATAATAACATAATAACATATTTGTCATTTGAGATTTTTTAATGTCACGTATGGCTAAAAATGGAGATCACCTTTTAAATATGAGCACTAGCACTTTAAATATCTTGGAACTGTTTGATGATGTCACAATTGAAGGAGTTGTATATGTTTTTAAATTTGGAACCGTTACACTTATGTTTGTTACTTGGCTTGAGAAAGGGACCTAGAAAGGTACCGAAACGTTGCCTACACTATGTTGTATTGAACACAATAAAAGATTTGGATGAATAAGACCTGGGAGTGCGTTGAATCCAATTACCATATTTTTATATATATTATATATATATATATATATATATATATATATATAATATATATATATTTTTTTTTTTTTTTTTTTGCACATTACTCTGAAAGTGAAGCATGTTAATATCTTTTTATGTTTTAATGTTAATTATGCAGCTGTCTTTGCAATTATCTTACTTCATACTGAAGCTCGGTACTGTTGGTATGACCTATACTTTATTTCCTATATAATCATCATAAGCATTCCTCAGTTTTGTGCAAATAGAATCTTATATGTAATGAAATTTCCTGAATGTGAATATAATTATTGCCATTCTTGAGGTTCTGTAGGAAAATACAAAATAAAAACTCTCAGCATCTCAGGATTTGACAATTAATTATTAGACAATTAGAGTCTAGAGTAAACTGATGTTTGGTATAATTGAAAAAGCCATAAAACTTACGACAGAGTAGTTTATTGTTTGGCCCAAAATAATTAAAGCAAAAAATAATCTTATAGGACATCTTTAATAGATTGAACAAAATAATGTACTTTTTATTTCTCAAAGTGATACTTGTCATGTGCCTTTCAATGTTATATTTATTTCTAATAGACCAGGTATATAATACATTAAAGCCTAAAAGAATAATAATACATTATAATAATACATTAAAGCCTAAAAGACTGCCAGTTAATAAACCAATTGATATTCTGTTGGCTGAGAATAAAAGTGGTACAGGTGTTTTTTCAGCGTGATCACATGGCCTCTGGAAGACAACACAATTGACCAAAATTTACCCACATGCACGAACCATTTTTCATCTAAATTTGATAAAAAGTCAAAACCAATAATGTTTACCAATATTTCATCTCAACCAATTGAAATATTTCACTAGGTGGGCCAAATTATTGACTCCTGTGTCTCTAACATAACAAGGCCTAGAGGAACTGAATATCCTACCCCCTTGGTTACTGAATTAAGCATAACCAACAAACTTCATGGTCTATATCTTCTTTCAGGATCTGCCTAGGTATTGTATGAATTCTAGTTCAAAATCAGGTAGAGTAGGTGAGATAATAGACTCTAGAATGCATGAACTTTTGGCAGAATCCAATAATAACTATTAGCTAGTACATAGAAAATGCTTTAAAAAAATATCTCTGCCTGTCAGGAGTAACAGAGATAGAGGATATATTAATATAAAAAGGCACAGGGAAAAGTAAAAATTATATGGCCATATTATAAAAGGAAAATCCAATACAGGAAAATAACACACACAAATTAAGGTATAATCCCAATCGCTAATACATACTGTACAACAAAATGTCTACAAGAGGGGGGACAAGAGCTTCAGTAATTATAGAGAGAAAAACATATAGAATTAGACCAGGCTACAAAAGTAAATCAGACCAAATTCTTAAAAAGAAATTATGGAATCCATCATCGCCATCAACTGAAAAATGTATACAGAAAAATACACCCAAAGAAACTCAAATAAAACAACCAGAACAGCAAAAATGTCCAGTGGCTATTTCTGTATAATTACCTTAGGGACAATACACAAAAAGAATTCTAGTCTAGTAAAAAAAGAGTCTAGTAAAAATAGCTTCATAATAATTTAGCTTTATACAGTAAAATTCTGATGGGGGACTAATAATAAAAAAAATAAATAAATAAAACTTAGATCACAATATGTGCCTTAAAGGACAACTCCACCCTCATAATAACATCTTTTAGAAAGAAAGGAAGACATGGAGCAGGCATAGCCTTAGTGGAGGGGGGGCATGACAGAGGAGGTAACACAAAAACGCAAGGGGTGGGGATTAACATCCACACATATCATTCCCATAACATTGACCTCACATGGAGGAGCAATATTTCTCCAGGCCACTGGCCGCAATATAATGACTAACAGCACAGTTACTGCTAGTCTTCCACACCAGCAGTGTCTACTTTGTCTTTATTTTATCAACAGGATGGAAATACTGGTCAGGTAACCAGACCTGGACCCATAGTGACGTCCATGCACATTAATTTATGGCCAAGGACTCAGGATTTGGGCACAGATGGAGCAGGATCTACAGGATCAAATCAAGCTCCAACGTGGCAAGGTACTCCCAATTTAGATTTGCTGGGGTCTAGTGGTTTAGAAGGATACAAACCAGTTGTGCGGGTAGCAAAATAGGGACTATGGATGTAGTTAGCTCTTTATGACACATCTTGCTACAACTCTAGGGTAACAAGTGTGCAGAAGAAAAGAACAGTTCAGCATGGCAGGCGGGGAGTGGTATGGCAAGACATACAGCAAGCACTGTAGGAACACCTAGTTGTGCAATAGGAGCTATGGATGCCACAGCAAGGCCAGCACAAGGAGAACAGGGCACAATGTCTGCATTATCCAAGTTGGCTAAGGCACATACTTATGCATGTTTTGTAGGCCCTTTGGGGACACATTTAAAGCCAGAAGTGAAAGAGAAACGCTGGAGCCAAGAATATATGGATATTTTCTCACTCCTCCCATTAAAGAGGTTTAATCTAGACAAGTTAGATCAAGCTAGGGAGATTAGGTGGGACAAGGATGAAGACAAGAGGAGGAGCCGCTTGATCCCGCGGGCCTTTGGGAATGGGCTGCAAGCCTTCACCATTATGGGCAGTATAATTGGGGAAAAACATCCGGATCAATGTTCCGCGTTCTTCTGTTATCTAGATGTAATTTAAGAAGAGCATAGGGTATACGGGGGCCAGGCCTGGTTGTGCTATAACGAACCATTCCGTCAGCGCATGGCGGTGAGGAAGGATATCAAATGGGACAATAGGGACATTGGGTTATGGATGAGGATAATGAATAATAAGAGCCTTCAAGGTTTTCAACAATTCACAGGGTTGTACTTTTCTGACAGCAGGTGGGTGGGGGCAATCACAGTCATTTGCATTGTCAGGTCAGAGCAGCGGAACCCCTTTTCCATCAGGAAGTGGGCACAGAAAAGGAATTTGCTGGCAGTTTAATGAGGGCACCTGCAATTGGGGACCGTCATGCAGATTTCGCCATGAAGGCTCGCACCCATTCAGCAGGTGTTATCGGAGAATGCGCACAGGTACAGGAAGGTAGAGGAATGTCTCTGGAAAAGGGTTTCACGCCAGTGAGGGTAGAGGAGATCACCCCATGGCTAGATAGATACCCACTTAAATCTAAGTTGCTGCTGGAGGGTTTCCAATTTGGGTTCATAATTCCAGCAAAGTCAACGGGCCCTAGGATTATCAACAAAAATTTTAAATCTGTTACTCAAGCACCTGAACTGGTCCGGGAAAAAAAATAGCAAAAGAAATACATTTAGGCAGAATGGCAGGTCCAATCAATGTCTCTCCTTTCCCAGATCTTAGGATTTCCCAACTTGGCCTCATTCCAAAAAAGAAAAAAGGGAAATTTAGGTTCATTCATCATTAATCCTACCTGGGTTGTCAGTGAATGATGAAATTGACAAGGAATTAGTATCAGTGTGTTATACCTCGTTTGATGAAACAATTGGTTTAGTGAAGACAGCTGGATAGGGCTCATTGATGGCAAAGACAGATATTGAGGCCAACTTCAGACTGCTGCTGGTACATCCACAGTCTCTGCAAGTGCTGGGCTGTTTCTTTGAGGAAATAAATTAAGTTGACAGGTCTTTGCTCGATATTGTGAGCATATTTTGAGGCATTTAGCAGCTTTCTAGAATGGGTGGTAAAGGAAATCACAGGGGCAACATCAATCATACATTACTTGGATGATTTCTTGTTTGTTGCCCCCCCCCCCCCCCCCCCCTTCCCCACTCTGTGCGATAATGCTTCGAAATATGCGCAGGATGGCTGACCAGTTTGGTGTGCCAATTGCAGATGAAAATATAATGGGGCCTACTACCTGCCTCAGTTTCCTCAGCATAGAAATAGATACCATAGCACAAGAATGTCGCTTCCCTGAAGATAAGCTTCTGGATCTTAAAGCTTTAATTTCCCTGGTAATCCAGTCCAAAAAGGTTACAGGGGGAATTACCAAGGCCCTTTAACTAGATCTAGAGGTGTGGAATTTTTTTTTGGAAGAACTCAATGGGAGGGCATATTGGCAGCATGACTTGGTGGATAGTGAATCTTTACAGTTGTTCACCGATGTAGCAGGCTCCATGGGATTCGGGCATATTGGCAGGGCAGGTGGTGTACAGAAAAATGGCCACTGTCTTGGCTTCATTGTGACCAAGTGAAGAATTTAACCTTTCTGGAGCTTTTCCCGTAGTGGTAGCAGTTGAATTGTGTGTGGGGGGGGAGGAGAATTCAGCAATAAAGGTATACTTTTTCACTGTGACAACATAAGTGTGGTTTTAGCGCTGAACTCGGAACCAGAGATAAAGCTACAGGGGCACTTTTTAATTTTTATTTTTTTTTAAATGCTTGAGACACAATATTTTATTTAAGGCAAAACATGTCCCAGGTAGTAGAAATGATGTAGCAGATGCCCTGTCTCATTCACAGCTCAAAAATTCCGAAGTCTTACACCACAGGCTGCCACATTGATGGAAAAGTGCCCGGTTTGGCTCTGGAATATCATTTAAGAGGTATGATCCCATGGGTAAAAGCATTGATAACTCCTGCAACTTGGAAAAGTTACAAAAAGTTTGGGACAGATGGTTTAAGCTGGAGAAAGAAATGGGGGGTGTTAAGCGGCATGAGGATAGATTGGGGCTATAACTGTGCTTTGTATGTAAGGCACTTGAGGAAAAGGTATCAGTCAGCTGGCTTGGCAGGTCGTTAGCGGGTTTAGCATGCCTATTTAAAACCAGGGGATGGCCAGATTTTACTAAAGAATTTTTAATACAGCAAGCAATTAAAGGATTCCGTAGGGGAAAGAACGTAAAAGATAGCAGATGCCCAGTAACTGTGAATATCCTAAAAGCATTGTTTCAGCAATTGGATATTTGGGCCTCCTCTCTCTATGAGAACTATTCGTTTAAGGAAACCTTTTCTTAGGCATTCTATGGGACATTTAGACTAGCGGAATTAGTTGCAAAAAACAGAACAGGTGCTAAAGGTTTACAGAAATGGGACGTGGGCTTTGATGGGGGAATACAGCTTAGTATCGGGGAACCTAAGATGGCAAAAGGTGGGGTCGTATTTACAGTTCATTTACATGGGGTGACTGGATGTGAAACTTGCCCCGTGAAGTGTTTTAAGGATTTTAAAGCAGTCAGCACTCTTACTTCACTCTTAGTTCATAAAGATGGCACAGCATTGTCCAGGTTACAATTTTTGGCAGTCTTTAAAAGAGCTATCAAAGCTATTGGCCTGCAACAGAAGGATTATGGTAGACACTCGTTCAGGATAGAAGCAGCTACAGAGGCAGCCAGGTGGGGTTTAGGAGCAGAGGTGATCAAAAGAATTGGTAGATGGGAATCCGAGAGGTTTCAGTTGTATGTAAGGACTCACAGAGTTAAAATGTAAATAATTTTTCAAACATGCACTTAAGTTTAAATAATTGGTCTACTTTCTCTAGATGCCCCTTGTTGCACAGCATGGGTGATGGGATACTCTTTTGTTTATTGGGCGGAACAGAGAGCCAGAGAAATTTGGTGGGCCATGCAGGGTTAAGGAGTCAACCCTACCATGGTGTGGTGGGTCATTCCCAGTCTGCCATGAGTAATTTCAAAGGATTTTGGCTACCTGGTCATTGCTATGGCTAGTAACAATAGGCTAACCCATTCAGGTGGTTGGCAAGATGTGGTGATAAGATACACACCTAGTCATCCAGATGGTGGCTTGGGGAAATGATAACAAAATGCTGGCCATAAAAGGATCTGGGGCCAGCAGAGTCAGGGGGCATGCCACCTATATTATTGGGCCAGGTTGGTGCGGCTAGTGGACGGGTGGGCATTAGTTATGGAAGGGCAGAGTGGCAGTGATCCAATGGTGTCTTATTACAGTTCAAGTTTTCAAAAACTGGGTGGGTTGACAATCTAACAATGTTTATAAGTTTTGAAATGTGTCTTATTAAGCAGTTATGTAGGAACTGTAAATACAACTGTGACAATTATTTCCAATGAAAAATTGAGTGATGCTCAATTATTTTGGGGAAAGAATATGGGGGTGAGTTAAAAAAATGTTCCAAGGGGGAGGGGTGGACGATAGGCTGAAGTTGGTGCAAACTTCAGTCATGGCCTCTTTAAAATATGTTGATATATCCTACTTTGTCCTCTGAATTCATTACTGTATGCCAGCTATGGTTCTGGATGCCTAATGGAAACTAAGCAATTTAGTGACCTCGTTCTGAGCTTTAGCATGCTCAGATGAGGCAACTAGGGGATTAACATTCAGTCATTTGGCTGTGATGTCAAATGTCAAATCCATAACTGACAACAGTTGCTAACTGTAAGAACCAGAAAGCAGAAACAGGGGCAACAGGATATTGTCCAGGATTTCAGGTTAGACTTCTATATATTTAAGATTTCAAACTATTACAGTTTAGGGTTTTGGGGGGTGATTTACCTGTATGTAAGTTTTCATTTGAGGGCTGGACTTGAACATTAAGGCATATTATATAGAATTACTTTACTAACACTCAACCAGTCATTACTCTTGATGCAATTGAATGCAAACTGCACCAAACTGCAGTAAAATCCCAGAAGCCTATAGGCACAAACCATGCTCATTCTTAGTTTGGGGGAGGCAGACCATTTTAAACTAAAATTTGTGAACTGCAAAAACATAAACAGGAAGATTTATTAAAAGTTCTTACTGTTTAAAATGGTGCTAAGTTTGCCGCAACCAATAAGAACTTATGTAACATTTGTAAGCTAGCATCTGATTGGTTGGGGCAAAATTAGCACCATTTTAACCGATAAGAACTTTTATTGAATAACCCTGAAACTGTTTAAAATATTATCTGTCAACAGGGGGTGTCAGCTGTGTTTTAAAACCTGATTTGCTGCAAATAATAGTGCCAAAGATGGGAGATTGACAGCTGACCCTAAATCCAGCCCCAATTGCAGCATTAAGGGAAATGTGGCCTAAAAAAGAGCTTTCAATTAAAAGATCTTCCTCTTACATTTCAATCAATCCCCTTTGCAATGGCTATAACTGTGTTAATAAGAAAGAAGAGAAATGGGCTGTACTTTAGGAAATCAATGTCATTACTTGTAGTGTTTCACGTCTCTGCTGACGGTTTAGGCATGCATCATTGCTATGATGGGAAAGAAGAGATGGTGCATGCCAGGACATCATCAACAGTGATGACAAAGGCATCCTGATGCATAGGCATTTCTTTAAACTTAGGACCTTTTAATCCTTGTTATGGCTGCAGATAGAGCAGTGATAGGGGGATCAATTTAAAGGAAAGACAAAGGGTGTTCACATGAAAGCTCTTTGTTTTTAGGTTACAGTTGTTCTCTAAGATTCAAAGAGACTGAACACAAAACATCTATTTTTAGAACAAAATATCTGGTATCGTTAAAACTGTTACTTTCCCATTCCTTGACATAATCTGTCACATTTTAAAATGATAGAATTATAAAAAAAAATTATCTAAATCCTGTTACAATGGTATCAAAAGCAAGATACATATGTCTCTAAAGTTGTGCTGATAGCCCAGGGCTTCTTTTTCTCCATGAATTTTATGGTGGTATTTACAGTATAATGGATCGATAAACTCTGATATTGATGCTTTACTGCCATTGTCATTTACAAACATACAGGGAGATTCAATAAAAATTCTTATCGTTAAAAATGGTGCTAATTTTGCCCCAATTTTGCCTCCAATTTGACATAGATGGATTCTTTCACTCCTCTTGCAAACCAGTCTTCTCTGTTTACAAAACATTCACCTCACGGTCTGTTCCGTCACAAAATTATGAAGGTTAAATGTTGTTCTTGAAACCGGTAAACCCGTTTATAACAAAATTATGGGGCATCAATAATTGTAACCAACTGGACTGTGGATGTCAAACACCAGATACTGGTCAGTTTGTGTAGGTTATACAAAGCAGTTATATGCACAGCACAAAAATGTGGCAATAAAATATGGAATTTATTAAGTACTGTAAAATGCCAAAGCAGTGCAGTGAGACAGGGTGTTCCGTTGCATTTTGTTTAACTTCCTGTGAAATGTGTTACACGTGTATTCATTCTTAAGGCTAAGTACACACCAGCCAAATTTTTACCCCAGCGAGTGCTCTCTACTACAACGCATTCGGCGGGACAAATGTCTGTCGATCGCAACAATAGACTATAGCCGCGGCCCACAGTTTGTGCGACCGATCGTGTGGTCCCATAAGGACATATTGTGTAATGCAGAAGATATGATTAAAACAATGTTAAATCACATTCAGAATACCAATATATTACCTTTATATATATATATATATATATATATATTTACAGACAGACCATATTTGAACAAATGGTAAATATTAAAGGGTAGGAAAGTTTCTCTAAACCTAAATGTCCCCTTCTCCTTCAATGATGTATAGCACACAGTTAAAAAAGGCTAATATATTTTTCTGTGCATCTTTGTGTGCAACCCTCATATTACTATGGACAATTTTTATGCGTTCAGTGAAAACTTAATCTATTTTTGCTTTCCCCCTTGTATTATCCAGTGATTGATGTTGTTCCTTTTCATGTATGCAAGACTCTCCCTACTTTCTACCTCTTTGAAGTAAAGGTTTTAACTAGTCCAGGTGAATTTGACTTACTGTAAGTCTATTACAGAAGTGAAAATAAAAATAGGTATTGCTGAACACCCCAAACCACACAGGTGCACCTCAGGCAACCAACCTAAAAAATGTATCACCACCGAAGGTATACAACACATAAAAAACACACACTGTGTGTGGGTAAACCAGACAGGCAATATATAAATGGATCTACCCAGAGTTTATTTAACTAGAAAATATACAATAAATAATAAATAAATAAATATGCATGTATAAAATGAGCTGGCCAGCTCTAAAACTCTATAGATAATATCTAACAGTACTGAATATAAATACCAAAAGGCTTATAAGATAAAAAGTCTAAAATAAGTGCTGCAGGTCACCAACTCCAAGACTGAAATAGTGCAGTATACAAATCATGTACTAACGGAGACAAGAACCAGTCCTCCGACATCTGAAGTAAAAGTTGAAAGGCTGCAGGATCAAACACAAAAGTCACTAAAGCCAGATATCCGGATTAATGAAACAAGTGCTGTCCAATGTGTGCGCTCAATATGGTCTGTAATAGACCAAATAACAGTAATTGGATGCACGATACATCACCATATCCTGTAGCTGTTCGTATGGGAGTAATAGGCAGAGGTCCCTCTGATCCCCCAGACAGTCCAATGATTCTTGTCCGTGGCGGTGTGCTCTTGGGAACTTGTGGGTTCCCAACTGCACACATTCTGTAATATGCAGGCTTTTCGATCAAGTGTAAATAGCCCTTAATATTATTTAATATACTGTATACATAGATACATATTTTGGTTCCTAGACTGTAGGTTATTTGCATTCTTCAGATTTTTATCTGCCATGTGACTGGTTAATCAATGGCAGGTGGATTTCCCACTTACCACTCATTATCATCTAAACTTCCTTTTGGTAAGTGCTAACAGTAAGGATACATCACTTGGTATGTTTAAACTGAAAGTTGAATAGTGAGTGCAGAGATCACTCTGGTATACGTATAGTGTCAATTGCTTTTTTCCCAAAGGAAAAAAGGAGGGAAAAATCATCACTGCTGTGGGAAATGTTCTTTTATTTCTCAGAAAAGTCATGATATCTAAATTTTACTCCACTGTCTAAGTGAAAGGCAATTCAGAATCACTGTCAAATATGTTCAAGTTTTATTATGATTGTTTCATGGGTATTCATTTAGTCTACCTTTGTAGGAGTGATGTATCAGCTCTTTCTTTTTATCTTGACAGCTCATTATAACACTTATTTATCAAATGCTTGGAATGCATATTTATAAGTTATAAAAATACCTGACTGCACAAAATACTTTTTTTCCCCTTGTGCTTTGCCAATGGCAGATTATTTTGTTTTGTTTCATCATCGTTTATTGAATGAGATAAAACTCATTGTTTTTTTTTTTTTCCGTGTGGATCCATGTCACGTGATCCATTCAACATTGGCAACCTAATTTTCCTCCTCCATAGCTAAGAAAATTATCAGATTGCTTTAAGAAGCTGCAGAATGGTATACTTTGTTTAACTTTTGTTTGAATTGTGATAAAATATTTAAGGGACTCCACATTATTGCATGCAGTATGCCATGGTTAGATTTTTAAACCATTTAATTGGTGGATTGAATGACACTGTGTCCAATACTAACCCATCATAAAAGCTATCAATGTGTCAGACACTGGATATAAAGGAATGAAGTACTGTCAGATTTGGAAATTGATACTTTTTTTCCAGTCTTTTCAACCATTTTGCCCATTTATAAAGCATTGAAAAAGGCAGTGTTTGACAGGTTTCGAGAGAGAATTCTCCACAGTAAAAAAGGAATGTCTATTTAAAGCAATAGAATGGAAAAATGTAATGGAATGTTGCTCAAAATACGTGGCTAACATTTACACTGTAAAAGCCATCATGACCAAAGGGAGTTAGAGTTTTGTGTGTCCATCTTAGAGTGCTTGGGGGTGAACCCAGTTAAAAGTAAACATTTAACTGCTTGGGAATGGGGTGGTGAATATGACATAATTTCTAAGATTGTCAGTCTGAAAGGGGATTAAAATAATGGGAGTAATCACTGTGCATAAATACATTAATGGTCCATACAAAAACCTACCTGGGGCATTGTTCACCTATAGAACGTGTCGGAGGACATACTGACATCTCTTAAGACTGAAAGAAAAAGGTTTAGTCTTCAAAGGGGTTTTTAAATGTGAGAAAGGTAAAACTGTGCAACTGCCTTCTGTTTGACATCGTCATGGTGGGTTTCAAAAAAAGCAGAATGGTATTAATGCATAAAATTGGAGTTGATTCAGGGATATTTCTGATTGCCACTTGGATTCAGAAAGGAATTTGTTTCCCCTTTATACTTTTTTTTTTTTTTGCCTTTCTCTGGATCAACTGTTAGGGTTATTCAATAAAAGTTCTTATTGTTTAAAATGGTGGTAAATTTGCCCCAACCCATCAGATGTTAGCTTTCAAATGTTAAATAAGATCTGATTGGTTGGGGCAAATTTAGCACCATTTTAAACAATAAGAACGTTTATTGAATAACCCCGTATGGGTATTGCTGACTAGGTTGGACTAGATGTATGTATGTCTTTATTTAACCTCAAATACTATACTAAAACTAAATAATTTCAGAAAATTTGCATTTGCAATTTGCATTTTCATTGCCATTACACCTTTAAGTTTTTTCTTTTATAATAATTATCACAATTATGGTAATAAGCCAAATCATTATAATTTTTAATGATATACATTTTCCCTTGTTATATTTTCTTAAAAGGAGAA
Source organism: Hymenochirus boettgeri (assembly GCA_019447015.1). NCBI lineage: Eukaryota > Metazoa > Chordata > Amphibia > Anura > Pipidae > Hymenochirus > Hymenochirus boettgeri. The sequence continues at coordinate 153,267,429 of CM033474.1, forward strand.
ATAAACTGATAAATTAAGTTCACATAACCCATCCTATAAATAAAGATAAAATGAGGTCTCTTATTTGTACCTTTTGACTTTATTACCAGCAAGAAACCATGCTGTCATTTCTTCTGCTCTGTAGTGTTACCTTTTTGTTTCTGAAATGGTATACCACCATTTTTGTTTACAATTAAAAATTGTAAACCCGGAACCCCTTCCTTCCAGCATAGAGGTGCAGGGCTTGCGGTGCAGACACAAAGATTAATACCTTATTACAAAGTCTAAGACCCAGTGCACACCTTGGAGGGGATACAAAGATCCAGTGAGGCCAGAACTTTCTTGCAAGGGTGAGAGTGCCAGGAGTGAGAGATGCCTCATAAGGAGCAGTCTAGTGAAGGAGATCTTTTGAAACTTGATAGTAGGAAAGGAGTCCAAAATCTTGGGATGGTCCTTTACTGAAAGGGGTAGGAGTCAGAGGGGGTAAGGCACATGGACTAAGTTTTTTCGACACCTGGTTGTTTATGGATTATCTTTAGAATCAAACTATTTTGTTGATGGACATATACTGTATTTATTGCTTCAATTTGCACGGACTCCAGAGGATTCTATATTATACCTTTATATATCGTGTGTGCGGTACCATCATTTTTTTCTATATTTGTTCAGTACCAGCACCAGGACTGTTTGTAAAATAAGTAGTGTGCTGTATACAAGTTATATAATATATTGTGTGTATAGATATATATGTGTTGATTATATAAGGGATAATACGCTACCTACAGTGTAATATAAGGATATTACGCCACCAAGGAGTTCCATACTTGTATACAGGTCATTGAACTCCGAGGTGAAGTAAATCCATATATTACACTGTAGGTAGCGTATTATTACTTATAATACATAAGGCCAGATAAAAAATAATCTGCCCACTACCACTGTGTCTTCCCCTTCCTGTATTAGTCATTTATATAGGAATCCCTGTTTAATGTATACATAGTTAATTACTGTTCATATTGAAAAGAGAAAGAATAACCGAACATTATAATAAACATGGATTCCTATATAAATGAATAATACAGGGAGGGGGAGACAGTGGGGGGGGCAGTAGAATACAGGAAGTCACTCAGTGACATCACTGAGTGATTGTAACATAGATTCTCGCCACTGCACCTTCCCATTGAAAATGCCTAGCCTTGTGTATTATATTTTATTAATATACAGTACATGGAGGATCATTTGGATAGTAGTATTACATTTAGAACAGTTTTTTTTAAAGGCATGCTTACACTATGTATTAAAGGAGAACTAAACTTCAGTTTTTCAGATCCTAATGTGAAAGTTTTTCTCCCCAGAACACCTACACGTTGAAAGATTCTTCTCTAGTTATTTGCATTTAGTAGATATGAGTAATAGATTCTGTAACAAAGGAGGCTTCCATCTTGTTGCCAGTACAACTCATAGCCCATGTTGGCTTCAAAGAGCCACGCCCCCTGACCCCAGCATTCACTGTCTCTATGTGCAGAGTTTCTAGCATCTCTTTCTAGTGAAAGATAAAGCCTCTATATGTACCTGGAATCACAGTTGATTTGCTGGTGGCGCACCATGTAAATGCTGTGTGTTTAGAAACAATCAGACCAATAAGTCGCAAGTTCAAATCCCCTAGCTTACTTATGAAACAATATAACATGGTCTACTGCCTGAGTTTAGTGCTTTTTTTGTTTGTTTGTTTCCATGTTTCTAGAAAAATATGAAGTTTCTACATATGTACAATCTTTATATATAGCAGCTCTGTTATTTATTTACCAACCAGTGTGAATTGCTGACAGTCTTCCAGTAGCAATACAAAACAGTGTACTGATTTTACTGACATTTACTTCCATTGATTGAGAGTTCACCTGTGGCGTGCTCTGCTAAAGTGCTGGGTTAGGGAAAATATCAGATTATTGGGACACAGGTTCGATTCCCCATGTTCCCTTTTTTTGTTTTTATTATGTGTCTAGCCCATTACTTATTAGCCCTTGTGGCCTAGTGGTAGAAAGCTTTCTTTTTAGAAAGACACAGAATAGAAGGTTGCTGGTTCGATTCCCCATACTTACTTTTATTTTTTGCTGAAATGTTAAATGTTCTGTTTCTTTCATCCATGCTAGCAAAGACATACACTGCAAAGATTACTTTTCTTTATTGTATGTAAAGCATAGGAATTTATCATTGTTAGGGACAGGAGCATTTCTAATGTGTTTACACAAAAACTGCACTGGTATCTGTGTTCTGTGTCAGAGGGAGGGAACTCTGAGCTGTAACATGATTGGCTGTCAGCTTCCAGGAAGCAAGACTGCAGTTTCCTGTGAAGTGTCCGGCGGACACTTAGATGGGTGTTCCCAGATAAGGTGAATTATGGGAGCTGACCCTTAGTACACACAGGTTATTTTCATAAATCACCCAGCATCCACAGCAAAGGGAGACATGAGACACAGCTTGTTTTTCGTTTGTGAATGTGCTCTCTCTATTGGGACAATGTTGTCTTGGGACTTTAGTTCTCCTTTAAGGTAATATTCCTTATTTTATAGTTGCTTTCAAGTATATTTTTTATTGTTTATTTAATTTTGGACTTCCTTAAAACCAGACAAATGTAATTTGGCATTAGCTTCTAGGGTTCTGTCTTTTTTGTTTTTGCATTCCAGCTTTCCAGATTTTGCAATCTGCCATTAAGCATCGCTTAAAACATTTTTCTAATTGCATATTACTGTTTTTATTTCTGTTTCTTATTTTTAAAGCAATTTTTGTGACAGACATACTTTCATTTCACATTCTTTAAGCCTTGTGTTTATATTCATCCACAAGCCTCCCTTTAAAATAAGTGTCCGTTTATCACCTGGACATGCATCAAGTGTTTAATATCTTTGAGGTAAGGGTTTGCCTTATACAGTCCTGCCTATTCTGGTCTTTCAGCAGCTTGGTTGGATGTAGTATTCTGATTAAGTAGAACTTATTGGTAAGATTTAGTGATGGACACAAAACCGTAGTCGAAAACGTGTTCGAGCCGAACTTTATGAGTTCTGACGAACTCGAACTATTCAAACTAGTTTTTTTTTTCAGACTCGCGGCTAACCCTCAAATGTAGTCTTCGATTTTCGGTAACCCTCGAAAGTATCGATTGTTTTTGGTAACCCTCAAATGTATGGATTGTTTTCACTAAACCTAGAATGTATCGTTCGCTAACCCTCTAAAGTATCGTTTGTTTTCGGTAATCCTCAAAAGTATAGTTCAATTTCAGTAACCCTCAAATTTATGGTTCTATTTTCGCTAACGCTCGAAAGTATTGTTTGGTAACCTTGCGCAAAACCCGACAATTGCCTGTTTGTGTTTAAGAAGTATTTTAACAAGTTTTGGTGATAGTGACATGTTCCCCAGACAATTTCCCAGGTGCCACTGCCATTTACAGTAAGTTACCATTGTTAGTTTAGCTGTAAATCAATACCTAGCTTATACAGCTGTAGAATAGAATACCGCCATCTAGTGAAAGACATTTATTACTCTTTCTTTATAAAAAGGCAGTTGATGGAATGATCAAGGTCCATTTGTTTGGCAGTTGGGCCTTGATTATAACTCAGATCCAGTTATATTTAATTAAGAATGTCGACATTTAATACTTAATGACATTGCCTTGAAATGCTTGAAGGTTCTACCAATGAAAATAAAATAGTGAATAATTTGATGAGAAATTTGCAGATAACAATGCTTTCATGTTTACCTACTGTAAGTAAAATAACAGCACATCTCTCCTATGTGTCCCACACATCCATACTGTGCATTTTTATTCAGTACATCTTTCCACTAGCCAAGAAGCAGACAAAGGTTAGGGACTGGGCTGAACCAGACCAGAAATATATTGGGATGTGTTGGTTTTAAGATATAATCAGGCTTATTCAATAAGGGGCAAAAATTGGTCAAGCTGTTAATTTGCCTTAACCAATCACATGGTACCTTCTTACAGTTTTACCTGCTACAGTTTTAAATAATTAATCTGAACCACACATCTGATTTGTTGCTGCAGATTAAGAACACAGCACACAAAAATCGGACACTTGGCCCAAAAAGTACACTACACAGGGCACAAGCACTGTTTAACAGCTAATCTGAATTTATTGATCACCATATGCAATACACCGTGCAAACATGCAATATAAATATCTAAAATGCCTAAACTTCACCAAATACAAATCAATACAAAAATACACAACACGGGGCGTCCCCCGTACACTAAAATCACTCCTACAGCGATCTGGGATCCCCCTCCCCACACTACCCCTTGTTATGTTGTATCGGCCAGAGTCTTTCCTATGGCCCGTTATACAGCTGAAAGTTCCAACATCAACACAGTTCCGAGGTCTGACAGAAGCTTGTAATATATTACTCACGTCCCCCGGTTTACGGCAGTGCTGGCCGGGGCTTCCTTGTTAACGGGCGCTCCAGGTCCGCTTGCACCTCACTTCCTCTGGCTTATACCTGCTGGTTTCCTCCAGACGGTCTTCACCCGTCCGCACTGCTTGTCCCGCACAGGGGTTCAATTTCCTATTCAGTCTCTCCAGTTCCTCTAGACCTCTCCTCCATGTCAGCCGTCCGGTAGTGTTCAGGAAGATCCCACCCCACCTACGCGCATTTCTCCCTCGTGGTTTCCCTACCGGGCTTCCTCAGGGTGTTACATCACTGCCTATCCTTCATCCTTTTAAACCTGCCCCTTAGAGATACAATGTTGCACATATGTTTAATTGTGTTATTTCTTAGTTTCAGGGGCCATACCACTTGTATCTCTTTGTATCTGTTCCATGCTTGGAACGTGGCCATATTTTCCACCTGCCATTCATAACTTAATGTACAATCGATTTTCAAACACTTTTCTTTACACAATATTCAGACCCTTCTGGACTGGGATTTATGAGACTATTACTATTACTGGATCTAACCCAATTCCCATGTGTTCTTATTACAGATATGAAGCAAATGATAATTCCTCAAGAAAGGAAAAGAAAGGAAAAAAACAGAGTATGGAAGGACCTCCCCCTGCAGATTGCGGGACAGGAGGAAGGGCATATACCCCAGGAAGTAATTACCCCAGAAAGAGGAGGAGAGAGGACAGTTGAGGAGTCACCCCCCCCCGATAAATTAAGCAATGTGGAGGAGTGGAATAAGCCGACCAGCTTCACTGTCATGTAACGTCCTGAGACCTCCACTGGCGGTTGCTTAAAACCGTCTGGGTTGGTCTTCGGCAAACGTTTGTGGTTTTGTGCCCACAAACAAGTTAAATAAATTTGATTTCATCAAAGATCTTAATTTGTTCACTCGAAAACTAGTTATGTCCAAAATTATGTTAAGAAAAGAAAGGGATCAAGGGGGGACATACCTGGGGGAGGCAAGGGACAGGAGAGCCCTGGGGGATTTGGAAGCCCTTCTAAATGAAGAGCCGGGAGAGCAAGGGGAGGATCAAGAAATTGCGATGTTCCAAAATTGGTTAAACAAGAAGTGAAATCTCTCCTGGAAAGATGTATAATAGAGGGAAATTTAACGAAAGCAGAGAGCAGGGCGCTAAGGAAATTAGAGGCAAGAGATGACCTCATTATACGCAATGTAGTGGTTATGACCAAGGAGCAATACAAGTGTAGCATAGCACCGCTGATGCAAAGGTGTATTGCATATGGTGATCAATAAATTCAGATTGGCTGTTAAACGGTGCTTGTGCCCTGCGTAGTGTACTTTCTGGACCTAGTGTCCGATTTTTGAGTGATGTTTATACAAGTATTACACTAGGAGCACCACCTAGAAAGGGGTGACGCACAACAGCATTAGTCAGCAGCAGTGCTCTTTGGATATCCCTAAAATGCATGTAGTATGGTTTTTTCTTTTCTTTGTTTCTTTCCAAAGTAAGCACGCTGCATAAATCAAGTATTTATACTGCTGGATACAAGAGTTCACCATATGCAATACAAGATGGCTTTTGCTATCAATGATATGGACTGGGATTCAGACTTATCAGATGTGTTTAATGTATCAGGGACGTCAGAAGTTATGGACAATGAGAATGAATTTGGGACATCCAAAAAGGTGTATAAAAAAACATTGGTTCAACAGCTCAAGGTAAAATGGGAGTTATCTAGTTTAGAGATGTACCTTAAGAACAAAATGATCCCCAGAGGGTTAAGAATGAAAGTCCCCCCTAATTCAAATTTAGCCCAGAGAGAGGGATTCAAGGGCAAATGGGAAGAGGCCCTATCTGAATTATCATTTAAATTAATGACCCTAATCCTAGAGGAGGATAGAAGGGTAATGGCTGAACTGGATGTAAAAGTAAAAGAGCTTAAGTCACAATTAGAAAGATTCCAGGAGGAGAAAACATTTGCAGATTTCAATACAAGTTTGAAAAATGAGATAAATAAAATGCAAAATGAAATTAAAATGAGAAAGAAGAGAAAGTTTCAAAGGGACAGTGAGGATTATAGAAAAGGGGAGATATATAGATGGACAAGGAGGAAGTCACAAGATCTTACCTCAGATGAGGAGGGGGTGGAGAAAAGAGCCCCTTTAGGAAAAAAGGGAGGAAATGGGTTAGAAGGGGGAAAAGAAAGAAAAAAAACAGAATATGGAAGGACCTCTCCCCTCAGATTGCGGGACAGGAGGAAGGGCACGTACCCCAGGAAGTAATTACCCCAGAAAGAAGTGATAGTTTGAGAGTGGTAAATTATAGTAATGTGGAGTTGGATAAGCCGACTATTTCAGTTTTAAGTAAAGGGCTGACATTTGTACCCACAAGTAAGTTAAATAAATTTGATTTCATCAAAGATCTTAATTTGTTCACTCGAAAACTAATCATGTCCAAGATAATGTTAAGAAAAGAAAGGGATCAAGGGGGGACATACCTGGGGGAGGCAAGGGACAGGAGAGCCCTGAGGGATTTGGAAGCCCTTCTAAATGAAGAGCAGGGAGAGCAAGGGGAGGATCAAGAAATGGGCATTTGGCCTAAAAAGTTTAAAAACAAATCACGCTGGTACCCATCGTACCAGATGGCCCCCAATATTGCGTTGTTTCAAAAATTGGTCACACAAGAAGTGAAATCCCTCACGGAAAGATGTATAATAGAGGGAAATTTAACGAAAGCGGAGAGCAGGGCGTTAAGGAAATTGGAGGCAAGAGATGACCTCATTATACATATTGCTGATAAGGGAGGTAATGTAGTGGTTATGACTAAGGAGCAATTCAAATGTGAAGCATTATGCCAACTAATGCAAAGGGAACAATATGAAGTTCTCCCCCATAACCCGTTGAATGAAATACAAAAAGATCTGTGGAATATTCTATCTAAAGCTTTTGGGGATGGTATAATAAGTAAGGATGAAAGGGACTATATGTATGTCCAAAATGCAAAACTCCCTACGTTCTATACCATACCCAAAGTCCACAAACAGAAACGGTTCCCCCCGGGACGCCCGATAGTGTCGGGACTGGGGGGCCCAACTGAAAATATCAGCCGATTTGTGGACTCAGTATTACAACCCTTTGTCCAAAATCTGAGTTCGTTTGTATTAGACTCTTCTGATGTATTAAGGAGAATAAGTGACATAAGGGTAGAGGAGCAGACGTGGTTGGTGGCCCTAGATGTAGAGGGGCTTTACCCCTCGATACCCCATGAAATAGGAATATCGGCCACCCAACACTTCCTGGAGTCTGCAGGTAAACAGAGTGCTCGCCAGAATGAATTTGTTACGAATCTATTGAGGTTCATATTGGAAAACAACGTGTTTGTCTTTAATAACAAATATTATAGGCAGGTGAGAGGCACGGCTATGGGGGCGGCTTGCGCGCCCTCATATGCCTGCCTCCACTTGGGACTATGGGAGCATCTGGAGGTGCCAGACATAGCTTCCAAGATGGGAGTTGAACACCACATTTTGATGTGGGTACGTTTCATAGACGACGTGCTGTTGCTATGGAACGGGTCTCGGTTGGAATTGGAGACTTTAGTTGGGAACCTCAATGATAATAATAGGAACATAAAACTAACTTATGAGGCGAGCACCTGTGGAATTACATTCCTAGACCTGCAGATACAGAAGGTGGGGGAGAGACTGATAACGTCAACTTTTCGTAAACCCACGGCAGTAAACTCCCTGTTACATGCAAGCAGTCACCACCCAAAAAGCACCATAAAAGGGGTTCCAGTGGGACAATTCCTGCGAACAAGGAGAAATTGTTCGGAGGAGGGTGACTTTGTGATGCAGGCCAAGGACCTAGAGGCCCGGCTAAAACAGAGAGGGTACAGCCAGAGGGATTTGCAAAGGGGACTCAATCGAGCCAAACAAACTACTCAAGAAAAATTGTTATTCAGTAAAAACAAACCACGGGAAAACGTGGAAACTAATAAGATTAGATTAATATCCCCCTATAATCAAGAATGGGAAATGATTAAAAAAATTCTTAACAAACACTGGTACCTATTGGCGGAGGATATGGAAATAGGCGAGAGAGTGGGGAAGTACCCCTCGTTAACAGCCAAACGATCCCGTAATCTTAGAGATAGGTTATCAAGGAGTCATTATGTGGAACCTTCAGCAAGAAAGGAAATTTGGTTAAATCGGACCCGCATAAATGGTAACAGGAAATGTGGAAAATGTGCATGTTGTATTTATATGGATGACAAGAGAGATAGTATAACATACCCAAATGGGATTGAGTACAAAATAAGGGAACTGATCACCTGTCAATCTCAACAGGTAATATATTTGGTCACCTGTGAGTGTGGGTCCAGGTACATTGGAAAAACACGCAGAAAGTTGGGTGTGCGAATTGGTGAACATATTCGTGCGATAAAAAATGGGGACACCCAACGTAGCAGTATAGCTAAACATATGATGGAAGCCCATAAAAGTACAACCCCTAGAGTGAAGTTTATGGGACTTCAAATGGTAAAACTTGGAATAAGGGGGGGGGGATGTGGAGAGGAAGTTACCCCAAACCGAATCCAGGTGGATTTTTAACATGAATACGGTAACCCCATTTGGGATGAATGAGGAATTATCATTCGCTCCATATCTGTAACAATAACATATGGGAAATGGGTTAGATCCAGTAATAATAGTAGTCTGAGAAATCCCAGTCCAGAAGGGTCTGAATATTGTGTAAAAAAGTTTTTTGAAAATTGATTGTATATCAAGTTATGGATGGCATGTGGAAAATATGGCCACGTTCAAAACATGGAGTAGATACAAAGAGATATAAGTGGTATGGCCTCTGAAACTAAGAAAGGATACAACTAAACAAATGTGCAACATTGTATCTTTAAGAGGCAGGTTTAAAAGGACTAAGGACAGGCAGTGACGTAACACCCTGAGGAAGCCCGGTAGGGAAACCACGAGGGAGAAACGCGCGTAGGTGGAGTGGGATCATCCTAAACACTACTGGAAGGCTGACATGGAGGTCTAGCGGAACTGAAGAGACTAAATAGGTAATTGAACCCCTGTGCGGGACAGGCAGTGCGGACGGGTGAAGACCGTCTGGAGGAAATCAGCAGGTGTAAATCAGAGGAAGCGTGGTACAAGCGGACCTCGAGCGCCCGATAACAAGGAAGCCCCGACCAGCACTGCCGTAAACCCGGGGGACGTGAGTAGTATATTACAAGTTTATGCTAGACCTCGGAACTGAGTTGATGGTGGAATTTTCAGCTGTATAATGGGCCACAGGAAAGACTCTGGCCGATACGAATAAAGGGGTAGTGTGGGGAGGGGGATCCCAGATCGCTGTAGGAGTTATTTTAATGTACGGGGGACGCCCCGTGTTTTGTATTTTGTATCGATTTGTATCTGGTGTAATTTAGGTATTTTAGATATTTATATTGTAGTTTGCACGGTGTATTGCATATGGTGATCAATAAATTCAGATTGGCTGTTAAACGGTGCTTGTGCCCTGCGTAGTGTACTTTCTGGACCTAGTGTCCGATTTTTGAGTGATGTTTATACAAGTATTACACTAGGAGCACCACCTAGAAAGGGGTGACGCACAACAGCATTAGTCAGCAGCAGTGCTCTTTGGATATCCCTAAAATGCATTGAGAACTTCGTTGCATCAGCTGGATGGTGTACCCGCTTCATGAATCAGTTTGGACTTTGCTTGCGCCAGAGAATGAAGATATCACAAAAGCTGCCACAGAATCTTGAAGAAAAGATCATGTCATTCCATCAATTCATTATAAAACAAAGAAAGCTTTATAATTATGACCTCGGAAGTATTGGCAATATGGATAAGACAGCAATGACTTTTGATCTTCCAAGCAACAGGACCGTGGCATCCTTGGGAGAAAAAACTATTTTTCTTCGAACAACCGGGAATGAAAAAAATAATTTCACCGTGGTTCTAGCATGTTTGGCCAATGGAGTCAAGCTGCGGCCTGTTATTATATTTAAAAGGAAGACCGTGCCAAAAAATGCCAAATTCCCCCCACGAATCACTGTCCGTCCACATGTTAAAGGCTGGATGGATGAACAAGGAACAAAAAAATGGCTAGAAGAGATATGGAATGGACGACCAGGAGTAGCTTTAAAAAAAAAAACCCTCACTGCTAGTTTGGGATATGTTTAGAGCCCATATTTGTGAAGATGTCAAAACAATGGCTAAGTCATTTCAAACCACTTTGGCTGTTATTCCAGGTGGGCTAACATCTGTTTTACAGCCTCTGGATGTGTCTATAAACAAACCTTTTAAAGACCGTGTGCGAAAAATGTGGCACGAATGGATGTCGTCAGGTCAAGCCAAATTGACAAAAGGTGGAAATCTTATGAAGCCTGACATAGAAATAGTAGCAAAGTGGGTACGAGATGCATGGGAGGACATTCCAGAAGACATCATCAAGTGTGCTTTTCTGAAATGCGGTATAAGTAATGCCATGGATGGTAGCGAAGACGATATTTTGTTTCAGCACAGCAGCAGTGATGAAAATGATGGAGATGTTGATTATGGTGATGATAATGTCTATGCAGATGACATTACACCAGCTCAATTTGAGGCACTGTTTGGAGAAACCGAAGACGAGGAATCCGATTTTGAAGGATTTTAAAGTTATTTTTAAACTTTTAAAGTTACCGTATACTGAACAAGTTGTTTTTATTTAAAATAAATACTTTACTCGACCTCCTGTTTATTAATTTTGATTTTCTAATCATTTTTATTAATTACAGGTTTGCTTTAGTGTTCATATTTTCTATATTTTCTCGGTTTATACTCGAGTCAATCATTTTTACTGTTTTTTTAGGTAGAAATGGGTACCTCGGATTATACTCAGGTCGGTTTATACTCAAGTATATACGGTATAAGTAAAAATGGGAAAAATCCATGAAAATTTGCAAATTTTTCATTTTTTTTACATATTTTACCCATAATCCCAGTAAAATTTCCAGAAAAGTTACAAAATTTTGTTACCATGTTAAAGTACACTTTGTGCTGAAAAAAACAATGTATAATATTCCTGATTTACTGCAAGGTTTCCTACTGTAAAATTAGTCTAAAGCGATTAAGGGCAAAATCTTGAAAATTCTTCTGGCAGTTAACGCAAAAAAAAATGAAATTCTCCTGGCAGTGAAAGGGTTAAAGAAACCCTACACACGTAATTAACTATACATATCACCTAAAATTGCTCTTCCAAGGATGACAGTGAGCAGGTAGCTATAGTGTCTGTCACACATGCTCAGTAAATTCCCCAAAACAGTAGTGAGAGGAAAGCTCTATTCTGCATGACACTACCAGTAATAAATAATAATGAGCTAGGTATATATAGACAAACAGACTGACCTTTGCAAAGGACTATACAAAGGTGTGCCAACCTGCAACGCAGGTTTGTGATCTGTACAGCTGTTTTGGGTGACGGTATCTTATTATATATGGGCACTAGTTCGGGTGGTGTTGATGATCTGCCAGGAGGCACAACTGAGCACCAATACATTAAATTATAGTTGGCCAAAACAGCCACTTGGAACACAATTGTACACTTCAGATTGGCCCCATGAGTAATCACACGTGTGTACGAAGCTTAAGAAAAGAAGAGGGGAGGGATGTGTAGAGGTGATATGCTATTCCCTACATTACAGACCTTTCCCCCCTTTTATGCAACATATGAAACAATTGCAGAGTTTAGGTCAAACAATTATTTTTAAAAAAAATCCAAGAGCCCCCAAAATCAATCTTGTACAGCTCTACGGTTGTTTTCTCACCTCTTTCCTTTAAGAGGTAGTAGAGAAACAGACATTCCTGAAAGGGTATCTCCACCTTCAGTATAAACTTTTTTTGTAGTCTAAGGGACCCTAGCCCACCCCCAACCGCCATATTTGTTTGCTAAAATACTCAGGAATGTACTTACAGAGCTTTATTCCCCCAGCATTCTGATATGGCCCTCTGCTTGCTGGAAATTGCAAGCAGGGCAGCACCGTCTATGATTGGCCGACAGGTAGTGCAGAACGCTGGCAGGCAGATGCAGCTGCCAGCAATGCAGTACGCTGGGCAAACAAAGCGATGTAAGCTTATTCTTGATGATTTTTTTTGCAAACGATCACAGCACTTAGGGGTGGGCTAGAGTCCCCTACACAACAGCAAAAATGTTTTAAGGTAGGGCACTGGGCAGCAAAGGGGGGTCCAGAGGGAGGGCGTGGTGAATAGGACTCCACTATGCATGCCAGAAACATCTCAGAGGAAAAGGGGCAGAAACATTTTTACACACAGACAGGCTCCTGCTCTTCACTTCTTGGGACTAGTCACTGCAGGACAACCATTTGGAGCAGAGATTTAAAGTAAGGATTTTTCAACACTATACAGTGGGCCAGAAGTAGGGAAAATTGTATTTTTTGGGGTGGACATGCCCTTTAAGCTAGGTACATATTGTACTGATAAAAGGACGATTCCATCAGATCCGATGGCATCAGCCTTCCGAAACACAGCCGATCCCCTGGCCAAAATACTACCGTGTTTAGCATAGGGAGCCAATAGCGTTTGCTGCCCACCCAAACAATCTCCCTATACAAAAGTACAGGGAAAGCTCTGGGAATGTGTGTAGTCTTTTTCTTAGCCAACGTAATCCACAGAGAGTAATCCTGCACACACCTAAATTCTGTTTGGTGAACAATGTGCTGGGTGCCAAATGGCCGACTGAGGCAAGATAGTCACAAGTTATAGGAAATGTAAAAAGCCATGCACACCAGACTTGAGTATCCTGTGTACTTTATTGTATCATACACAGGTACATCAAAGTGACGTTTCGGTACAGCGTACCTTCTTCAGACAAAAACTTTATTACAATGTATCATTAAAAAAGCCTTATATAGACCCAGGAAGTATATCTTTTTCTTAGCCAAGGAAACTTGTCTTGTCCGCCTATAAATCTTAACTGTGTGTACCCAACTCTTCAGGCTATGGCCCCACTACAACGCACTCAATCGCGATTCTTATACGTTTTTTGTTTGCACATGCGTTTTGCCGTTTTCCGTTATGGCAACGCATGCCTTAACGCACCAAAAATGGTGAAAACATGCGTTACCAAAATGTAGATACAGAACAGGACCATTTGTTATTCCTTATCTGCACTTTTTCTGCTTTTTTCCACAATAGTCTTTCCAAATAATTAACTTATTTATTTCTCCCTTTTTCTCATTGCTTTCCTTATCACACCATCATCACTGTTTTGTTACAAACTTGTATATTATATCATCAGCTTCATTCACTGCTTTGTTTTACCATCCTGGTGCCCTTTAGTACCCTTTCTTTGACATAATTTTCAATATTTGTGGCACTGCAGGTTCTTTTAATTGCCACTTGCATGTTGAATGATGTCTAATATGCACTGTATATATGAATATTGTAAGACAGGTGCACTACCCTTCTTAGAAACATAGAAAAGCTAATCAATGCACATTTCTAGGCCCCATACAATATCATATTATCTGCACACTGGCATACTTTAAAAACAGGGGTTTTAGTATACATTACTGTGATCACATGAATGAAAAGCCTTCCAACCACATCAAGGTAACCCCAGTTTCTTTTACTTCAATCACGATTAGCAAACTTTTGCATTTCTCATACTTGCACACTGGTTCAATATAGCAGGCTTTCTCACTTCCCCCCAGCCCTTTGGCTTTTTAAAATAAGGGAAGAGGCTGTACATTCAGTGCTTTATATAAAAGGCATAGGACCTCCCATTAAAGGGCTGTGTTAGGGGTGCTATTACTGCATGGAAGCTTGACCATGCTTCCTGCCTCCTTTTGGGCAGTAGCAAATACACTTTTCCAGGGCTGAAAGGGGGGATAAAAGAGAAATCTAAAATGTTTCGAATGTTTGCTTTATGTATCATTTGCTCATATATTTAAATCAATATTATCTGTTACCTGTAAGGTATATTGTTGTGTCGCAACTCAAGGCACATTAGCATGGGGGGGCCTGATAACTTCATGACAGAATCAAAATCTACTGTTGTCTCAGCATCAGCTTGAGCTTTGATGTCTGCTTGAAAGAAGTAGGTATCTACTTCCATTGTATATTCAAATACTAGACCAGTCCTAAAGCAAAGAAAATGTATTTTTAGCACCAAATTAATATAACAAGGGCTTTTAATAAAGTAATATTAATAATAAATATACACTTAATAAAGAATTAACTATGCAGACTATGTAAATTCCCAATTGCATTCATTCATTTTAGAAATATTCACTAGAAAAATCAAAATGTACCAAACGGCACCCTCTTGTGGACATCAATAATAATATGCATTTAAGGCCTGGTACACACAATATGATGATATTTCAACCTGATTGCCTGGACTATTTTCAAAATACCAAAAACAAATAATTTACTAATTTACAAATAGTTTGCTGGCAGATACCAGTAAATGAAATACATGTTTCACAGAAAATGTTTTTTGTTACTTTAAATTAATATCAGAATGTGTCATACTTGGTGTTGATGTTTATCTTTGATTCCTGTTCCCAGATGCTGACATCAATGTTTGCTGACATCTCTAATCCAAGCGCACCTTGATATTCACAAATGGCTTGCAGTCCAGACTGCATTGGCAACCGCTGGAAAAGCATAATTAGTATTATTCATGAAGCATGAATCAAACAGCTTTTAAAGGGTATGTACACTGTAAAAAACAACTTTACCATACTGGATAGTAAATATAAATATATATTTAAAAATAAAGGTGTTGCTTTTTTTGTCCTATTACCCTACCTACCTATGTTGCTGGCTTCCCCCTCCACTCTAATTACATTTTTAAGACTGCCCCCACGAGATTCTCTTAATCTCCAACATTCCCCTTTCCAGATAATAGCGTGGCTGGTTGAAGTGCATGCGCATGACCTCAGTGTGTGTGCACAATCTTGGCCACGGTGTGATGATGTCACCACAACTGCAGTGCTATTATCTGGCAAAGGAGATGTTGGAGAGTCTCGTAGGGGCAGTCCTAAAAATGGAATTAGAGTAGAGAATGAAGCCAGCAACATTCAAGCACTAAAGTTAGGGTATGGGATGGTAATAAGACAAAAAAACAGGAAATTGTATCAACTTACCAGTAATTTCTGTTTCTTGTCACTTTCCATGGCAGCATTCACCAGACTGGGAGGTTCCACCGGACTTAACAGGAAGCGCACAATATAAAAAACCCTCCCATTCCCTGCCCTCTTGTCTTCGTTATAAAGCTGTGCAAGAAATAATGATAATAATACAGAAAGGGAGGGAGAATTCTGGTGAATGCTGCCATGAAAAGTGACAAGAAAACGAAATTACAGGTAAGTTGATACAATTAATAGTAGATTGGGTTACTTCCACACTATGGTGGGGTAGGGAATGTCTACTTGAGTAGGGTGGCTGCACTACAAGTTGTCCACTGAATTGTATATAAAAATTCTTAAAACCCTCACTTGTGCCTATCTACCACTAGGGGCAATACAGGCTGTTTCGATGCTTGCTTGGTCTGAATAGCTCCCAAAAACCTCTGCACACAGGAATAAGGTTGCCAACAAACTTTATTATAGCAATTAAAAACAATAAAAAGCACTAAATGGTGTGGCCCCTTTTAATCGTGGTGGTCTTGTGGTGAGGTATAATCCACTTGGTAATGGTTTGTGAGGTAGTTCCTACGCGTTTCGCTGTTTTAATCCTTACAGCTCATCATCCCTGATGAAGCAGTAAGGATTAAAACAGTGAAATATGATTGTCTCTGATTCTTTAGCTGACAGAGCCGCCAACTCTGCTACTCGACATGCTGAGGTCACAGCTACCATTCCATTGGCTCAAACGATTTCATAGTTAAAGCTTGGAGCAGCACCTTCTTATAACAGAAGTTATGCAGTCTCATGCTATATGAATAGCATTGCCCACAAAATCTAAGAAACAAGAAGTAATTTCTGGGCCATGCTTATGCATGGCCCAGAACCGCTGGCTTAATAACATGCAATATAGCCTATTGTATAGAGCCAATCATCCGATTACTCTGGGGAACCTGGGAGTAAGAAATTACTACTTGTTTCTTAGATTTTGAGGGCAATGCTATTTATATTGCATGAGACTGCAAGATGCCTTATGTTATAAGAAGGTGCTGCTCCATTTTTATGTGCAGTGGAGGGCTTTTTGCTCCTTTTGGCCCACCTCTCCCTAAGCTATCTAGCTGCTTTGTCTATGGTTAAATCTTGTAATACAATATGTAGACTCCAAGCAGGACAACAAGACTTCACTTCTAATCAGACCATTAAACTGATAAAACAACAAGGCTATCAGTCGTCCCCACACTTTATTTGTTAGTGCTGGTATTGCAGATACTTGGCTCTTTAATTTACTGCTGTTTAGCCCCATCTGCAGTCCTAGGAAGAGGAACTTCACAACGATAACACCATGTAACTCCTCCAGATCTACTTTCGAATCTTTGCAGAAAAGTAAGAATTTTCCCCATACTCTATAATACTGTCTTGATGTAGATGTTTGTCTGGATCGTAAAAGGAAATTAACAATGTATCCTTGCAGACCTAGATTGCTTAACTTCTCAGTCTCTAAGCCATCAAATTTAAATGGTTCAGAAGCTAATATTTCAATAGACCTTGATACAGCCAGCCTGGAAACGTCCAAATCTATATTGGCTCCGCCATCAACATGGATTTTATCATGGGAAACCACGGTCTCCTTGGCTGGACAGGAAGTACCGCTATCACATTCGCCCTGTCCATTTTTATCTTCTATAATGCCTTCCAAATCATTGGTATCGGAGGAAATACATAGAGGAGGAGATTCGACCAGTCTTGCACTAACGCGTCTGTCTAACGCTCGCGAGTCAGGACTTCTTCAGTAAAAGTCTTTGCACTTTTTATTCTCCGCCGTTGCCATTAGATCGACCAGAGGAGTTCCCCATTTCCAACATACTGTATTACCTCGAATATGTCCATATACGAACTCCACTCTCCTGGATCTACTCATCTTCGACTTAAGAAGTCTGCCAATATATTTGATGATCCTGGCATGTGAACTGCCGATATACTTAGCAGATTTTCTTCGGCCCATGATAGAATGGGGAAAATTTCTCTTTGCAGAGTTCGACTCTTTGTTCCTCCTTGTTTTTTTATATAGGCAACTGCCGTAGCATTGTCTGAAACTATTCTTAGGTGTTTGTTGGTTATCTTTGATGCTAACACCTCAATAGCCTTCCAGACATTTCACATGGTTTCTTCTTGTCCTTCACAATAGCCTTGCGCATACTGATCTTCCAAATGCAGTCCCCAACCTACGCACGATGCGTGTAGTTATAGTTATTGCCACTGGGTCTTCTAACAATTTTCCTTCTGACATATTTTCCACTCTCGTCCTCATTTCCTGCCTAACTGTTGATCCAGAAGAAGGCAAAAAAAACCCACCAAATTTATGAAGGGGAGAAAAAATTGTTCCTGACTCCAAGTGGCAATTGGAAATTTCCCTGAATCAACTCTACTTTATGTATCAATACCAGTAACTTGCAACATTCCTTGTTTGCAGAAACTCATTCAGCTTTTTTTTTTTAAACTGACAAATGAACCTGCCCTAACAACGTCTACTGGAAGACAGTTCCATAGCTTTACCGTTCTCACAGTGAAAAACCCTTTCCGAGCTTGAAGCCTAAACCTTTTTTCTTCAAGCCTTAAGGGATGGCCATGTGTCCTCTGACATGCTCTATTGGTGAACAATGCCCCAGATTGCCCCAGCTTATTGTATGGCCCGTTAATGTATTTATACACAGTAATCATATCTCCACGCAAGTGCCTTTTCTCCAGCGTACATATTTGTAATTTTTCCAGTCTCTCTTCATATTCTAACTCCTCCAATCCCCTTATTAATTTAGTTGCCCTTCTCTGAACCCTTTCCATTTCAAAGATGTCCTTTTTGTACACAGGATTTTAAAATTGCACTGGATATTCCAAATGAGGCCTTACCAATGCTTTGTAAAGAGGGAGAATAACATTTTCCTCCCTTGAATCCATAACTCTCTTTATATAAGACAATGCCATGCTGGCTCTGGCTGTTGCCGCCTGGCACGGCTTGCTTCCTTTAAGTTTGTTATCCACCATAACTCCAAGATCCCTTTCCAACAGGGATTCACTTAAAACAGAGACATTTATAGTATAAGCAGCACACGGATTTTTAAATCTAAAATGCATCACCTTACATTTATCAACATTTAATTTCATCTGCCATTTAGCAGCCCAATGTGACAATTTATCTAGATCCCCATGCAACGATTGCACATCCCCTGAAGTTTTTAATGGTCGACAAAGTTTTGTGTCATCAGCAAACACCGAAACCTTGCTGACAATACCCACTTCCAAATCATTAATAAATAGATTAAATAGAAGCAGCCCCAACACAGAACCCTGTGGCACCCCGCTTACCACTTTAGTCCACAATGATGAAGCCCCATTAACAACTACTTTCTGCATCCTATTCATTAACCAATTTTCTATCCATGTACAAATGTGTCTCCCCAGACCAACAGACCTTCGCTTATACATTAGTCGCCTATGGGGGACTGTATCAAAAGCCTTTGCAAAATCCAAGTAAACTACATCTACTGCTAAGCCGGAGTCTACATTTCTACTCACTTCCTCATAAAAGCCAAGAAAGTTAGTGTGACAAGATCTATTCCTCTTAAATCCATGCTGGTTACTACTTATAATGCCAGTCCTTGAAACATACTCTAGACCATGTTCCCTTATTAAACTTTCCAGTATCTTCCCCACCACTGAAGTTAGTCGCTCAGAGCCAGGTAATTACAAGCCTGTAAGTTTAACCCGTTTTAAATATTGGAATAACATCAGCCTTTTTCCAATCCAGAGGCACACCTCTGGACATGAGGGAATCTGCAAAAATAAGAAACAATTTGCTTTATCGCTTATCCTCCGTAAACTAACTTATCCCCATTAATTTATGGCGCCACATTCTCAGTCCTCATCTTCTTACTATTAATATACTTTGTAGTGTACTTTTTGGGCCAAGTGTCAGCCTACATAAATACATAAACAGCCTACATAAATAAAAGCACTCAACAGGTCTTCACAAATGTGTAACATCAGAAAGAGATACTGTAAGATACAGAGGGAGAGATAAAGAATGAGCCACACTCTTTAATGTATGCAATAGAAAAAGGCTTTATATCACATAGCAAAAGTGCTACTGATCTAGTCAAACATTTATACAAATGCACTTCCGCTAAATTTAGTTGTAAATTAGCCTAATTGGAGTGCTTCCGCAATCCTTGTATTGTATGTATTTATTGGGAGGCCTGGTCAAGCTTCCATGTGATAATAGCACCCCCAACATGCCCCTTTTATGGGAGGTCCTATGCCTTTAATATAATGGCCTCTTAATAAATGCAAAAGTTTGCTAATCGTACGGTAATTCAAGTAAAATAAATTTAAAAAGCTTAGAAGTTAGGACCTTCCAGACTGGGGTTACCTTGATGTGGTTGGAAGGCTTTTCATTCATGTGATCACAGTAATGTATACTAAAACCCCTTTGTTTATAAAGTATGCCAGTGTGCAGAAAATATTATATTGTATGGGGCCTACACAGTGCTGTGGGAGCACTCCTGTGGCAAAATTACTTTATAACAAATAGTGGAAGTGCTACTGATCTGACCAAAACATTAGAACAAACAAGAAAAGGGATGATCAATGCACATTCCTGGGCCCCATATATCATAATATCTATGCTAGTGCAAACAGTAAAAACATGGGGGGGTTTAGTTACAATTTTATGCATAAAAGTGAAAAGCCTTCCAACCACGTCAAGGTAACCCCAGTATGGAAGGTTCTAACAGTTTACCTTGGGTAATTTTTCTGGGCTGACACTCCCTGCTTGATTGCATATATATATATATATATATATATATATATATATATATATACTCTTACTATTACTGCATTTAACATTTTAACATTCAATGAGCAGCCATGGGTGAATATTGTTTTCATTCTATGCCAGGTAAGCAATGTTTGAAGATGTATTCGAAGTACAAAATCATTGGTATCCCTTAGCACTGTTATTGATCTAACAATATCAGTTTGGATTTTTAAAAGGCAGTGGCTACAAAAAAGGCTATTTTAGATTCTTGAAGTCATGTGGGAACAGTGTCAGTGGTCTTCAAGGCTGCACAATAGAATACTTGGCACAGCAGTTTTTGCAGAATCAGTGGATGAAACACAATGCGAATTGATCATTTTTTATTCTCTCAATAAAACTTGGGCAGCTTTTTGAAGATTGGGTGATTATAACAGGAAAGTATGTGTCCTTGAATTTATAGCAAACTCTTTTCAGCATATAAATATATGTGTGTTCCAAAATGTATAGCATGGAATAAATTGTAATGACGCATTCTATAAATATAATATATATTATGAATACAATTATTATATAAATATGTTATTCTAGTTGTAATTTCTCTTTATAACCTGGATGAAAAAAAAAAACCCACATATTAAATGAATAGAATTTGAATGTTATAGTCCATATCTGCTACTGCCCAGCTACAGTATACACGAAAAAGGGATTTGTAGTCCATATCTAAAAGCCAATGTGTAAATGGATAGCATACGGGGTCATACATTTATGAAAATGATGAACCCGGGTGACAGGCAGTAGGACCCAGGGGATAGCACACAGAGTGAGATGGAAAGAGATGAGAAACATTTACAGAGAGAGTATGAAATAGAGGCTTAAACTGAGAAAGGAAAAAAACAACTGATCATTACACCTGTGGTGGCTGGAGGGCTGAAAACTGACAGATGTGGCTTAGGAAAGACATAAGCTTCCATTACAGAGAAAAACAATAGGAGACCAACTTTCCTATACAATTAAATTTTTAAGGTCAAAGGTAGGAAAGTCAAAGGTAGGAAAATACTGTGAACTAATATGGACAGATTAGCAACCCTATGGTTCATATAAAAGGATTTGCTTTCTGTTATATCAAGCTATAGAGATCGTATTTAAGTTTTTGATCCTATCAGCCTTCAGTAATTAGAATTGCTTCCTCTTCCCTTTGAAATCAAACATATGGAAAATCAGCTTTTTTAAAAGTATTAATTACTGATGGGATGTTACAAGTGTTATAAATGCATTTCTTGCAGATACATGATAACAGGGACAAAGTGTCAACACCCACATACAGGTAAACAATTGGATATTAGACACAACATCACCTGTTCTACCACACATATGCTATATTTAATTATATGCCTGTGCAAATGGTACTTGGTATTTGTCATATAGTGGTACTATATTAGAACTTACCCTGAGATTGTGTATGGACAGTCATTAATAAACACTGCTTTTTGAGAAAATAAACTAGTGGCCAAGTCCTTTTTTGCAAATAGGACAAGTGGTATTGCAAAAAGAAACCTTTTGGCTAAAATATTTGGACAGTATACATCCACACAGAGTGCAACTAGTAACCAAATTAATCCTGTGTTTGTTCTGCATGGTTGATTTTGCAATAAACATAGGATCACCCTAGAAATATTTGCCTGGTTCTCTGCATTTTTTCTTTGAAACATGCATCAATAACCAAAATCTTTAGAAAAACCACCGTCCAGTATTGGAAACTTCATAAGCTTCCTGTTTAGGCTTTCCGCATAGTATTTTAGAAAACTTTGGACATTTTCTAGAAATTTTGAATTTAAGATATTGAAAATATTTAAAATTTCTAGAAATTTCAAAAAGTTTTGAAATAATTTCCGCAGTTCTGAAAAATCCTAATAAGTCAGAAATCCCGACTGATCCGGGATCAGTCCCATCTTTTTTTTTTTTAAAGGGTATCTCCACTGATAAAAAAAATTGCCATTTAATTTTATTAAAGAATGGGAGGTAAAGGAGGTGTGTCTTACCTCCTGTTCTTCAATAAAATGTTCATGTGCCGTGAATAAAGTTACGGTACTTACTCCCCCATCGCGTAGTCTGGCAGGTCACACTTGCGCATGTGCATAGAATACTAAGTTTATCAGTTGAGATACCCTTTAACCTTATTAACTTTTTACTTCTTAGGAGACATATATCTCAAACTTTTTTTCTATCAGTACTGCTAGAAAGAAAGCTTGAAAAAATGTCTCCTAAGAATGTAAAAAGTTAGGACCCAGCAGAGTAAAGAAAACCTTGAAGTTCAGGGGCATAATTAAGAATCACTGGGCCCTCCTGCAAAACTGTGATAGGGTCCCTATCAGTGCTTCATCCACAGTGGTTTCCTGGAAGAAATCTATATCTGGCATAGAAAAATAAGAAGATGGATCCCCCTTGGCTCCCCCCCCCCCTGCATTTGCCTCCTCTGCTCCCCTGGTAGTTAAGTTGAATTAAGCTAATGGCTGGTCTTAAAGTGGTGCTGGATTAAAATCCCTTTTGGGATTTACTACAAGTTGCAAAGCCAGTATTAAATACCAAGGGCCTGACTTACCCATGTGTGCTGTGCTAAAAATAGGGGTTAAACTCGTGCTAACCAATATTGAGTAGGTTAGCGCAAGTTTAACTCCATAATTGCACTGGCTGCACCAGTTTCACAAAAGACACATGTGCAACTGGCGCAATCTATTTAATAAAGGATTTGCACCACTTTTAACTCCATAATTTAAATCCAGCTAATGGCTGGTGTGCCATTTGTGTGGATAAAATATTTGTCACCTTAGGATCAAATGGACTCAATGAAAAATGTATTTTAGATGAAAGATAATCTCTATAAAATGTGATATATAAGATTGTAATATAATTAGGATGTTAGACTAAAATATATCATAACGTCCTTCCTGCATAAATTGAAGAATGTCATTCTGGAATGAGGGATATCACCATATGCTCTAAGGTATTGTACAATGCAAATTACTGGGGTGTTGATTCTTAATTAATATAGAAATATGGGAAAATTGAGTATGCATGGTGCTCAGAGGACTAGGAATATCCTAGATATATAAATTACAATGTATTTTAGTAACTTATTAATATATATTGAATATAATGCTGACAATGATACAAACATTGTCACACGTTTTGTGAGCACTAAGGGCGATTAGGGGGCACCATTCAAGTGCCCGCCTTGCACCGTACATCACTTATTGGTTTAGACTAAATCTAAAGCATGTTTTGGGAGATTCAATGCCTTATCTGCAGTGACAGCATAGCAGAATGCAGGTCCAATGAGAAGTATGTCTGTTTGGTAAGTGTGATGTCTTACACTAGGGTGACGTCTTACACTAACATCTTCCCTTAGTGTTTCCCCATCTAGCCTAGTGGTCTAGTGGAATGTAATGAACTGCAAACTCCAGAGATTGCAGTTTGGTACCTGCTACAGCAAGCTGTCATTTGTGAACAGATTGCTATTATAGTATTTGTATTTTGTCTCAGTGAGCAAAAAAGAATAGGGACACTGATCAATAGTAGGTAATCAGTTCTTACCATATAAATATTGATCTCTGCCAATGGAAAAAACGTTGTCTCCTGGAAAATGCTTTCTGTGAAGTGAATTTTCAGATTGGTTATCAACTTGGCTATCAGTGAAATATTGGCCTTTTTGAAGCTGTGCAAAAGTACCCTGGGAATCACGTATATTTAATAGTTCCCCAATTTCAAGGGAAACTAAGCCTCTTACAATTACACATTCATGAGATTTGCACAGGTACCATTACAAAAGAGATGGCATAGAATTTTTAGGATCAGTAAGTGTGCACAAGCGTGTGGGACTCTCAATACCATTCAATTTTCACGGAATAGCACTAAAAGGGGCCTTGTGGCATTTCATTACCAGATTTCATCCACCAAAAAGCACAGTGAAAAAAATGGTTCCTGATATTCTTGTAAACCAATACTAAAATGTTTTGCGAATTATTATTTTTTTGTGTGTCAAGAATGAATACCCAATTATATTTTGCTTTGGAGTATTTTCAAAAAGTATATAATGCTCTGGTATTAAATAATCAATAGGGGCTTAAGTAAACAAAATAGATTGTTCAAGCCTAAAGGCTTAATGAGAAGCTCCTTTTGAGTATGTTTGCTGGCTTTGTTTCAATATGCCTTGATACAAACGAGGAACTGCTTTATTGAGAACATGTGGGAAAACAATATTTGAGGGCTTTTTTTTTTTATTTCTACTGGATTTGTTCAAAATTTCTAAGTTTGAACAAATTTCAAAGTCTTTTCTACTTTTTCCCCGACAATCTTCAAAAACTACATTTTCTAAAAAGAAATGTGCTGAATTCTGCATGTAGGTATAAAAGAATTACACATTCACATAGCTGAAGGTGTGTAGGTTCTAAAAACATATAATTGGGGGGGCATTTCTGAGTTTGTGGGGTGTTTCGTTTGAAAAACTTGAAGCTATTCAAAACAAAGAGCTGTTTTTTTCTCTGCTTTTATGACTTGGTCCATTTTTGTGTTCCTGTGCATACCCACAAATGTGGCATACCCTTTGATTCATTTTGACTAGAGATGTCCGAACTTCGAAAAATCCGGTCCGCGCGAGGATCCGCGGATTTTCGAAAAAATCCGTAAATTCGAAAATCCGCGAGCGGACCCGTTAAAAGACAATTTGACAAAAATCCATGGAGCGTGGAGATTTAGTCCCCTGTGTTTGACGGCCTAGACATTGCCCGACTGCACTTTACCATGATAGTCTGAGTATATAACAGTTCAAGGAACGGGCATAAATGATTTTAAGTGACCTTTACGAATTTTTGGTTACGAATTCGCAAGCAGTGGCCGCACAGAAGGTGACGGAGAAGCAGAGGTGGCTGGAGGGAGCTGGAGAGGGGTGGAGGGGCCTGGAGGGCTGGAAGAGGGTGGAGGGGGTGGAAAAGGTGGAGGGCCTGGATAGGCTGGGTCCTGCTCTAGAAACAAAAATGTTTTTAGTGTCAACAATCAAACCGAAGTCAACAAATCATTAGTAATAAGATTCTAAGAACATTTCCTAAAAGGCTATGATAGTGAACGGATCTTTTGGATAATTTGTTAGACGTTTGGACCAAAACGAATTTTCGTGACTAAGCTGAAAAAACTGAGGGACAAGGGGGACAGCACCAACACAATGGTAGTTGGATGACATAATGGGAATGAGAGATGAGAAGATCTGTCTACTCAAGCCAAAGTTTAAAATACGATTGTTTCCTTTTTGATTGGTCGAAAATTTTTTCAGTGAAATAATAAAAATTTCAATTATCTAATAAAAAAAAAAATCAATGTAATTTCACTTAAATTAAGTTGGCTGACAATCAAGGTCAAATAAAAGATTAAAAAAGGCTATGGATGCACTGTACGTGTCTGGGGGTCCAACGTTCCTCTTTCTTGGTGCGGTGGAAGACTGCCCGTGGGGTGCGATGGATGACCGCGTGGAAGGGGGCAAGCGACATGCGACCGGAGGGGAAGCAATGGGTGGCCGTAGCTGAGGGCTTGGTGGTTAGTGCTAAAAAAAAAAAGGAAATTTATTTTAACTCTTTCATGTAATGTTCAAATACATTTACTAAAACGTTCTCGGAGAAGTTGTCAAAAATTATGCAAACATTTGATAAAAGGGCTGACATATCACATGTTAAAAAGCACACAATGTGTGCACAATTAATGTGATCCTCAATTTTGCACAATTATGCTATCGTCCTGCACTCACATGGCAATACACATGAGCGACGAGCCGAAACACGCGCTTGTTTTCTGGCAGGGCTCGTGTCGCGGTAAGTGGCCTTAAGACATGAAGATTGAGAAAATGTTTTTTTTCAATAGGCTGCACTTACATTTCTTCCTCTGGCGGGGACGGTGTGGGGGTGGGTATCCGAGAGATTCCCCGCAATTAAGGGAGATAGAAAAAAATAAAAAATACATAAGGTGATGATATATCTAGGAAATTATATTATATACTTTGAATTCTGCTTGAAAATAAGATTAAATAGGCAATATTTAGTTTCTTTAAAAGTCATCAATTTCTATGGCAATGATTTCATACTTATCCTGGCTAAGTCCTTATAGTTTTTAGTGTGGTGTATTGTAGCCCGAAAGGGAAAAGTGGTTGGGTGTAGGAAGCTACATTAGCTGTGTGTATTCGTATCTGTATAGTGTTTGTGGTAAACCACACTTTTTAATTTTGGATGTATAAATCAATATTTTTATAATTGAATCAACATTTTATTTTGTGACTTTACTTTCCCTTCATAGGGCTGCCATGTTAATAAGGGGTGGGTCAGTAAGTGTGTTTAACTGTGTCTATTGTGTGGTATCAGTGTGCATTTTAAGATAAAAAGAATCAATTTTTAATGATCGATTTCATTTTTAACTTTAACTTGACCTTTAAAAGGGGCGGCCATGGAAATGGAAGGGTGGGCCACCAAGGTGTCTATGTGTGGGTTACATTTTAAATTTTAGGTGTTAGTGTAAAATAAGTCACTTTTCAGGGATTTATTTTTGACTTTACTTACCCTTTAAATAGGGCTGATAGGAATAATCAAGAATAATAATAATGTAATAACTAGTGAATGGAAGAATACAAAGAACTTGGATCTCTCTTCTCAAGCCAATTAGGATTTTGATGTTTTAAAAACATATATATATATAAAATATGTTTGTGTCAGAAGTGATTAAAATATTACTACGTATTAAATAATACAGTAATATTATAAAAAGTATACTTGCCTTCTATCATTTGCCGAACGGCAGCCACATATTGAGGGCCTCTGCCTCTGGAGGTCTGACCACGGTCTCTGGAGGGTAAGACAGTGGTCTGGTATCCGAAGCGTCGCAGGATGCGGCGCTGTAGCCCCCCATTATCTGCGCCTCCGGCGCCGCACATGATGGGTGCCAGGGGGAAATCATCATACCCCCTGAGCAGGAGGTAGTTCAGGGCATATAGTTCGCTTGCAGCACTGGCCTATTTGAGATAGAATCCTCTTTTACGAGAATCCCTTTTTTACGGGAATCCTCGTTTTTTCGGGAATCCTCGTTTTACTGGAAATCCTCGTTTTTTACAGGAGATTCGCGGCTTACAGGAATCCCTCGGTTTTACACGGAAATCCGTTTTTACGGAAATCATGCGTAATTTATCGAAAAATACGTTCTCAAGGCTAAGCGGACTTAATTATTTAGGGATAAAAAGAAAGTAGAAAAGGGGGAAGGGAACGTTGAAATAAAAAGGGGAAGAAAAGGACAGGGTTGTGTTCTAAGAAAAAGGACATTACCCGGTGCCCTGGTTATTAATTTACATTACCAAGGCTATTTTAGACCACTGTTTTAAATGCGGTATTTTCCGAACTTTCTTTTAATACTGTTTAAAAC